>CM022303.1:262679167-263227302 GCA_011799875.1 Thinopyrum elongatum
GGAATCCGAGGTATCACCCTCATTGAATTCCCACTCGATGTATCCATCAAGGTGAACTAGGAGGAATCACCCTCACTGGGTCCACACTTGAGGTGTTGTAGGACAGCGTCGTTTATCGGAAGCGGTGAAGGAGGAATCACCCTCGATGACCACGACCGAATAGCTACTCTACAGAGTTAACATCAGAAGTGCTACAAAGTTTCAACCCTCGGCACTCCGATAGTAACGCTGCAGTGTCGTTACAACTAATGGGGGTGATGTTCGGTGTCGGGTCCTGGTCTACAATCCCATTGACGGGTCTTCTGACGATCCAGCGCGGCAGTCGGGATAAGTGGGGTCACTGATAGGTCTCTACCCAGCCAAAAGTTTAGGATATGTAGGTAATTATCAACAGCTGTTACAATGAACAGCTATGCATCAGAATAGGTAAGCAGAGTAGCCAATTCTCATGCAAGCATGAGAATATAGAATGGCGATATCGGGATGATCAAAGTGGGGCTTGCCTGGTTGCTCGGCGGCAGGGCAAGGTCGTCTATGGTGTCTTCGGGATCCGGAGCTGCGTCGGTCTCCGGGGAGACGTCAGGGTCGGGGCTATCGAGAGAGAAAGGGGAGGAAACAGTATAAATATATAGCAAACATGAGCATGACAATACGATACACGGTGCTAGGGTAGTCTAACGCAGCATCACCGTAACAGACGGAGCGGGAGAATATCTGACGATATTTCCCGGGCTTTGGAATTATCGGACAGAGGATAGAGGGGAACGTTTGCAAGTTCGGATAGTTAGGGACGCGTGACGGGCGAACGATCGCGTACTCGGATTCGTCTCGTCTTCTGAGCAACTTTCATGTACAAAGTATTTCATCTGAGCTAACGGATTATTTTATATGATTTTCTAAAGTTTTTATTAATTCCTGGAATTTAATTAATTATTTAAATTAACATTATCCGAAACAGTGTCTTGCTGACGTCAGCATGACGTCATGACGTCAGGACCAGTGGTGTCCCACCTGTCATACTCCAATTAGGCTAATTAGTGATTAACTAATTAATTAACATTTAATTAAACTAATTAATTAAATTAGACTAATCTAAACAGGTTAATTAACTCTATTAATTAACTAGTTAATATTTAATTAATTAATTATTTTTTTATTTATTTTAATTAACAACAGGCAGGGCTGTGGGCCCCACTGGTCAGTGGACCAGGGCCGGACATGTCCGGAGCATGCCCGTTTGGGACCGGACATTCCGGTGCCCAAATGGCACGCGCGGGCGCGGGCGGGAGGCCGCGCAGCGCGCGCAGTCCGCGCTGGGGCCGGGGACGGCATGGTGGCTGGCGCGCGCGGCGGCGAGGGGTGGCGGAGCAGAGGGAGCACGGCGGCCGTAGCCGGTGCGGGCGCGTGCGGCGGCAGTGGCTGGCGAGCGCGCAGCAGCAGCGCGGCACAGGCGGCTCGGGTCGCGCGGGCGGGAGCAGGGGAGGAGGCGTCGGGGAGGGGAGGCGAGGCCGTGCGCGAGCGATGGGGAGAGAGAGCGCGGTGAGCGCGGCTCCGGCGCGGACAGAGAGGAAGGGGGAGACGGACGGGGCTCACAGGGCCGGACGGGAAGGGCACGGGCTCGGGGTGGCCGGGGCGAGGAGGCGACAGTGAGGTCGATGCGGCGGAGGGGCGACGCCGGCGGCGGTGACGGGCACGCGGCGCCGGCGTCAAGGGCGTCGGGTCGAGGAGGCCGTCGGGGAGGAGGAGAGGGCGAGGCAAGGAGAAGGCGCGCGGAGCGGGGCGGCGCCGGCGTCAGGGCCGCGGGCCGGGCGGCGGCGGGGTCGGGATCGGGCGCCTCTGCCCCGATCCGATCCAGGGGAAAGGGGATCGAGTGGGGGGGAATGAGCGAGGGGGTGGGGTAACGGCTAGGTTTTCGGGTGGGGGTGGGGGGATATTGGGGGAGGGGAGTGGGCGCCGGCTGGGCCGGCCTGGCTAGCCCAGTGGCCAGCTGGGCCGAGGCCCAGCGAGGGGGGGGCTTTATTTTCTTTTGTTCTTTTCCTTTTTATAAATTCATATACCTCTGTTTAGTAAATAGTTAGGCCCCAAACCGATTTTTTAAAAAGGGAGACCTAGTCCATAATCCAGTGCTTATTCCCTAACACCTAAAATTAGTTTGGGCAAAACATTATTTCATACTTAAATTAGATTTAATAATGGTTATTAAATATTGTTTTTAGTCGCTGTTTGAAGATGTTTGAGTCACTTACCCAACTCCAATGATGTTGGTTTCAATTTTAGAATTGTCTCTGATTTATTTGCTATTTAATGAACAATTTAGTTTCTATGTTGGACAACTTTAATTTTCCACTTTCATTTAAATTTGAATTTTGAGTTAGAAGCTGAAATGCATTATGATGCAATGATGATCATGCACCTGTTAATCATGCTGACATGGCATAATCAAATGGGATTACTGTAGTTAACCACCGGGGTTGTTACAAATCTCCTATACTAACAAGAATTCTCGTCCCGAGAATTAAAGAAAGAAGGAAAAAGTTCGGGGTATTCCGCACGAAGATTATCCTCGCGTTCCCAAGTGGCTTCATTTTCAGTATGATTTGACCACTGCACTTTCAGGAACTTGTAACCTTCTGGCGGTCCGACGTTCAGCTTCATCGAGGATGCGGATCGGATGCTCCTTATAAGAAAGATCATCTTGCAATTCAAGCATCTCGTGATCCACAGATCGGTGCGGAGATTCCTTGAAGCATTTACAAGTTGCGACACATGGAAACGTCGTGGATATGAAGAATTGCGGCGGCAATTCCAATTTATATTGCCACTTGACCACGTCTTGCAACAATGCGGAAGAGACCAATGTACGGGGAGCTAACTTGCCCTTGATTCCAAACGGTGAGTGCCTTTCATAGGATTGACACGAAGAAAAGCTTGATCACCAGGTTGATAATTCAAACCCATCGTTTGCGACATAGTTGCTCTTCTGGCAGTCCTGAGCCGCCTTGAGATTTTCCCGGACAATATGGACTTGTTCTTCGCGTGTTGAATATATCTGGACCCACAGGCGGTCGTTCCCCAGTTTCTGACCAATTCAGAGGGGTTTCGACACTTACATCCATAGAGAACTTCAAAGGGGGCCATTTTCAAGCTGGCTTGATAGCTGTTGTTTAGGAGAACTCGGGCATATGGAAGAGATTCTTCCCACTTCTTGCCGAAAAAACACATCAGCGTCGTGGGGGGTAGCAGTTCTGGTTGCCAGTGTGGTGCCCGAGTGGTGAATACGAGGCGCGGCCGGGCATTCTTAACCCTTGCCGCAAGTCCTCGAGACGGGGCGACGGGGTCACATCTTTCGTGAGTCTCTGCTCGTTACCGCAAGCCCCTAGTCCTAGCGATTTGGATATTTGATCCGAGCAGGCCTCTGGTCTGATAGCACTAACCATCACGTGGGCATAGTATGGGCGTTCTGCATCGTATGCATCAGCCGAAAACTCTGTCAGACGTCCAGTTCAGCACTGCGGCCTGGCTGGGCCGGCACCATCCTGAGGGGTGGAGCCTGGTTCGCCCGGCACGCAACGACCCGGAGGGCGAGGGGCGATGGCCAAGACCCCCTTGCGCTTAGGATGTAGACCGGCGGGGACCTCTCTGCGGAGTTGTAGGTAGGGTTGCGATGTGTCGTTTGGCCGAGGCCGGGCATGACCCTGGAAAGTGTGTCCGGCCGGAGTTAATCGAGCGTGTTGGGTAAGTTGGTGCACCCCTGCAGGGAAGAACACTTCTATCGATAGCCGGTCCTACGGTAAAGGACACTCGGAGTTGTATCCTGATTGATACAATTTAGAACTGGATACCTGTGATGAGACCTGTATATATGGCTCTGGGATTGCTTCTCGCAGGGAGTCGAGAAGGGATCTCAGGACGAGGTTGATGAATGTATGGCTCTGGGATTGCTTTCTCGCAGGGAGTCGAGAAAGGATCTCTGGGTGAGGTTGATATTATTACTGCTACATTATATTGTATTGTTCTACTCTCTTCTACTGCTGCAAGACCGCTGAAGATGCTAGTCTTCGATAGGACTAGGCCTTCTCTCTATTCTGGCATTTCTGCAGCCCAGTCCACATATACAGCCTCCCCTTGAAAATGTTGCATATGTAGTGTAGATCCTTGCTTGCTGAGTACTTTTGAGTACTCACGGTTGCTTTGTTTACCTTTTCTCCCCATATCAGTTTGTCGTGACCAAGATGACGGAGCCCCTGAGACAGCTGCCCTGCCGACGATCGCTACTACTACTACCCAGAGGATGGATACTTCTACGAGTTGACTGACGACCAGGAGTAGGATCGGAGGGTCCCAGGCAGGAGGCCTTGTGCCTTTCGATCGTAGTGTTTTCTTTTGCCCCGCCTTTCTAAAGGCCTTTCTGTATTTTCTTTTATATCTGTACTCAGATATCTGATGCTTCCGCTGACGCTTGTTCGCAAGCTTATGTATTCGAGCCCTCGAGGCCCCTGGCTTGTAATATAAAGCTTGTATGACTTATTTATGTTTTAGAGTTGTGTTGTGATATCTTCCCGTGAGTCCTTAGGCTTGATCGTGTGCATGTGCGTGTATGATTAGTGCACGATCGGGCCGGGGGCGTCACAAGTTGGTATCAGTGTGATGCTGCGTTAGACTACCCCTAGCACCGTGTATCGTATTTGTCATGCTCATGTTTGCTATATATTTATACTGTTTCCTCCCCCTCTTCTCTCTCGATAGCCCCCGACCCTGACGTCGTCCCCGAGACCGACGCAGCTCCGGATCCTGAAGACACCATAGACGACCTTGCCCTTGCCGCCGAGCAACCAGGCAAGCCCCTCCCTTGAGCATACCGATATCGCCATTCTAATTTCTCATGCTTGCATTAGAATTACTGCTGCTGCTGCTTTACCTATTCTGATGCATAGCCTGTTCATTGTAACCTGCTGTTGATAATTACCTACATATCCTAAACTGTTTAGTCTAGGCTGGGTAGAGACCTATCAGTGACCCCACTTATCCCGACTGCCGCGCTGGATCGTCAGAAGACCCGATCAATGGGATTGAAGACCAGGACCCGACACCGCACATCACCCCCCCCCCTTAGTTGTAACGACACTGCAGCGTTACTATCGAGTGCCGAGGGTGAAACCTCTTGTAGCACTTCTGATGTTAACTCTGTAGAGTAGCTATTCGGTCGTGGTCATCGAGGGTGATTCCTCCTTCACCGCTTCCGATAACGACGCTGTCCTACAACACCTCAAGTGTGGACCCAGTGAGGGTGATTCCTCCTAGTTCACCTTGATGGATACATCGAGTGGGAATTCAATGAGGGTGATACCTCGGATTCCCTGATGTTATGGACACACGGATACTTGGACCTTACATTGTTACTTGGGAAGGCGGGTCGACCCTGCGGGGTACCCGCGTGTGATGTGAAGGCGGGTTGCCAGTGTGGTGCCCGAGTGGTGAATACGAGGCGCGGCCGGGCATTCTTAACCCTTGCCGCAAGTCCTCGAGACGGGGCGACGGGGTCACATCTTTCGTGAGTCTCTGCTCGTTACCGCAAGCCCCTAGTCCTAGCGATTTGGATATTTGATCCGAGCTGGCCTCTGGTCTGATAGCACTAACCATCACGTGGGCATAGTATGGGCGTTCTGCATCGTAGCATCAGCCGAAAGCTCTGTCAGACGTCTAGTTCAGCCTTGCGGCCGGGACGGACCGGCGCCCCCCTGGTGCCTGGCTTCCCCCTGCACGCAACGACTCGGAGTGCACAGGGCGATGGCCCAAGACCTCTGAGCGCTTAGGATGTAGACCGACGGGGACCTCTCTGCTGAGCTGTAGGTAGGGTTGCGATGTGTCGTTTGGCCGAGGCCGGGCATGACCCAGGAAAGTGTGTCCGGCCGAAGTTAATCGAGCGTGTTGGGTAAGTTGGTGCACCCCTGCAGGGAAGAACATTACTATCGATAGCCGGTCCTACGGTAAAGGACACTCGGAGTTGTATCCTGATTGATACAATTTAGAACTGGATACCTGTGATGAGACCTGTATATATATGGCTCTGTGATTGCTTCTCGCAGGGAGTCAAGAAGGGATCTCAGGACGAGTTTGATGAATGTATGGCTCTGGGATTGCTTTCTCGCAGGGAGTCGAGAAAGGATCTCTGGGTGAGGTTGAGACTTAATGTTACTACTACATTATATTGTAATGTTCTACTCTCTTCTACTGCTGCAAGACCGCTGAAGATGCTAGTCTTCGATAGGACTAGGCCTTCTCTCTATTCTGGCGTTTCTGCAGCCCAGTCCACATATACAGCCTCCCCTTGAAAATGTTGCATATGTAGTGTAGATCCTTGCTTGCTGAGTACTTCTGAGTACTCACGGTTGCTTTGTTTTCCTTTTTCTCCCCATATCAGTTTGACGTGACCAGAGGACGGAGCCCCCTGAGACAGATGCCCCGACGATCGTTGCTACTACTACCCAGAGGATGGATACTACTACGAGTTGACTGACGACCAGGAGTAGGATCGGAGGGTCCCAGGCAGGAGGCCTTCGCCTTTCGATCGTAGTGTTTTATTTTGCCCCGCCTTTCTAAAGGCCTTTCTGTACTTTCTTTTATATCTGTACTCAGATATCTGATGCTTCCGCTGACGCTTGTTCGCAAGCTTATGTATTCGAGCCCTCGAGGCCCTGGCTTGTAATATAAAGCTTGTATGACTTTATTTATGTTTTAGAGTTGTGTTGTGATATCTTCCCGTGAGTCCTTAGGCTTGATCGTGTGCATTTGCGTGTATGATTAGTGCACGATCGGGCCGGGGGCGTCACAGATATTGTACGGCTAGGGGCGTCTCTCCTAACCACGTATCCTTCCTAAATCCCATTGTCAACCAAGAATTTGACCCTACGAAAGAACAAGTCCTTCGTTCTCATGAGTCCCTTCCAGAATGGCGAGTCAGTTGGTCTCATGGTAACCTGGGCTAACCGGGAGCGATTTGTACGCAGTACAAAGCTAGCTAGGCTTGATGCAATTGATCTTCTAGAGACAGACAATGCACACACAAAAACGATCTATGGCCAAATACACAGGTACGCGCCGGCCATGCAAAGACCACGTGATAGTTTCAGGTTTTATCAGGCCATGGAAATCAATTGGAAACTAACGATGCGTGGTGCCGTGTGTCTCTAGAAAATCAGATGTATATTTCCTTGGTCTACATGGAAGTGTCCGACTTGTATACAACAGTTTAGGAACCGACTTTGACTTTGTCTAATTGACTCCTGCACGCACACAAATTGCCGCCAATATGCTAATCAATCTGCGCCGTTCAAACATCTTTAGCTATAGAGTAATTAATCTTCATCGTTCTTTTTCTATCATTTTAAAAATATAATAGATAATGCACCATGCTGGTATGAGATAGTCCTTGGTTGAATTTATAGAATGCACTTTGCACTTCACTTATATCCTTTGAGTATGGCTTTATAGAATGCTTCATGTGCTTCACTTATATCATTTGAAGTTTCGCCTGTTTCTCTACATATAGAAAACCGTTATTTGTAGAATACTCTTTAGCTTCACTTATACTTATTAGAACGTGGGCAAGTCTTTTATAGAAAGAATTATACTCTCTTGCTTCACTTATATCTATTTAGAGAGTCAACAGGAATTGGTCATTCACATGGTTAGTCATAAAATCCTACATAGAACTTGTAGATCACTGAATATGATATGTTTGATTCCTTGCAATAGTTTTGCAATATAGAGATGATAATATCTGGGAAGTGATAACCCACAAGTATAGGGGATCAATTATAGCGTTTCTCAATAAGTAAGAGTGTCGAACCCAACAAGGAGCTAAAGGTAGAACAACTATTCCCTCAAGTTCTATCGACCAGTGATACAACTCTACGCACACTTAAAGTTTGCTTTACCTAAAAAAAGTATGAAACTAGAAGTACTTTGTAGATGTAAAGGGATAGGTTTGCAAGATGATAAAGAACACGTAAATAAAAGATAGGGGCTGTTTAGATAAAGAAACAATTAAGTTAGTTTTAGTAGAGAGCTTTTTGTCACAAGAAAGTTATTTGTCCCTACGCAATCGATAACTAGACCGGTAATCATTATTGCAATTTTATATGAGGAAGAGGCATAAGCTAACATACGTTATCTACTTGGATCATATGCACTTATGATTGGAACTCTAGCAAGCATCCGCAACTACTAAAGATCATTAAGGTAAAACCCAACCATAGCATTAAAGTATCAAGTCCTCTTTACTCCCATACGCAAACAACCTACTTACTCGGGTCTGTGTTGTCACTCACGTCACCCACCATAAGCGAATCATGGACATATTGCAAACCCTACAGCGGGGATCCCTCATGCTTGCACGACACGGAGAGCACGATAGGACAGCACCAATAATAAAACATACAACTCAAACCAATCACGATCATCAATTAATCCATAGGACAAAACGAATCTACTCAAACATCATAGGATAGCCATATATCATTGGGAAATAATATATAGCGTTGAGCACTATGTTCAAGTAGAGATTACAGCGGGTAAAAGATAGATTACACCGCTGCATAGAGGGGGAGAGAGTTGGTGATGACGGCGGCGAAGTTGTTAGTGTAGATCGCCGTTATGATGATAGCCCCAGCGGCGTTCCGGTGCCATCGGGGGAGAGGGGGAGAGAGCCCCCTCCTTCTTCTTCTTCTTCCTTGACCTCCACCCTAGATGGGAGGAGGGTTTACCCTCTGGTCCATGGCCTCCATGGGGGCGGAGGGGCGGGAGCCCCTCCGAGATTGGATATCTCTCTCTCTGTTTCCTTCTGTTTCGGCGTTCCTATTTTCTGGCCTTTCACCGTTTCTTAAATTCCCAGAGATCCGTAACTCCGATTGGGCTGAAATTTTAACATGATTTTTATCCAAATATTATCTTTCTTTCGGAGAAGAAGGACACCAACCGCCTTACAGGGGCCCCACAAGCCTCCTCGCCGCGCCCAGGGTAGGGGGCGGGCTTGTGGGCCCCTCGGGCATCGTCTCGCGTTGATTCCAATTCCCAAAAATCATATATATTCCAAAATAAATCTCCTTAAATTTTTATCGCGTTTGGACTTCGTTTGGTATGGATATTCTATGAAATAAAAAACATGCAACAAAAAGGAACTGGCACTGGGCACTGGATCAATATGTTAGTCCCAAAAATAATATAAAAAGTTGCCAAAAGTACATAAAAGTTGTAGAATATTGGCATGAAACAATCAAAAATTATAGATGTGACGGAGACGTATCAGCATCCCCAAGCTTAATTCCTGCTCGTCCTCGAGTAGGTAAATGATAAAAAAGATAATTTTTGATGTCGAATGCTACCTAGCATAATCTTGATCACATAATCTAGTCATGGCATGAATATTAAGACATGCGTGATTCAAAGCAATCGTCTATAATTTGACATAAAGACATCAATACTCAGGCATCCCAACAAACAATCATGTCTTTCAAAATATTAATGCTAAAGAACATTATCCCTACAAAATCATATGGTCTTGTCATGCTCTATCTTCATCACACAAAGTATTTATCATGCTCAACCCCGATGACAAGCCAAGCAATTGTTTCATACTTTTAATGTTCTCAAGCTTTTTCAACTTCACTCAATACATGAGCGTGAGCCATGGATATAGCACTATGGGTGGAATAGAATATGATGGTAGGGATCAATAGAAGAAGGAAGAAAGTCTTGCATCAACTAGGCAGATCAACGGGCTATGGAGATGCACATCAATCGATATCGATGCAAGTGAGTAGGGATAGCCATGCAACAGATGCACTAGAGCTATAAGTGTATGAAAGCTCAAAAGAAAACTAAGTGGGTGTGCATCCAACTAGCTTGCTCACGAAGACCTAGGGGCAATTTGAGGAAGCCCATCATTGGAATATACAAGCCAAGTTCTCTAATGAAAAATTCCCACTAGTATATGAAAGTGACAAAATAGGAGACTCTCTATTATGAAGAACATGGTGCTACTTTGAAGCACAAGTGTGGAAAAGGATAGTAACATTGTCCCTTCTCTCTTTTTCTCTTATTTTTTTATATATTTTTTTCTCTTTTTTTTCTTTTTTGGCTCTTTGGCCTCTTTTTTATTTTAAGTCCGGAGTCTCATCCCGACTTATGGGGGAATCATAGTCTCCATCATCCTTTCCTCACACGGGACAATGCTCTAATAATGATGATCATCACACTTTTATTTACTTACAACTCAAGAATTACAACTCGATACTAGAACAAATATGACTCTATATGAATGCTCCGGCGATGTACCAGGACGTGCAATGATCTAGCATAGCAAGGATATCAAAAATGGACAAGCCATGAAAATATCATGCTAGCTATCTTACAATCATGCAAAGCAATATGACAATGAACACTCAAGTCGTGTATATGATGATGATGGAAGTTGCATGGCAATATATCTCGGAATGGCTATGGAAATGCCATGATAGGTAGGTATGGTGGCTGTTTTGAGGAAGGTATATGGAGGGTTCATGCACCGGCGAAAGTTGCGCAGTACTAGAGAGGCTAGCAAAGGTGGAAGGGTGAGAGTGCGTATAATCCATGGACTCAACATTAGTCATAAGGAACTCACATACTTATTGCAAAAGTTTATTAGCCATCGAAGCAAAGTACTAATACATATGCTCCTAGGGGATAGATTGGTAGGAAAAGACCATCGCTCGTCCCCGGCCGCCACTCATAAGGAAGACAATAAAAAATAAATCATGTTATAACTTCATCGCATAATGGGAGACCATACGTGCATGCTTCGGGGATCACAAACCTTAACACCAATATTCTTACTAAATCACAATCATTCACTAGTACCTCCCACATATTGCCATCTCTATATCGCAAAACTATTGCAAGGAATCAAACATATCATATTCAGTGATCTACAAGTTTTATGTAGGATTTTATGACTAACCATGTGAATGATCAATTGCTGTTGAATCTCTAAATAGATATAAGTGAAGCAAGAGAGTTTAATTCTTTCTACAAAAGATTTGCCCTTGCTCTAACAAATATAAATGAAGCAAAAAAGTATTCTACAAATGGCGGTTTTCTATGTGTAGAGAAATAGGCAATCTAAACTTCAAATGATATAAGTGAAGCACATGAAGCATTCTAGAAAGCCATACTCAAAAGATATAAGTGAAGTGCAAAGAGCATTCTATAAATCAACCAAGGAATATCTCATACCAGCATGGTGCATTATTAAAAGAAAAATAAAAAGCACACGACGCTCCAAGATTTACGCATATCATGTGACGATTAAAAATATAGCTCCAAGTAAAATTACCGATGGTCGTTAGAAGAAAGAGGGAATACCTTCCGGGGCATCCCCAAGCTTAGTTGCTTGGGAGTCCTTGAATATTACCTTGGGGTGCCTCGGGCATCCCCAAGCTTAGGCTCTTGCCACTCCTTATTCCTTCATCCATCGTGATCTCACCCAAAACTTGAAAACTTCAATCACACAAAACTTAACAAAACCCTCGTGAGATCCATTAGTATAATAAAACAAATCACTACTTTAAGTACTGTTGCAACCCCATTCATATTTTATTTTTGCATTATAACTACTGTACTCTAACTTCACCATGGCTTATATCACCGATACAATCCATAGACTCATCAAAACATGCAAAACAATGCATCAAAAACAGAATCTGTCAAAAACAGAACAGTCTGTAGCAGTCTGAACATTGACCATACTTATGTAACTCCAAAAATTCTGAAAAATTAGGAAAAAATAAAAAATTTGTGTAGAATTACTGTGTAAAAATTTCAGAAACTTTTGACATTCCGGTAAAAAATGTAAATTCACGTGCTACAGCCAAAGTTTCTGTTTTTTCACTGCACATACCAAACAAGCAATCTAATCATCCTAAAGGCAAATCTTGGCACATTATTTTTATAATAAAATGGATTTGTACAAGGGGATAATTATTTTTTTTGAAAAGTTTCTGTAATTCAAGATTTACAAAGTTTCCATGGGCATGAACAAAGTTCAAGGAGCTCCCCACTTCAACGGTGCTCGTCTTTCTTACTTTCACTTTTCTTTTTGAAAATGTTTTAGGTTCCCCTCTATATTTTTTTTCTTTTAAACTTTTTTAAAAGCACACAACAGAATAAAATGACTCTCTAAAACTTCTGGGTTGTCTCCCTGGCAGTGCTTTCTTTAGAGCCATTAAGCTAGGCATATAGTACTCAAGTAGTTGATCCACCCTGATCCCAAGGTATATCAAAGCCAATTTTAATTAACAATGATTTGTATTTTAGTATTGAGCACAAAGCAACATATATCATGCAACAACGAAGTCTAACTCTCTTCCTATGCATCGGCATGTCATAAAATAACAATTTATGCACACAAAGTAAAGGCCAATGCATTGTATAAACAGTTTCTTGCAATTTTATCGTATTGGAGACATAGAGAGGTGGAGATGTAGTTCCTCTCTCATAATAATTGCAAGTAGGATCAGCAAGCACATACATATTATATTCATCAAAATCATCATGTGTAGTAGCAAAACACAACCCATCAACATAATCCTTTATAAGTGCAAACTTCTCCGGTATAGTGTAGTTGGGAAAATTCAAAAAGATAATAGATTATCGTGTGTGGGGGAAATAGCAACAATTTCATGTTTAACATAAGGAACTATAGCAAGTTCATCTCCATAAGCATAATTCATATTGGCATCATGGCCACAAGCATAGCAAGCATCAAGTTCATCAAAAAGGGATATTTCAAACAAATCCAAGGGATCATAGCAATTATCATAGCATTCATCCTTCGATAAGCACGAAGGGAAATTAAACAATGTATGAGTTGAAGAGTTACTCTCAATAGAAGGTGGGCACGGGTAGCTAATCCGCTCTTCCTCCTTTTGTTCTTCGCTCTCCTCCTCATCTTTTTCATCTAATGAGCTCATAGTGTCATCAATTTCTTCTTCCATAGATTCCTGCAAACTATTAGTCTCTTCTTGGACAGCGGAGACTTTCTCAATAAACTCATTAATATCGGCATTATATTCATAATTCTCATAGCAATATTTAAGTATAGCATAATTTTCAGGTCTGTAAACAACATCATCATAATTTTCACACTTTTCGAAGAAAGATTCAATTTCATAAGCACCCTTAAAAGCAACGAATTCTTCTATTTGTTCCACACCATAGTAATCATATATACCATTAGCATAAGAAGCCAAGGTTTCATAACCATTAAATTTACATGAAAAGGGAAGGTGTGGAGCCTTCATGCTAGAGCAACAAGTATAATCATATCTCAAGCATAGATCCCGAGCATACCAATGCACATATGTATTTGATCCCATAAGAGTTTCCCTTTTTGAGTCAAGCGATAATCCCTAAAGTATTCACGTTGATCCAACGTGTCTCCCATTATCAAGTTGAATAGTGTTTTCTCAGGATTATCAAAGTAGTGTTTCATATTTTTCACATAACGAGCATCGAGGGTTTTAGGAGGTTCCCCATCTCCATGAGTAGCAAGTACACCTAATTTTTTTGGTATTTCATGTTCCATATCCATAACTAAAGATAGAGAACAACTTAGAATAGAAAATAAAAACTACTTAGTGATAAAGCAAACAAGCACACACGAGAATATTCACCCCACGCTATTGCTCCCCGGCAACGGCGCCAGAAAAAGGTCTTGATAACCCACAAGTATAGGGGATCAATTGTAGCCTTTCTCGATAAGTAAGAGTGTCGAACCCAACGAGGAGCTAAAGGTAGAACAACTATTCCCTCAAGTTCTATCGACCACCGATACAACTCTACGCACACTTAACGTTTGCTTTACCTAGAAAAAGTATGAAACTGGAAGTACTTTGTAGGTGTAGAGGGATAGGTTTGCAAGATAATAAAGAACATGTAAATAAAAGATAGGGGCTGTTTAGATAAAGAAACAATTGAGTTAGTTTTAGTAGAGAGCTTTTTGTCACAAGAAAGTTATTTGTCCCTAGGCAATCGATAACTAGACCGGTAATTATTATCGCAATTTTATATGAGGGAGAGGCATAAGCTAACATACTTTCTCTACTTGGATCATATGCACTTATGATTGGAACTCTAGCAAGCATCCGCAACTACTAAAGATCATTAAGGTAAAACCCAACCATAGCATTAAAGTATCAAGTCCTCTTTACTCCCATACGCAAACAACCTACTTACTCGGGTCTGTGCTTCTGTCACTCACGCCACCCACCATAAGCGAATCATGAACATATTGCAAACCCTACAGCGGGGATCCCTCACGCTTGCGCGACACACAGAGCATGATAGTACAGCACAAATAATAAAACATACAACTCAAACCAATCACGATCATCAATCAACCCATAGGACAAAACGAATCTACTCAAACATCATAGGATAGCCATACATCATTGGGAAATAATATATAGCGTTGAGCACCATGTTCAAGTAGAGATTACAACGGGTAAAAGAGAAGCTACACCGATGCATAGAGGGGGAGAGAGTTGGTGATGACAGCGGCGAAGTTGTTGGTGTAGATCATCGTCACGATGATGGCCCCGGCGGCGTTCCGGCGCCACCGGGAGAGAGGGGGAGAGAGCCCCCTCCTTCTTATTCTTCTTCCTTGACCTCCCCCCTAGATGGGAGGAGGGTTTTCCCTATGGTCCATGGCCTCCATGGCGGAGGGGCGGGAGCCCCTCTGAGATTGGATCTCTCTCTCTGTTTCCTTTTGTTTCTGCGTTTCTGTTTTCTGGCCTTTCACCGTTTCTTAAATTCCCGGAGATCCGTAACTCCGATTGGGCTGAAATTGTAACACGATTTTTATCTGGATATTATCTTCCTTGCGGCGAAAGAAGGACACCAACCGCCTTACAGGGGCCCCACAAGCCTCCTGGCCGCACCTAGGGTAGGGGGCGCGCCCCTAGGGCTTGTGGGCCCCTCGGAAATCGTCTCGCGTTGATTCCAATTCCCAAAAATCACATATATTCCAAAATAAATCTCCGTAAATTTTTATCGCATTTGGACTTTGTTTGGTATGGATATTCTGCGAAACAAAAAATATGCAACAAACAAGAACTGGCACTGGGCACTGGATCAATATGTTAGTCCCAAAAATAATATAAAAATTTGCCAAAAGTATATAAAAGTTGTAGAATATTGGCATGAAACAATCAAAAATTATAGATACGAGGGAGACGTATCAGGAGGTACTAGTGAATGATTGTGGTTAGTAAGAATATTGGTGTTAAGGTTTGTGATTCCCGAAGCATGCACGTATAGTCTCTCGTTATGCTAAGAAGTTGGAGCATGATTTATTATTGATTGTCTTCCTTATGAGTGGCGGTCGAGGACGAACAATGGTTTTTCCTACCAATCTATCTCCCTAGGGGCATGCGTAGTGGTACTTTGCTTCGAGGGCTAATAAACTTTCGCATAAGTATGTGAGTTCTTTATGACTAATGTGAGTCCATGGATTATACGCAGTCTCACCCTTCCGCAATTTGCTAGCCTCTTCGGTACTGTGCATTGCCCTTTCTCACCTCGAGAGTCGGTACAAACTTCGCTGGTGCATCCAAACCCCGTGATATGATACGCTCTATCACACATAAGCCTCATTATATCTTCCTCAAAACAGCCACCACACCTACCTATTATGGCATTTCCATAGCCATTCTGAGATATATTGCCATGCAACTTCCATCATCATCATATACATGACTGGAGCATTCATTGTCATATTCTTTGCATGATCATAAGATAGCTAGCATGATATTTTCATGGCTTGTCCGTTTTTTGATATCCTTGCTATGCTAGATCATTGCACATCCTGGTACACTGCCAGAGGCATTCATATAGAGTCATATTGTTCTAGGTATTGAGTTGTAATTTTTATTTCTTTTGAGTTGTAAGTAAATAGAAGTGTGATGATCATCATTATTCATTATTAGAGCATTATCCCAGTGAGGAAGAGATGATGGAGACTATGATTCCCCCACAAGTCGGCATGAGACTTCGGACAAAATTTAAAAAAAGAAAAAAAGGTGGCCAAAAAGAGCCCAAGAGAAAAAAGAAAAAAGAAAAAGAAAAAGGAAAAAGAAAAAATGAGAGAAAAAGAGAGAAGGGGCAATGTTACTATCCTTTCCACACTTGTGCTTCAAAGTAGCACCATGTTTTTCATATAGAGAGTCTCCTATGTTGTCACTTTCATATACTAGTGGGAATTTTTCATTATAGAACTCGGCTTGTATATTCCGATGATGGGCTTCCTCAAATGCCCGAGGTTTTCGAGCAAGCAAGTTGGATGCACACCCACTTAGTTTCATGTTGAGCTTTCATACACTTATAGCTCTTAGTGCATCCATTGCATGGAAATCCCTACTCCTCGCATTGATATCAATTTATGGGCATCTCCATAGCCCGTTGATTAGCCGCGTCGATGTGAGACTTTCTTACTTTTTTGTCTTCTCTATGTTTACCCCTATCATCATACTCTATTCCACCCATAGTGCTATGTCCATGGCTTCCGCTCATGTATTGCGTGGTGGTTGAAAAGCTGAAGTATGTTAAAAAGTATGAACCAATTGCTCGGCTTGTCATCGGGGTTGTGCATGATAAATACTTTGTGTTAAGAAGATGGAGCATGACAAGACTATATGATTTTGTAGGGATAGTGTTCTTTAGCATTGATATTTTGAAAGACATGAGTGTTTGTTGGGTTGCCTAAGTATTGATCTCTTTATGTCAAATTATAGACTATTGCTTTGAATCACTCGTGTCTTAATATTCATGTCATGATTAGATTACATGATCAAGATTATGCCAGGTAGCATTCCACATCAAAAATTATCTTTTTTATCATTTACCTACTCGAGGACGAGCAAGAATTAAGCTTGGGGATGCTGATACGTCTCCATCGCATCTATAATTTTTGATTGTTCCATGCCAATATTATATAACTTTCACATACTTTTGGCAACAATTTATATGATTTATTGGACTAGCATATTGATCCAGTGCCTAGTGCCAGTTCCTGTTTGTTGCATGTTTTTTGTTTCACAAAATATCCATATCAAACAAAGTCCAAACGCGATAAAACTTTACAAATATTTTTTTGGAATATATGTGAATTTTTAGAAGAAGAATCAACGCAAGACAGTGCTCGAGGGGCCCACTAGGCACCAGGGCGCGCCAAGGGGGCCAGGTGTGCCCTGATGGGTAGTGGGCATCTCGTAAGGTGGTTGATGCCCTTCTTTCGCCGCAAGAAAGATAATTTATGGATAAAAATCCCCTCAAAAGTTCAGCCCAATCGGAGTTACGGATCTCCAGGAATTTAAAAAATGGTGAAGGGCCAGAAAACAAGAACGCGAAACAGAAGAGAACAGAGAGAGAGATCTAATCTCGGAGGGGCTCTCGCCCCTCCGCCGCCATGGAGGCCATGGACCAGAGGGGAAACCCTCCTCCCATCTAGGGGGGAGGCCAAGGAAGAAGAAAAGGAGGGGCTCTCTCCCCCTCTCTCCCGGTGGTGCCGGAGCGCCGCCGGGGCAAGGATCATGACGGCGATCTACACCAACAACCTTGCTACCATCAACACCAACCTTCTCCCCCTCTATGCAGTGGTGTAACACCTCTTTTCCCTTCTGTAATCTCTACTTAAACATGGTGCTTAAGACTATATATTATTATCCAATGATATGTGGTTATCCTATGATGTTTGAGTAGATCTGTTTTGTCCTATGGGTTGATTGATGATCATGATTTGTTTGAGTTGTATATTTTATTTTGGTGTTGTCCTATGGTGCCCTCCATGTCGCGCAAGCGTGAGGGATCACCACTGTAGGGTGTTGCAATACGTTCATGATTTGCTTATGGTGGGTGGCGTGAGTGACTGAAACACATACCCGAGTAAGTAGGTTGTTGCGTATGGGATAGAGAGGACTTGATACTTAATGCTATGGTTGTGTTTTAACTTAATGATCTTTGGTAGTTGCGGATGCTTGCTAGAGTTCCAATCATAAGTGCATATGATCCAAGTACGGAAAGTATGTTAGCTCATGCCTCTCCCTCACATAAAATTGCAATAATGATTACCGGTCTAGTTATCGATTGCCTAGGGACAAAATCTTTCTCTTGTGTTACAAAAAGCTTTCTACTAAACTACTAAATTTATTATCTTGCAATTTATTCATAGTTTTATTCTTGCAAAGTACTTCTAGTTTTATACTTGTTCTAGGTAAAGCGAACGTTAAGTGTGCGTAGAGTTGTATCGGTGGTCGATAGAACTTGAGAGAATATTTGTTCTAACTTTAGCTCCTCATTGGGTTCGACACTCTTATTTATTGAAAAAGGCTATAAACAATCCCCTATACTTGTGGGTTATCAAACACTATGTTACCTCAATGGGGATATGCATCTCCCCAACAATAAGAGTTTCATATTTCTTTTTGACAGTAGGAAGAGGGAATTTGAAACCTCCGGTAGTGATTGTCATAATTATTTCAATAGAGTTGATACTATTCACTGAACTTAGTTTCTTTGGGAAATATACCGTATACTCATTACCATTAACATGAAAAGTAACCTTGCTTTTGTTGCAATCAATAACAGCCCCTGCAGTATCCAAAAGGGTCTACCAAGGATGATCAACATAGTGTCGTCCTCGGGCATATCAAGTATAACAAAGTTTGTTAAGATAGTAACATTAATTTGCAACTACAACAGGCACATCCTCACAAATTCTGATAGGTATGGCAGTTGATTTATCAGTCATTTGCAAAGAGATTTCAGTAGGTGTCAACTTATTCAAATCAAGTCTTCTATATAAAGAGAAAGGCATAACACTAACACTGGCATCCAAATCACATAAAGCAGTTTTGACATAACTTCTTTTAATGGAGCATGGTATAGTAGGTATTCCAGGATCTCCTAGCTTCTTAGGCACTCCACCCTTAAAAGAATAGTTTGCAAGCATGGTGGAAATTTCAGCTTTGAGTCTCTTTCTTTTATTAGTGACAATATCTTTCATATACTTAGCATATGGAGGCATTTTCAAAATATGAGTTAAGTGAGTGCGCAAAAAGATAGGTCTAAGCATTTCAACAAAGCGCTCAAAATCCTCATCATCCTTACTTTTCAAGGGCTTAGTAGGAAAAGGCATGGGTTTCTGACCCATGGTTCTCTTTCTTTACCATGTTTTCTAGCAATATAATCTCTTTTATCATATCTTTTATTCTTAAGAGGTGGGTTATCAAGATCAACATCAGGTTCTATTTCTACATCATTTTTAGGTTCTTTATCATTATCTGGTTGAGAATCAATATGAACATCATTATTATGATTACCACTAGGTGGATGATCATTACCAGATTGTGTCTCAGCATCAGAAATAGAAAAATCATTACTATTCTCAGAAGGTTTTTCTACCATAGGTTCACTAGAAACATGCAAAGTTCTATCATTTTTCTTTTTCTTTTTCTTCTTAGATGAACTAGGTGCATCAATATTAATTCTCTGAGAGTTTTGTACAATTCTTTTAGGATGACCTTCAGGATATAGTGGCTCCTGAGTCATTCTACCTCCTCTAGTCATGACTCTAACAGCATGATCATTTATTTATTATTCATTTCATTAAGCAAATCATTTTGTAACTTAGCAACTTGTTATAACTCAGTGTGAACCATGGATGCATGTTTACCTAAACCTTTAACATCATTTGCAATTCTAAACATCAAGTCACTCAAGCGATCAATCATGATAGCATTCCGTTTCAATTGATTCTTAACATGCATATTGAAGCGTTCTTGCTTAACAATGTAATTGTCAAATTCATCTAGGCATTGACCAGCAGATTTATTATAAGGAATATCACCTTCGTCGAATCTATAAAGAGAATTTACCTTTACTACCTGTGTTGGGATATCGAGTCCATGTATTTCTTCAATAGGGGGTAAATTCTTAACATCTTCAGCTTTAATACCCTTTTCTTTCATAGATTTATTTGCCTCTTACATATCATCTGGACTGAGGAATAGAATACCTCTCTTCTTCGGAGTTGGTTCAGGAAGTGTTCAATCATTAGCATTTCTTAATATATTATTCAGTAGTTCTTCAGCCTTTTCAACAGTTCGTTCCCTGAAAACACAACCAGCACAACTATCTAGCTAGTCCCTAGAAGCATCAGTTAGTCCATTATAAAAGATATTAAGTATTTAATTTTTCTTAAGAGGATGATCAGGCAAACCATTAAGTAATTGGAGAAGCCTTCCCCAAGCTTGAGGGAGATTCTCTTCTTCAATTTGTACAAAGTTAAATATTTCCTGTAAGGCAACTTGTTTCTTATGAGCAGTAAAATATTTTTCAGAGAAGTAATATATCATATCCTCGGGACTACGCACACAACCAGGAGTAAGAGTATTAAACCATTTCTTAGCATCACCCTTTAGTGAGAATTGAAACAACTTAAGAATATAGTAGTAGCAAATCCTTTCCTCATGAGCAAATAGGGTGGCTATATCATTCAATTCAGTAAGGTGTGCCACAATATTTTCAAATTCATAACCATGAAAAGGATCAGATTCAACCAAAATAATTAACTCAGGATCGACAGAGAATTCATAAACCTTATCAGTAACAAAGATAGTAGAAGTAGCAAATTTAGGATCATATTTCGTTCTCGCTATCATATATTTTTTCTTTTAGCTTACTCAATAGTTTCTTAACATCATCTCTATCATTAAAAGCAAGAAATTCTCTAGCTATCTCTCCATCCATAACATAAACCTCAGGTATCTTAGGTGTTTCAACTCTAGTGGGAGAACTAGGCATAATAGGTGAATCATAATTTCCATTGGTTTCAGCATTTTCAAGTTATTTAGCTTTAGCAAGTTGTTCATCAAGAAATTCACCTAGTGGCACAGTTTTATCAAGCAGCGTACTAGCATTATCATAAGCATCATTCATAGTAGAAGTAGCATCATCAATAACTTGCGACATATCATATTGAATAGCAGGTGGTGTTGTCGCAAGCCTACTCAAAATAGAAGGTGAATCAAGTGTGAAGCTAGATGGCAACTCCTTACCTCCCTCGTCTTAAAGGGTATGATCTTGGTTCTAGTGTCTTTCAGATTCTTCATAGTGATCAACAGGTATAATTTTCAAGTGACTCAACAAATAGAGCTATGCTCCTCGGCAACGGCACTAGAAAAAGCCTTGATAACCCACAAGTATAGGGGATCGCGACAGCCTTCGAGGGTAGTATTTCACCCAAATTTATTTATTCAACACAAGGGGAGCCAAAGAATATTTGTAATTATTAGCAATTGAGTTGTCAATTCAACCACACCTGGAGAACTACATATCTGCAGCAAAGTGTTTAGTAGCACAATAGTATGATAGTTTGATAGCAATGGTAATAGTAGCAATAGTAACGGTAACAGTAACAGTAGCAGTTTTGTAGTGATTGTAACAGCAGCAGCAGCGAAAGTAACTTAGCAAAGATCAATATGAGAAAAGCGTAGGCATTGGATCAGTGATGGATATTTGTGTTGGATAACATTCATCATGTAACAGTCACAACCTAGAGCGATACACAATAGCTCCAATTCATCAATGTAATGTAGGCATGTCTTCCACATATAGTCATACATGCTTATAATAAGAACTTGCATGACATCTTTTGTCCTACCCTCCCGTGGCAGCGGGGTCCATAAGGAAATTAAGGGATATTAAGGCCTCCTTTTAATAGAGAACCAGAACAAAGCATTAACATATGGTGAATACATGAACTCCTCGAATTACAGTCATCCCCGGAGAGTATCCCAACTATTATCACTTTGGGGTCTACGGATCAGAAAAATAACAAGTGCATACAACTATGAGATAGGATCAAGAAGTCAAATATATTCATGAAAACATAGAGGGTTCAGATCTGAAATCATGCCACTCGGGCCCTATTGACAAGCATTAAGCATAGCAAAGTCATAGCAACATCAATCTCAGAACATAGTGGATACTAGGGATCAAGCCCTAACAAATTGACCCGATTACATGACAAATCTCATCCAACTCCATCACCGTCCAACAAGCCTACGAAGGAGTTACTCATTCCCGGTGGTGAGCATCATGAAATTGGCGATGAAGAAGGGTTGGTGATGATGATGGCGAAGAATCCCCCTCTCCGGAGCCTTGAACAGACTCCAGATCAGCCCTCCCGATGAAGAACAAGAGGTGTCAGTGGCTCTGTATCGTAAAACGCGATGAAACTTCTTCTCTTTTTTTCTCGGGAAGATGATATTTATAGACTTGAGATTAGGGTCAGCGGAGCCACATGGGCCCCACAAGGTACCGGGGCATGCCCAGGGGTGTGTCCGCGCCCTATTGCCTTGTGGGCAACTGGTGGCCCCCCTCCGGTGGATCTTCACTCCGGTATTTTTTACATATTCCATAAAAAAATCTCTAAAAACTTTCGTCCAATTCCGAGAACTTCTATTTCTGCACAAAAAACAACACCATGGTAGTTCTGCTGCAAACAGCGTTAGTCCTGGTTAGTTTCATTCAAATCATGAAAATTAGAGTCCAAAACAAGAGCAGAAGTGTTTGGAAAAGTAGATACGACGGAGACGTATCATGGACCAGCTGCGTTGGAGATCCCTCATTGCGGTTGGCATGGATAGGGAGCGGCTCCACATAATGTGTTTGCTCATGATAGAGTTTCTGGATTTTTTGCCAATATTTGATGCCATTTTGCTCAGTTCCACATATTGGATCATGCTTGTGGCCAACCAAGATTCAACCAACAACACATCTTGAAAGGTTGTGAATATCAAACCTCTTGGTTTGACTACCTTCTTCTTTTTTGTTTGCCCGACTTCAAACAAAGGGGAATTGGTATCCCCCAAGTCAAAATGCATAGGCTCTTGACCATCATAAATCATGTTTAGCATGAATTTGTGCTAAAATATGTAGATGCATCACAATTAAACTACCATCCCTAGATTGATCCAATGGTATGTGCAACAAATGAAGCTTGCAATGCAAATGACATATGGGGAAAAGAATGTACAAAGGGTCAGGCATGTTGTTGAACAGCAGGTGGGCATGCCTGGCACCGGTGTTGCCCAATGTTTTCAGTTGCACTGTCTCTTGAAAGTGTGGGAACAATGGCCAAAAAATCTTGAAACGGGCTCTCCGTGGTGGTGCAACAACATCCAGTAGTAGTAGCAGGAAGTTATCAGAGCATATCATCGATGCAACCATCAGCAGTGATGAGGGAAAGAGTGCCTCCCAGCTTGCAGTGTAGAAGAACTTGTCGATGTTGATGAGTGTTGGATTTTCCCTCTCATTGCTCCATGTAAATATCTTATTCTTGCATTTTATTTCTATGATATCCGTAGTCTCGATCGTACGTCTAAACCTTCCTATGATCCTTCTGTTTATGTTGGTGTTGTTTTTATCTCCGGCCTCATAGATGTTATTAAAATCCCCGTTGATCATCCATGGCTCCTTGGTAGGAGGAGCAGTTCTTCCTAGTTCCACGAGGAAATCATCCTTGCCCTCATCGTCGGCAGGCCCCTAAACTGTGGTGAGCCACAAGCTAGCCGAAGAGTGGCAGAGGCTGACCTTTGTAGTGACTGCAAACTGGCCGATGGCGTGTGATACTACAGTTACTAAGTCAAGGTCCCAAAAAAATGTAGTTCCCATTCTCGTGTCGATCGCGGGAAGCACCACGCAATCCATGAGAGCAGCACCACCTATTTCCCAATACTCTTCGGTGACCAACTGCTAATATTTCTTTCCTGCAGGCAAAGAATCCCAAGAGACGATGGGAGCTAGCTATTTCTGCCATGGTCGCAAGCTTGGTCGGCGTATTGAGGTTGCGTATGGTCCAAGACATATTTGGGCAGAGGTTGTCATCCATGGGTAAACAAGTGATTTCTCCGACAGTCAACATCATTAATAGGAAACAGGTACACCAAGCAACTAGCAGGGGGCACCAGTGACCACCAATAGGCAACAAATCTCGTCAGCGCCAACACGGCCACAAACTAACTCTATGACGACTAAACATAACATCTAAATCAAACCAGCACAAGCTCGGCCACCATCAGAGACTAAAATTAAATAGCCCTAACAAAATCAACCAGTGGCCTCCTTGGCAGCTCCATTAGGTCCTAGCATACATGAGCAATGTGCAACACCTCCTCGTCGAGGCCGGTGAGCTTGGCAAAGCCGGCAATGTATTCATCCATGAGTGACTCGTTAAAAGCTGGATTAGAGCCTCCACGGCTTTTGGCGTCATCTTATCCTTTGGCCCCAGCAGCCCAACATGGCGTACCAGGTGCAGCGAGGCCCTCTGTGCGACCGGCACGTGCGAGGAGTTTGCTATCTGTCGTGTGCTCTAACGTGTCAACACCGGCTCAGCTATTGTCTTTAGGGGAGATGAGCATGGGGGCGGCGTTGATGGGAGGACGTGGTACGTGGTTGAAGAGGCGTCGGGGCACCGCGCCATCGCCGTAAATCTCTAGATGACATATGCGGCGTGTGATCACACCTTGATGGATCACGACTGAAGAAGAGGAGGCAGGGGTGCGATAGTTGTGCTTTGCTGGGCTGAAAGCGGCACCCAAGAGAGTTGGGACAAAGACGTCCACTGGCCCAAACGGCATGGCATGGGCCCCATTGTAGATCTCCTCCACGTCAGTGTTGAATGTCAGTACGGCGGCCAGTGTGGCGGTGATGGCAGCACCCAGCTCAACCGCCATGCAGTCAAACTTTGGGGTTGGTGGAGGCAGCTTGTGGCCGGTATCGAAGAAGTTGGCGATGTGGTCGAAGTCTTTCGTCGGCACAACCCTCCTGGGTGGTGGTGGCGGCATGGCTTCCCTTTGTGGTGGCGCGTACCATGGAGGTGGCATGGCCTAGCTCGTCATTGTTAACTTTTCGCTCTGGCCTCTTGTGTTGCCGGAGCGCCTCCGACCTGTTGGCATTCTGCTGAGGTGGCGGTGGACCGATGAAACCTCCGATGTGGTGGCCGGCTCCATGATGGTGTGGCTGTGGCCGAGGAGCGTATCTTCCCACATCCTGCGGCTCCCCAGGTTTGCATCGTCCTTGTTACACCTGGCGCCCCCGAACGGCATTCCATGGAAGCCCGTGGACGCCACCATAGGCTACAGCTGACGTTCACCGGGCTGCCCATCCTCCATGCCCACAGCCCATGTGCCTGGGTGGATTGTTGGGAACAGTTAGACGTCGTGGTCGGAGCCGAGGAAGGGATACCGTCTTGCGACGAGTGCGAAAAGCAGGCGGCTCAAGGTCCAGTCCTTAATGTGGTCCACGTGAGTGAGCATGTCATAGTGTCTCATGCCGGGAGGGCGTCGCGATATCGCGGCTGGGTAGCGAGAAGCCCAACATCTCTTCGACCCGGCTAGCTCCTTCGGCAAGAACCCAGAGCGTGCATGCCATGTGAAAGTGGTTGCCATCCCACACGCAGATCCAGCATGCAAATGTCTTGGTGTGGCTGCGTTCATGGGTCCAGCTGTCCAGGCGATTGACCCTACATTTGTCGCCCAGTACCTCTTTGGCCCCCTCTAGGAATCTGAACTTCATTGGCATCTTCTCGATGACGACGTGCACGTGGAAGTTGAATGTCTGGTGCGCCGCATGGTTGTCGTTGTGTCATGGCTTGAGCAGGAAGGTTGTGTCGTCCACCTTGATGGAGCCTTGCCAGACGATGTTGTCACAGTGCGCCTGGTAGTCGAAGTGCACGACAAAATCCTCCCGGTGGTGGTACATCACCCGCAGCAGGTGGGGAGGGATATGGAGGTGCGCCTCAAGCGCCTGGCCCACTACCATGGGGCTGGTGGAGTGCGCCTTGTCGTTGGTGGCCTTGTCGATGACTATGAGAAGCATAGCGTGGTGGCGCGGCATGAACACTTCGTGCTCCATGGCAGAGGAGAACACGATCAACCTGTGGATGGAGCGCAGGCGGCACGACGGATCAATGTGGAGGAAGTGGTCCATCTGGGGCGCTGACAGCAGAGGAGGTGGGGGGTGACAATGCTGGTGGAGGGGTGGGAAAGTGCAACTAGTCTTGCACCCCCCCCCCCCCCCCCCCCCCCACTAGTTGGCGCGGGCCAAGCCTCTCTTTTGCATATCCTCCTCTCTGGGTTTTTTGGGTTGGGGGCACTCTTTGCCATAATGGCCAAGGAGCTTGCAGATTATATAGCGAAGGGGTTCTCTACACTCGATGCGGCGATGGTGGGAGGGAACCAAAAGCACAAACCCTCCATAAGGGCGGAGGCATTGAAGTTGCGGCGCCGGTCCGAGCAGTGACACGGAGGAGCTCTGCTATGGACCGGTGGATTTTTCCCGGGGCGCCTATTCTTTGCGGATCTTGCAATAGACCGTCCCCCTCCATTGTCACCCGCGGGAGTGAGGGGAGGCGCAACCACGATGGATCTGAGCCCATGCTGCTCAATCTAGAGTGGCGCTTGCAGATCCGCCGTGAAAACGGTTGGCGTGCATGGGAGCACTCGCCCCGGTGCAGGATTTGCAGGGAGGATCCGTGGTGCAGCTTTGACGGTTAGGGGGTGGCTGAGATTCCAGCACCTGCGACAGACCGGAGGGGAAAACCAGATCTCCCGGAGAAGCGCGGGGAGCCCATCTATCGTTGTCGGAGAAGCTGGCACCCGAGTGGGCACAATAGAGGCTAGATGGACGCCGCGAATGGAGTGGCCTGCGATGTGGGGAGGGAGGCACACTTGCTCTCCCTCTCAGTCTGTTAGGTATACTTGACATGATTGTGCAAATCTTTCTCAAGAAGCCGTCAAATTAACTTAAATGACTACTTAGAGCATCTACAGTCGGGCGCCTCAAACCGGTCTCAAACGGCCGGGTGGGCGGACCGGTAACTGGTCGATAAAAAAACCGACCCATCCGAGCGCCTCAAACCGACCTCAAACGCCCGGGCTGTCCGGTGCCCCTCATATCCATCCCAAATGTAGGCCAGATATGGACACGAGGGTAGCACCAAATCTTTCCCGTCGCCGCTCCCGCGTTGGCGCAACACGGAGGCCGCAGCTGGCCCCTCCCGGTTCGCATGCAACTCCGCGAGGGCTGCGTAGTCCGCATCGCCCCCACGCCGTCCCCTTGCCCCACCGGTCGCTGCTCCGCAAGGGCAGCGATGGGTGCTAGTGCCCGCCCTGCCGGCCCGGACGCACACGATGGAATCAGAGGCGCCCGCCGCCCGCCACGAGAGGCAGCGGGCAAGGGAGAGGGACGCGGCGGAGCAATCCATGCACCACCGCCGCGGGTTGCGGCAGAGCCCGACAAGGACAAGCGGCTCCTCGCTTGGGTCTACCGCTGATCGCTGACGACGGCGGAGACGGACGCTTGCCGCCTACGAAGGAATAATGCGAAGACGCTTCGGCTTGCCATTGAGCAGTCGGAGCGCGAGGTGGCGGAGGCGTCTCGGGTGGCCAAGCTGAAGCGGCAGCAGGACAGGGTCGTCTAGTGGATGAAGCAGTTCGTTGTCATCTCCGACTCCTCGTCTGACGATGGCGACGACCGCAACTCCACCTTCGACACTCCGACGATCCACCACCTGCCGCAGACGCCTAGAGCTACGCCGACAACCGGAAGGGCAAAGGCCCGACGAGGAAGTGGTGAATCTTCGTCGTTAATTTCTAGTTAATTAGTACTCTAGTTAGAGCTTGTCCATCGTGAATGTGGATTATGTGAACTTTGACTAGGTTTTGGAGATCCGTTGGTGATTTTTTTGATGATCGGAATGTGCATAATTTGTGTGATGATCTACGTATTTTTTATTCATGTTGCATGTTTAATATGGATAGAGTATCGGATATGAGATATACGGATGTGAAGGACATGATATGAGAAATGCCGATCAGCGCGTCCGCAGACGTTTAAGAGGCGGATCTGGTTACCTGTAGATGCTCTTAGGCTTACAAAACTGACCATCGGTAGAGAGCAGAATGGATGCATGATCACTCAAAAAACAGGCAGATTAAGCACATTGGTACTGGGGTAAAAAGCACACCAGTCCGGATTTCCCAGCCTCTCTCACCCAGCGTCTTGTGAATGGCGATAAGAAATCCGAGGCGCCAACCAGTAACCGGTGGGATCTGGCAGTGCGCGCGAAACGAGACAAGCACTGAGCTGTCGAGCTCCCCACCATCAGCGCCTAGCGCATTTAGTCAATCCTCGGTGTTTTGATTACTACTGATCTCTCCTTTGTTTAGCAACTGATGCCACCCGGAGGGCTGCCAGCCCAAGACAACATCGGTACTATCCTTCAATAAAAAAATTCATGCATGCAGAGAAATTCGAAATGGTAGGAAAGGATCAATCTCACCAGTTGAGTACGCTTCTTTGGAAACGCTTCTCTCGCCCAAATGAGAAACCGAGGAAAAAAGGGGATAAACAGACATGATGGATGTGCCGCTTCATATTCTACTCCGGAGGAGCCACACACACGGAATTGTTCGTGGACTCGGCTAGGTAGCATATGTGCCTTGCAAATACCTATGCCTCCATGTGCACAACACAGAGAGGTTTTTATTTCGTGCACATGGATAATAAAAGTTTGGTACAAACACTGTTAAAAAAATACATCATTAACTGGTCTATACATCTTATACAAATGTCTCTTTTTTTTCAAACTCCGTTCTCTCAGCGTAATAACCATATTTTCAACTAAAAAAATGCTTCCTTAACTGGTCTATACTTGTTATACAAATATGATTTTTTTTCAATCTCAAATTTCTCAGCGTGATAAACATATTTTCAATATATCATGATTTAACAAATGGGCTTTCTACCACCAATATTGAATATATCCTTGCAAAATAAAACTATTTTCATCGATAATATGACTTTAGCGGGTCTCTGTGCCATTTGACGCAACGGGTCAACTACTTGGGGTAAAAAGCACACCAGTCCGGATTTGCCAGCCTCTCTCACCCAGCGGCTTGTGAATGGCGATAAGAAATCCAAGGCGCCAACCAGTAACCGGTGGGATCTGGCAGTGCGCGCGAAACGAGACAAGCACTGACCTGTCGAGCTCCCCACCCTCAGCGCCTAGCGCATTTGTCTTACTCCACCGCCACCGGGCCAGCGACAGTGCCACCGGCCGCCACTCTGGAGCGTCTGGGGTTGGCTGGCAGGCGAGCTAGCCTCTAGCGATTAGAGAGACGAGCCAAGCTGACCGTGACTGCTACAGCGCGCTGCGCTCTGGTCCTCCCGCCCGACTAGCATGTGGATGGACGCACAGTGCACCTAAATCCTTGCTCGTGTCCGTGGTGCAGCCTCTGCCTCTCCTTCCTCCTTCCTTCCTAGGAGTGCTATATATGGCGTGTGTCGCCGTCCCTTCCTCATCCTCACACCTCACACACAGTTTTCCTGAATCGTACGCGGAGCTGCTTCGTCGGCATTGTATTGCCGGAGTGCCGCTTAGCCGTGTATGGATGGATCGATGGTGCAACCCAGCTTGATCCAAAAGGTTAGTGCATGCATGGCTGGTGCCACTTGCCTGGCTCCCTGAATGCCATCCGGGAAGCGCGCCACTGTGGGAGGCGTCCCTCCTGGTTGGCATTGAGGGAGTCATGCAGGCCTCGGCTCCTCCTTCCTTTCTTTACCTATACTAGATGACCCGTTGTGCCAATGGCGCAAAGGGCGACAGCAAGTCAAGTATTGTAAGGGTGTTGATAGGAAAATTCAGGCACAGATCGAAATAATAAATACTTACTGCTAGTAGATAGATACTTAGTGATGATACATAGTGTTATAAGGAGTTTTTGATCAATTATTTACAATGTTATTAAGAAGCATGGTAGATAGCCAGAGATACATCTTATGAGGCGACAAACATTAGATGGAGTCATCGTTGCACGTTTCATGGATATTGAAAACGGCTTTGTTGTCCAGGCTACCTTTATTAGTGCTAAAGCCTGGGTTTGTTCAAAACACTGAAAATACAAGAGTATGAGGACAACAACAGAGTAGCAGTCTTCACTTGTCCTTGCGGGTGGTGGTTTTAGTAGCCACAGCGAAGGTTGCGAGGGCCAATTTAGCGAGCTTCTATATACAAACAAAGCTGATGCAAAAGACAGGATAGCTCATAAGGCAAGAGATCGACATGGCATTGGCAAGTTTATAAGAGTTAAATTGCCATTGTAATAAAGCCCATTATATAGTGTATCAGTTGCATGGATGCACAAGGAAGAGATAAACCAGTGAAGGAATTTAAAAGGACCTAACAACATTTATGGGTTTTTATCATTTTAAAGACAACAGGCTGTAAAGCATGGCAATGTTAAAATAACCAAAAGCAAGGCATGAACAAATCAGTGAAGGGACTATAAGCTGCAGGAATAGACGTACCACACATGCATGCTTATCTGAAAACTTGGATCAACCACTACTTTTGCGTTTTTGATGAAATGATCTCTGCAGCAGCAGCAGCAGCACCCCTAAAATTTCAAAAGGATTACATGAAAAACACATACTTGTGGTCTATATGAACAGAAACAGAAACCCAACAAAGTCAAACAAAGAAACAGAAGCATGGAAACTCTAATTGCTATAGGAAAATAAGCTTTATTGTACGTGGATTTCGTAGCGCTTAATTTTGTACGATCCATGTGCCGACTGCCAGCTTGGATAGGTAGTTAGCAGCGTATTATGCTTAATTGTATAGAAAGGGCATACCTGTTAAGCTTAAGTGGCTTAGGAACTGTAGTTTCCATCGTGTTAGGAGGCGTAGTAGCAGGAGCATCAGCTTCAATATCAGTCAGTTGAGAACCCTGCGAAAGGGTGAAGCTAATTATTGGGAACCATGCAAGAGGAAACCAACAAAGAAGATAAAGAGGGAGCTAGATCCAATGGAAATACTAACAGTGATTGAAACAAAGGAATTTATGAAAGTTGGTGTGACCACCCGGTCATGATGCTTCTCTTGCCAAACAAGGATACACGCATGCGGCAGCTCCCTCTTCTGAAACTCCACTGTGTGGATAACTGAAAAATAGGAAGTTAAATGAAAAGCAGTAAAATTAACATACATGGCTAAGAAAATGTTTAATAGGGGAGTGAAGGCACTGGGTATAGTACCAGCAACTACAGGCCCAAACATCCTCCCTGTCCTGATTTTCTGTAGGTACTCAAGAAGCTTCATGCGATACACTCGAACGGTAATGTCAGACCTATCGACTGTTTTTTGCCCAGGTTCAGTACTCTCCGTTATTTCAGGCCACTTTGGATTACATGTGAAGGTTGTGATTATATCAGGCGAGGAATGCTACGCATAACAGCCACCCCATCATAGAAGTTTTCAGTCATACAGCGCGGACCACCAGCATAAGATGGAGGCATCCTACTCTTCTTATCGACCTCGGGCCCATTAGCTTCACCAAGTCCAACAACAAGATGGAGCTTTCCAGCGCATATATTGTATCGAAGCTTTTCGGAAAGGACCTTCACTAAACAGCAAGAAAAGCATGAGTCAGTAGATCACCAGAGGCAGTAGAGCACCAGCGAAATAGCAAGCAGAAGATGATAGGACACGAAGTAATGTGTTGGCTGAAACGCAAGAGAATTGAGAACAAAGGTGAGATATGAACTTATTATGTTCTCTTTTCGCCTAAGAAAAGATAGATATAAATGCACGTGCATAGCGAAGGCATTGCAAGGAAGAATCTCAGCGGGGAAAAACATAGGTAAATTACATTGTCTTAACACAGGACGATGGATTCCATAGTTATACATAACCATAAAGCAGTTCGAAAAGGATATATACATATACTATTTTTTAGGTACCAGGAAAAGCGGAAATAAGCATGTATGAGCTTGTACAAACGGACTATTTAGGCATTGATTAATAAGAAGTATAAACACACTAAGCAAAGGGCTACAAAATAGCTATAATATAAGCTATATCTTCACTAACAACTGAAAAGGTCTGCAGAATAGCTGTAATCTCGACTATATCTTCACTAACAATTGAAAAGGGATGGAAAATAGCTGTAATCTAAGCTATATCTTCACCAACAATTAGACTTTTTTGCTTGATGCATTCTCCAGAGAAGAAACATTTGAAGGTGCCGGACTGCTCTAGCTGCCTTATAGAGTTAAACCGGTACTCCTCTTAAGAAGTTCCAACCAGTGCCTGTTTCAGAATGAGTGGGTAAAATTTATCATGTTGTCTGGTGTAAGCGCCCAGTTTGAAAATATTAAGCATTGTCAGTTTGGCACATATGCAAATCTATTATTCTGAGAAGAAACATTTTTCCTCAAATAATAACTTTGTATGATATATTGTGGTTACATCAAAGAAATCATCTCCAAGTTTAACAGTCTTCTACTACAATCAATCAAAAGGGCACAATAAGATCATGTAACATCACTAAGCTAACTCAAAAGAACCACTAAATATTTCGTATTTTCCTAGGCACGACAACCGCAACAAAAGAGGAAACAGATCAGCCATAGTACAATTGTGTTTGTATAGGCCTACTAAAAGAACACATGAGTAATAAAGTCCATGAACTGAAATCTAAATAATTCCAGAGCAGCCCAAGCATAATGCAAGCAGCACAACTACGGCGGCGAGTTGCGGCCATCAGTTGTGCGCAGCCTTCTACCGTGATAGTCTATTTTCACGTGTGGAGCTTAATGCCCTAGCAATCTGTGGCGCCCCCGACTCAATCGTGCACTAATCATACACGCAAACATGCACGATCAATCACAGGGACTCACGGGAAGATATCACAACACAACTCTAACACAATTTAAACGGAGATCCACAATATTACAGACCAGGGATCCGAAGATCCGAATACATAAGTCAGTCATACAAATATTATCTGAGTACAGACATAGTTAGACAAGTTTTGCCTTAAGAAGGCTAGCACAAACAACGTATCTAGATCGAAAGGCGTTGGCCTCCTGCCTGGAAACCTCCGATCCTACTCCTGGTCGGCTGGCTCGATCCAGTAATACGTGCCCTCTGGACCTTCCTGGTAGTAAGCTTATGTGGTGGCATCTGGCTTAAGGGCTCCATCGTCTGATGTAACATCAAGGTGGGGTATGGGGAAAAGAGAAAGTAAAGCAACCGTGAGTACTCATCCGAAGTACTCAGCAAGCAAGGATTTATACTACATATGCAACATTATCAATGGAGAAAGGCTGTATATGTGGACTGGGCTGCAAAAATGTCAGAATAGAGAGAAGGCCTAGTCCTATCGAAGACTAGCATCTTCAAACATCTTCACGAAGCCATCATCTTGCAGCAGTAGAAGAGAGTAGAATAGCATTTTATTTAGCAAACATGTTGAAGCAAAGCCTAGAGATCCTTCCTCGACTCCCAGCGAGAAAGTGATCCCGAAGCTTCAATTAAGTAACAAGTATCCAGTTCAAATAGCAGATCGGGATACACAAACTGAGCGTCCTTTACCGTAGGACCGGCTATCGATAGATCATTCATCCCTGCAGGGGTGCACTACTGTTACCCAACACGCTCGATCAACTCTGGCCGGACACACTTGCTGGGTAATGCCCGTCCTCGGAAGATCAACACGAAGCAGCGCCCTACCTAGGCTCGGCAGAGAGGTCAGCACGCCGGACTAACCTATGCACCCAGAGGTCTTGGGCCATCGCCCTGGGCACCCTGCGCGTTGCATGGCTGGCCGGGGTGCAGGCGCGACACTGAACTCGTCAGTGAAGTATCCAACCCAGTCCCGGCGATCAGCCCGCACGATGAATCGTGACGTCTGACGAGCTTTCAGGAGAAACGTACATCGCAGAGGGCCCCATAACCATTATCCCGCGTGGTGGTAGTGCGTATAGGGCACGTCGACCCACTCAGATCACACACCCAAATCCAATAGGCTCATTTAGTATCACGCGGAGACAATCAGAGTCTCTGATGCTCCGCCACAATATCACACTTGAGTGCCCTTCCGGCACACTCGACATCATAGATCCCCAGCGGGTACCCACCAGGGTGGACCCGCCTGTAACAAAAGTCAAAGTAACCGTGTGGTCATAACATCAAGGGGGAAACCCGAGGAATCACCCTCGGCGGATTCCACTCGACGAAATCATCAGGGTGAACGGATGAGGCATCACCCTCGAGGTTCACACTGAGGGGTTGCACGACAGAGTCGTATCGGAAGTAGAGAAGGAGGAATCACCCTCGATGACCACGACCGAACAGCTACACTGCAGAGTATTCATTAGGAGTGCGTTACGAGGTATCACCCTCGGCACTCGATAGTAACTAAGCAGAGTCGTACAACTAAGGGGGTGTGAGGTGAGGTGTCGGTCTCTGGTCGACGATCGCGTTGATCGAGTAGTCGACGATCAAGCAGGGGCAACAAGGTTAAGGTGGTGGGGTCACTGATGGTTCATTACCAACCTATATTAAACAGTTTATCATAGGCAGGTAAGATAACAATGAACAGGTTACAAAAGCAGGCTATGCATCAGAATAGGAGCATACATTAACAGTAGCAAAATCTAATGCAAGCAGGAGAATAGAATGGGTGATATCTGGATGCTCAAGGGGGGGAGGGGGGCTTGCCTGGTTGCTCTGGCAAGAGAGAGGGATCGTCAACGGGCTGCTCGTCGGTAGTCTAGTCGTACCCAGGTGAGCGTCGTCGGTCTCGGCGTCTATCGAGAGAGAAGGAGGGGGAGAGAAACAATAAATCCACGGCAAAAACGCAAACAATATGTATGACATGCCTAAATGATATGCAGAGGTGTTCTACTGCCTAACTAAACGAGTTAGTTAATTTAGGAATTTATTCGGATTCATTTAATTAAAGTTGGGCACTATTCATTTATCGAAATCGGTCTAAAAGTTCAATGTTCATATAGCTAGAGGCATCTGACCGGAATACGGAGGGCGTATTCGGGTTCGTATCGGAATTCTGAGCAAGTTTCATGTATAAAGTATTTTCATCGGAGTTACGGATTATTTAATATGATTTTCTAAAGTTTTAATTAATTTCTGGAATTTAATTATTTATTTAAATTAAACATTATCCGAAACAGTGTAGGCTGACGTCATCATGATGTCAGCATGACGTCAGTAGTCAACCTGACAGGTGGGGTCCACCTGTCATTGACTGTCCAGTTAATTAGTGATTAATTAATTTAATTATTGTTTAATTAGACTAACTACTTAATTAGATTAACCTAATCAGAGTTAATTAGCTTAATTAATTAACTAATTAATTAATTAATTATTAATTTTATTTTCATTTTATTTTCATTTCCCTTTTTTTTAAACGTTTCAGGGGCTGGGCCCAGCGGTCAGTGGCACAGGGGCTTCGGCCCCACTGGGCAGTGGCTCAGGAGGCCACGGCGGGTGCGGGCGAACGGGCGCGCGGGCGCTCGGCGCGGGCGTGCGCGGCGCAGGCCGGCGCCGGAGCGGCACGGCGAGGGGGCGTGGCCGGCAAGTGGTAGCAGGGGGGTTCGCGGGCGAGCGGCGCAGGCAGGAGCCAAGCACGCGTGTGCGCGCGCGCGAGCGGCTTAGCAGGCAGGGAGCGGGGCAGCGCGTGCGGGCGAGCTGCGGCTGCAGCTGAAGCGGGCCGAGCGGCCAGCGCGATGCAGCGGAGCGGGGCCGGCGCGTGCGCGGGAGCGCGATCGGGCGCGGGGTGAGCGCGTGCGGGAGGACGCATGGGCGCAGCAGGGCAGGCGCGGGCGCGGCCGGGGCGCGGTTGGCTTCGGCGACAGAGGGAGAGACGGGGGTGGGCGAGGCCCTCACCAGCGATCGTGGGGAGAGGGGCGGCGAGGCTCGGGGTCGGCCAGCGATGGAGAGGCGAGGAGGCGAGGTCCGGCGAGGCGGCGGCGTCGGCGACGGTTGACGGCGAGGCGGGGCGCAGCGGCGCGGGGCTCGGCCCGATCCAGAAATGGATCGGGGAGGGGGGAGCGAGGGGGGAAATGGATGTCGGTGGGGGTTAGGGTTTCGGCCAGGGGGCCATATAGGGGGAAGGGGTGGGCCGGCCAGCTGGGCTATGGCCCAGTTGGGCCGGGGGGAGGGGGGTTCTCTGTTTATTTTTTTGTCTTGTTTTCTTTTTACCTTTTTCTTTTATTTATTCTTATTTCCTGTTTTGTAATTAGTTAGGCCTCAATATGATTTTTGTAAAACATGGCATTCGTTCCATTAAATGCTAGGCATTCTCTACCACTGCCAAAAGTTGGTTTGGAGACAAATGGGGTTCACACAAATTTTATAATAAATAAAATGTATTAATCCTCGCTGTTTTGGTAATGTTAGAGCCACCTAATTAATTTATTAATTGTTGGTTACAATTTTAGAATAGTCTCTACAATATCTGTTATTTATTGAACATTTTAGTTTCTATGTTGAACAACTTTTATTTTCCACTTTCATTTAAATTTGAATTTTGACTTAGGAGTTGAAATGCAATATGATGCTAATGATGATCATGCACTGTTGAACCTACTGACTTGTCATTATCAAAAGTGATTACTGTGGCTAATGACATGGGGTGTTACACAATCCGGTGGGAAGCCAGCGAGACATGTAGGTTTTCAGATGGGCCACAATCAACCACCATAAATGATAAATGGCTACTGTTGTAAAGCCTACACATTTGGTACAAAAATATGGCAACAAAGCTAAAAAAAATATGTGCATAAGCTCGTACCATGTACCTGACATAGGAGACAAATGTTAGACTTGCGAGTATGTACAACAAGACTTGCCGAATATCAAACTTACAAATTAATTGTTATTTTTAATAGTTTTACTGGAGAAGGTGAGGAAATACATTAGAAAAACATTCTCCAAGGGCATCTTTTCAGCTGAAGTACCAAGAAAAAGGTCTCGGGAAGGACAAAGAATAACTATATTAATAGTCTATAGATACTTGACTAACCAGTTTGCTCCAATTAATTGCAATGCAAATCCAAATTTAAAATGGCTTCAATTTATATTAGCCTCATGCTTTCAGTAGCTAGAAACAAAAATATCGCATCCAGAACAACTGAAATATCACAAGAGAATAGCTTACAAAGACATTAAAACAGAACCCACATAAGAACTCTTTTCAACAGTCAGACATCGATAAGAAGACCATGATCTGAAATAAATAAAGGAGGAAAAAATCCATCAGAAAAAATTGTCCTAAGATCTTCCTAAATTTGTATAAAAGAGATATTCTAGCAAAAGAAAGAGAAATATTAATGCAGTATCACTTATCAATGTTGGTAACTTGTATGAATTACAACCTTTTTATTGCAATGTTTGTAATTTTAGTCTTAAAAAATTGAGCTCTTGTTTTTTTTTCAGCTTCCTAATTTTCAAGTGCAGTTGGAAAATATCCTACAACACTGAATAATGGAAGAGATAGAAGTTTTTAGCGATAAATTTCCTCGCAGAGTAACAACGAAGCTCTAACTAAGTGGATTTGCTCTTCTTTGTGGATATGCTAATTCATCCATCGCGGAAAATAACACAAATCATGAAAGTATCCACTATTTCAAAATAGCTTCAATATCACTGGAAAATACCTGCGGTCGCTTGAATTGCCCAAAGGTGAATGCCACTCAAGATACAAGAGCTCTGAATCAACCGATCATTGCATAATCCAGTTCACTGTAGGGATATACCTGCAGTTTTAGAGAAGAATGAAGCAGTCAAATATAAATGACAGAATTCAATTTAATGAAACACCACAGTTTTACCTTCCCGGGAGCTTTATGCATTTAGGAAGCTGCACTGTCACTGGTAAGGAACAAAATAGGAGCAAAAAAACATGAATTCTGATTTAAGGGTAAGATGGTTCATGGCCTAAACTGTGATACAAAAAATAACACGGATTAACAGAGCAAGCTCCAAAAATCTACAGTAGGAAAGCATAGATGATCAGAGCATTGAATCAAAGTGTGCCGTGACGCGGTTCGGTCAGAAGGCAGCGGTAGACATGCAGATGAACTGGATCTCCGCCGTCGCTTCATGGTTAGTTGCTGCAACTGCCTCCGACTCCTCATGGATTTGGCTACAAGGTCACACCTGATAGGGAAGTCCCAGCTTCACATTGCCTGGAGTACACCACTGTCAGGCTTTACTCGCACCAGAAAAACCAGTGCCATTTACAAGGACTAAAGCATAACCCATTTCTCCGGTATCCTGATAACCTCGCAGTCTATTTGCTTTAGCTCTCGTGCCTTCATATGTCGACCCAGCTCTGCATACAACGTTAAGTTACCCTTCTGTATCCATGTAAAAATTAGACAATATCATGGTAATAAGAGATCTACTCGATGGTAAAACATAGCTCATATAATAAGTATGAACAGACACCAAAGGATGCATCCTTTTAAATAATTCCGAGGGCATCATGAGTATTGCAAAAGCATGTACAAATAAATACATAGCTAAGAGGAATGAATATTTCCTCTTGGGAGTTTCATACCTCTAGTTCTTCTGGTTCATAGATGCAATGTGACTTTCGGGATGTGAGAAATAAGGCCAGCATCTTCCCCATGGCATCTCTTGACCAGAATCGAACTCTTCTCACCCTCTCTTTCTTCTCCTCCTCCTCTTCCGAGGCTACACCGTCGTCGGCCAGCATGTCGCCTTCTCTTTCTTCTCCTCCTCTTCCGAGGCTGCACCGTCGTCGGCCAGCATGTCGTTGGCCCTTGCGAGGGCGTCGACGTCGGGGACGGCGAGGAAGGGCTTGACGGCGGCGGCGGGGGGAGGAGATGAGGGAGGATTCTGGGGAGGGGGAGCGGAGGCGCGCGGGTGGCGGCCCTTGGTCTTGGCCCAGACCAGCTCCCCGGCGGCTAGGGCCTGGGGCCGGGGCTCGGGATCCTCGGTCTCCATCGCGGGTGCGCGGCCAAGAGGAGGGGATTGGGATTGGGATTGGCGGCGGATGGATTTGGGGGAGGAGGCGGCGGATGGAGGAGAGGTGGCGGCGGGAGGGAAGGAGGGGATCGGGGGAGGGGAGAGCACGGGAGAGAAGGCACGGGATATTTTTCACCCCGATCGATCCAGGTTTTCATCGCTGCTCTCGCTCCCAGAAACCCATCTCCACGCTGAGGAAGCAAAAACCCAGCTGATTCTTGGACCCAACAGTTAACAAGGCCCACCCATCATTTACCCATTGTACCAGTCATGTATGTACAAAATAATCGACGGTTTACCAGGCGCCAGCAGCCAAAAAAAAAAGACTGTAGCAACTCGATCGGGTGGACCACGACGTCGCGCGTGAGCGATGGCGCTAGAATGGCAGGTAGCGTAGCATGTTTTATATATTCCACTACATGACCCGTTGCGCCAATGGCGCAAAGGGCGAGGGCAAGCCAAGTTTTTGAACCATGCACATTAGAATATTTAGGCACAAAAGATATTAAGTTGTTACATTACTGTCGTGGAATTGTCAACCCGGGGCGGATGGCCCTCACGACTCCATACGATGGTCTGCTCAGACCACCTTAAATAACGAGGTACCGCCGGCTCAACCGAGTTTACTGCCCTTTTATGGAGCTTCTGATCCCGCTTACATAAACTCGTGGTGAAAACGTGGTACTGTCCACTATTCAACATCTTCGGGTTACTCTGATAACCAGACTGCTGCTGCTGATTCCCTTGACCAGATTGCTGATTAAAGCCACCTTGATTGCCTTGGCCCTGGAAGCCAGAGTTTGAACCGCCACCACCAAAGCCAGGCCCATGAGAGCCAGGTCCTGAACCGCCATTCGGGCCATGATTGTTCTGGAAAAAATTGGAATTCCTATATTCCTTCATGATGAAGCAATCCTTCCACAGATGAGTGGCCGGCTTCTCATGCGTACTATGCTTTGAACAAGGCTGATTCATCATTGCCTCAAGGTTAAATTTTGGCCCCCCAAACCGGGCCGGCTTTCCCTTGCGACGCTGATTATTATTCTGCGTATTGGTGTTAGCCACAAAGTCTAAGTTACCATCAGCCTTGCGCTTACCATTGCTGCCTTGACCTGCTGGGTTATGCTGCTGCCCTTTCGTATTGCTGCTTCTTTTTCCCTTACCCGGCTTCTCATCATCAGACTCGGGGTCCTTGGTGCTATCAGAGTCGGCATACTTGACGAGAGCCGCCATGAGCTCCCCCATGTCGTTGCAGTGGCGTTTAAGCCGCCCCAGCTTCTGCTTAAGGGGAAGGAAACGGCAATTCTTCTCCAACATCAGGACTGCTGAACCGGCGTTGATACTGTCCGACGAGTGTATAATAGCTGAGATCCGGCGCACCCAATGTGTTGTTGACTCGCCTTCACCTTGGACACAAGAATCCAAATCCAGGATTGACATAGGTTGCTTGCATGTGTCTTTAAAATTTTGTATGAAACGAGCTTTCAACTCTGCCCATGATCTAATGGAGTTAGCAGGGAGCCCCTTCAACCAAGTACGAGCCGGCCCATCCAACATTATGGTGAAATACTTAGCACATGCAGCATCACTAACATCTAGCATCTCCATGGCCATCTCATAGCTCTCGATCCAAGCCTCAGGGGGCTGATCCGCTGTATAATTAGGCACCTTACGAGGGCCCTTGAAATCCTTAGGCAAATGCTCATTGCGTAGAGGTGGCACTAAACATGGCACACCCAAAGTTCTGGAGGTCACTCCTGCCTCCACCGATGCAGATGGATAAACCGGCGACTGTTGTTGAGCCGCCAGCTCAGCCTCCCGACGCGCTCTGCCTTGATCCACCAAGGTCTGAGCATCACCACCACTGCGCGTCGGGTTATGCCCACGAGGCTGGTTATGGCGCTGTTCACTGCTTGAAACCGCTGGCGACTCAATACGTCGGCTATAACTCCGGCTTGGCCGAGGGGTTGAGTGAATCCTTTCGCGACTATACGAATAAGCCGCCTGCTGATCCAACGCCGTCTGAAGAAGCTCTCTAACCCTCCGTGTCTCTATCGCAACTGGTGACTCACCTTCAACTGGCAGGGCCGCCAATCGCGTTGCATGGTTGTCGTTGTGTCATGGCTTGAGCAGGAAGGTTGTGTCGTCCACCTTGATGGAGCCTTGCCAGACGATGTTGTCACAGTGCGCCTGGTAGTCGAAGTGCACGACAAAATCCTCCCGGTGGTGGTACATCACCCGCAGCAGGTGGGGAGGGATATGGAGGTGCGCCTCAAGCGCCTGGCCCACTACCATGGGGCTGGTGGAGTGCGCCTTGTCGTTGGTGGCCTTGTCGATGACTATGAGAAGCATAGCGTGGTGGCGCGGCATGAACACTTCGTGCTCCATGGCAGAGGAGAACACGATCAACCTGTGGATGGAGCGCAGGCGGCACGACGGATCAATGTGGAGGAAGCGGTCCATCTGGGGCGCTGACAGCAGAGGAGGTGGGTGGTGACAGTGCTGGTGGAGGGGTGGGAAAGTGCAACTAGTCTTGCACCCCCCCCCCCCCCCACTAGTTGGCGCGGGCCAAGCCTCTCTTTTGCATATCCTCCTCTCTGGGTTTTTTGGGTTGGGGGCACTCTTTGCCATAATGGCCAAGGAGCTTGCAGATTATATAGCGAAGGGGTTCTCTACACTCGATGCGGCGATGGAGGGAGGGAACCAAAAGCACAAACCCTCCATAAGGGCGGAGGCATTGAAGTTGCGGCGCCGGTCCGAGCAGTGACACGGAGGAGCTCTGCTATGGACCGGTGGATTTTTCCCGGGGCGCCTATTCTTTGCGGATCTTGCAATAGACCGTCCCCCTCCATTGTCACCCGCGGGAGTGAGGGGAGGCGCAACCACGATGGATCTGAGCCCATGCTGCTCAATCCGGAGTGGCACTTGCAGATCCGCCGTGAAAACGGTTGGCGTGCATGGGAGCACTCGCCCCGGTGCAGGATTTGCAGGGAGGATCCGTGGTGCAGCTTTGACGGTTAGGGGGTGGCTGAGATTCCAGCACCTGCGACAGACCGGAGGGGAAAACCAGATCTCCTGGAGAAGTGCGGGGAGCCCATCTATCGTTGTCGGAGAAGCTGGCACCCGAGTGGGCACAATAGAGGCTAGATGGACGCCGCGAATGGAGTGGCCTGCGATGTGGGGAGGGAGGCACACTTGCTCTCCCTCTCAGTCTGTTAGGTATACTTGACATGATTGTGCAAATCTTTCTCAAGAAGCCGTCAAATTAACTTAAATGACTACTTAGAGCATCTACAGTCGGGCGCCTCAAACCGGTCTCAAACGGCCGGGTGGGCGGACCGGTAACTGGTCGATAAAAAAACCGACCCATCCGAGCGCCTCAAACCGACCTCAAACGCCCGGGCTGTCCGGTGCCCCTCATATCCATCCCAAATGTAGGCCAGATATGGACACGAGGGTAGCACCAAATCTTTCCCGTCGCCGCTCCCGCGTTGGCGCAACACGGAGGCCGCAGCTGGCCCCTCCCGGTTCGCATGCAACTCCGCGAGGGCTGCGTAGTCCGCATCGCCCCCACGCCGTCCCCTTGCCCCACCGGTCGCTGCTCCGCAAGGGCAGCGATGGGTGCTAGTGCCCGCCCTGCCGGCCCGGACGCACACGATGGAATCAGAGGCGCCCGCCGCCCGCCACGAGAGGCAGCGGGCAAGGGAGAGGGACGCGGCGGAGCAATCCATGCACCACCGCCGCGGGTTGCGGCAGAGCCCGACAAGGACAAGCGGCTCCTCGCTTGGGTCTACCGCCGATCGCTGACGACGGCGGAGACGGACGCTTGCCGCCTACGGAGGAATAATGCGAAGACGCTTCGGCTTGCCATTGAGCAGTCGGAGCGCGAGGTGGCGGAGGCGTCTCGGGTGGCCAAGCTGAAGCGGCAGCAGGACAGGGTCGTCTAGTGGATGAAGCAGTTCGTTGTCATCTCCGACTCCTCGTCTGACGATGGCGACGACCGCAACTCCACCTTCGACACTCCGACGATCCACCACCTGCCGCAGACGCCTAGAGCTACGCCGACAACCGGAAGGGCAAAGGCCCGACGAGGAAGTGGTGAATCTTCGTCGTTAATTTCTAGTTAATTAGTACTCTAGTTAGAGCTTGTCCATCGTGAATGTGGATTATGTGAACTTTGACTAGGTTTTGGAGATCCGTTGGTGATTTTTTTGATGATCGGAATGTGCATAATTTGTGTGATGATCTACGTATTTTTTATTCATGTTGCATGTTTAATATGGATAGAGTATCGGATATGAGATATACGGATGTGAAGGACATGATATGAGAAATGCCGATCAGCGCGTCCGCAGACGTTTAAGAGGCGGATCTGGTTACCTGTAGATGCTCTTAGGCTTACAAAACTGACCATCGGTAGAGAGCAGAATGGATGCATGATCACTCAAAAAACAGGCAGATTAAGCACATTGGTACTGGGGTAAAAAGCACACCAGTCCGGATTTCCCAGCCTCTCTCACCCAGCGTCTTGTGAATGGCGATAAGAAATCCGAGGCGCCAACCAGTAACCGGTGGGATCTGGCAGTGCGCGCGAAACGAGACAAGCACTGAGCTGTCGAGCTCCCCACCATCAGCGCCTAGCGCATTTAGTCAATCCTCGGTGTTTTGATTACTACTGATCTCTCCTTTGTTTAGCAACTGATGCCACCCGGAGGGCTGCCAGCCCAAGACAACATCGGTACTATCCTTCAATAAAAAAATTCATGCATGCAGAGAAATTCGAAATGGTAGGAAAGGATCAATCTCACCAGTTGAGTACGCTTCTTTGGAAACGCTTCTCTCGCCCAAATGAGAAACCGAGGAAAAAAGGGGATAAACAGACATGATGGATGTGCCGCTTCATATTCTACTCCGGAGGAGCCACACACACGGAATTGTTCGTGGACTCGGCTAGGTAGCATATGTGCCTTGCAAATACCTATGCCTCCATGTGCACAACACAGAGAGGTTTTTATTTCGTGCACATGGATAATAAAAGTTTGGTACAAACACTGTTAAAAAAATACATCATTAACTGGTCTATACATCTTATACAAATGTCTCTTTTTTTTCAAACTCCGTTCTCTCAGCGTAATAACCATATTTTCAACTAAAAAAATGCTTCCTTAACTGGTCTATACTTGTTATACAAATATGATTTTTTTTCAATCTCAAATTTCTCAGCGTGATAAACATATTTTCAATATATCATGATTTAACAAATGGGCTTTCTACCACCAATATTGAATATATCCTTGCAAAATAAAACTATTTTCATCGATAATATGACTTTAGACGGGTCTCTTGTGCCTTTTGACGCAACGGTCCAACTACTGGGGTAAAAGCACACCAGTCCGGATTTGCCACCTCTCTCACCCCGCGTCTTGTGAATGACGATAAGAAATCCGAGGCGCCAACCAGTAACCGGTGGGATCTGGCAGTGCGCGCGAAACGAGACAAGCACTGACCTGTCGAGCTCCCCACCCCAGCGCCTAGCGCATTTGTCCTTATCCACCGCCACCGGGCCAGCGACAGTGCCACCGGCCGCCACTCTGGAGCGTCTGGGGTTGGCTGGCAGGCGAGCTAGCCTCTAGCGATTAGAGAGACGAGCCAAGCTGACCGTGACTGCTACAGCGCGCTGCGCTCTGGTCCTCCCGCCCGACTAGCATGTGGATGGACGCACAGTGCACCTAAATCCTTGCTCGTGTCCGTGGTGCAGCCTCTGCCTCTCCTTCCTCCTTCCTTCCTAGGAGTGCTATATATGGCGTGTGTCGCCGTCCCTTCCTCATCCTCACACCTCACACACAGTTTTCCTGAATCGTACGCGGAGCTGCTTCGTCGGCATTGTATTGCCGGAGTGCCGCTTAGCCGTGTATGGATGGATCGATGGTGCAACCCAGCTTGATCCAAAAGGTTAGTGCATGCATGGCTGGTGCCACTTGCCTGGCTCCCTGAATGCCATCCGGGAAGCGCGCCACTGTGGGAGGCGTCCCTCCTGGTTGGCATTGAGGGAGTCATGCAGGCCTCGGCTCCTCCTTCCTTTCTTTACCTATACTAGATGACCCGTTGCGTCAATGGCGCAAAGGGCGACAGCAAGTCAAGTATTGTAAGGGTGTTGATAGGAAAATTCAAGCACAGATCGAAATAATAAATACTTACTGCTAGTAGATAGATACTTAGTGATGATACATAGTGTTATAAGGAGTTTTTGATCAATTATTTACAATGTTATTAAGAAGCATGGTAGATAGCCAGAGATACATCTTATGAGGCGACAAACATTAGATGGAGTCATCGTTGCACGTTTCATGGATATTGAAAACGGCTTTGTTGTCCAGGCTACCTTTATTAGTGCTAAAGCCTGGGTTTGTTCAAAACACTGAAAATACAAGCGTATGAGGACAACAACAGAGTAGCAGTCTTCACTTGTCCTTGCGGGTGGTGGTTTTAGTAGCCACAGCGAAGGTTGCGAGGGCCAATTTAGCGAGCTTCTATATACAAACAAAGCTGATGCAAAAGACAGGATAGCTCATAAGGCAAGAGATCGACATGGCATTGGCAAGTTTATAAGAGTTAAATTGCCATTGTAATAAAGCCCATTATATAGTGTATCAGTTGCATGGATGCACAAGGAAGAGATAAACCAGTGAAGGAATTTAAAAGGATCTAACAACATTTATGGGTTTTTATCATTTTAAAGACAACAGGCTGTAAAGCATGGCAATGTTAAAATAACCAAAAGCAAGGCATGAACAAATCAGTGAAGGGACTATAAGCTGCAGGAATAGACGTACCACACATGCATGCTTATCTGAAAACTTGGATCAACCACTACTTTAGCGTTTTTGATGAAATGATCTCTGCAGCAGCAGCAGCACCCCTAAAATTTCAAAAGGATTACATGAAAAACACATACTTGTGGTCTATATGAACAGAAACAGAAACCCAACAAAGTCAAACAAAGAAACAGAAGCATGGAAACTCTAATTGCTATAGGAAAATAAGCTTTATTGTACGTGGATTTCGTAGCGCTTAATTTTGTACGAGCCATGTGCCGACTGCCAGCTTGGATAGGTAGTTAGCAGCGTATTATGCTTAATTGTATAGAAAGGGCATACCTGTTAAGCTTAAGTGGCTTAGGAACTGTAGTTTCCATCGTGTTAGGAGGCGTAGTAGCAGGAGCATCAGCTTCAATATCAGTCAGTTGAGAACCCTGCGAAAGGGTGAAGCTAATTATTGGGAACCATGCAAGAGGAAACCAACAAAGAAGATAAAGAGGGAGCTAGATCCAATGGAAATACTAACAGTGATTGAAACAAAGGAATTTATGAAAGTTGGTGTGACCACCCGGTCATGATGCTTCTCTTGCCAAACAAGGATACACGCATGCGGCAGCTCCCTCTTCTGAAACTCCACTGTGTGGATAACTGAAAAATAGGAAGTTAAATGAAAAGCAGTAAAATTAACATACATGGCTAAGAAAATGTTTAATAGGGGAGTGAAGGCACTGGGTATAGTACCAGCAACTACAGGCCCAAACATCCTCCCTGTCCTGATTTTCTGTAGGTACTCAAGAAGCTTCATGCGATACACTCGAACGGTAATGTCAGACCTATCGACTGTTTTTTGCCCAGGTTCAGTACTCTCCGTTATTTCAGGCCACTTTGGATTACATGTGAAGGTTGTGATTATATCAGGCGAGGAATGCTACGCATAACAGCCACCCCATCATAGAAGTTTTCAGTCATACAGCGCGGACCACCAGCATAAGATGGAGGCATCCTACTCTTCTTATCGACCTCGGGCCCATTAGCTTCACCAAGTCCAACAACAAGATGGAGCTTTCCAGCGCATATATTGTATCGAAGCTTTTCGGAAAGGACCTTCACTAAACAGCAAGAAAAGCATGAGTCAGTAGATCACCAGAGGCAGTAGAGCACCAGCGAAATAGCAAGCAGAAGATGATAGGACACGAAGTAATGTGTTGGCTGAAACGCAAGAGAATTGAGAACAAAGGTGAGATATGAACTTATTATGTTCTCTTTTCGCCTAAGAAAAGATAGATATAAATGCACGTGCATAGCGAAGGCATTGCAAGGAAGAATCTCAGCGGGGAAAAACATAGGTAAATTACATTGTCTTAACACAGGACGATGGATTCCATAGTTATACATAACCATAAAGCAGTTCGAAAAGGATATATACATATACTATTTTTTAGGTACCAGGAAAAGCGGAAATAAGCATGTATGAGCTTGTACAAACGGACTATTTAGGCATTGATTAATAAGAAGTATAAACACACTAAGCAAAGGGCTACAAAATAGCTATAATATAAGCTATATCTTCACTAACAACTGAAAAGGTCTGCAGAATAGCTGTAATCTCGACTATATCTTCACTAACAATTGAAAAGGGATGGAAAATAGCTGTAATCTAAGCTATATCTTCACCAACAATTAGACTTTTTTGCTTGATGCATTCTCCAGAGAAGAAACATTTGAAGGTGCCGGACTGCTCTAGCTGCCTTATAGAGTTAAACCGGTACTCCTCTTAAGAAGTTCCAACCAGTGCCTGTTTCAGAATGAGTGGGTAAAATTTATCATGTTGTCTGGTGTAAGCGCCCAGTTTGAAAATATTAAGCATTGTCAGTTTGGCACATATGCAAATCTATTATTCTGAGAAGAAACATTTTTCCTCAAATAATAACTTTGTATGATATATTGTGGTTACATCAAAGAAATCATCTCCAAGTTTAACAGTCTTCTACTACAATCAATCAAAAGGGCACAATAAGATCATGTAACATCACTAAGCTAACTCAAAAGAACCACTAAATATTTCGTATTTTCCTAGGCACGACAACCGCAACAAAAGAGGAAACAGATCAGCCATAGTACAATTGTGTTTGTATAGGCCTACTAAAAGAACACATGAGTAATAAAGTCCATGAACTGAAATCTAAATAATTCCAGAGCAGCCCAAGCATAATGCAAGCAGCACAACTACGGCGGCGAGTTGCGGCCATCAGTTGTGCGCAGCCTTCTACCGTGATAGTCTATTTTCACGTGTGGAGCTTAATGCCCTAGCAATCTGTGGCGCCCCCGACTCAATCGTGCACTAATCATACACGCAAACATGCACGATCAATCACAGGGACTCACGGGAAGATATCACAACACAACTCTAACACAATTTAAACGGAGATCCACAATATTACAGACCAGGGATCCGAAGATCCGAATACATAAGTCAGTCATACAAATATTATCTGAGTACAGACATAGTTAGACAAGTTTTGCCTTAAGAAGGCTAGCACAAACAACGTATCTAGATCGAAAGGCGTTGGCCTCCTGCCTGGAAACCTCCGATCCTACTCCTGGTCGGCTGGCTCGATCCAGTAATACGTGCCCTCTGGACCTTCCTGGTAGTAAGCTTATGTGGTGGCATCTGGCTTAAGGGCTCCATCGTCTGATGTAACATCAAGGTGGGGTATGGGGAAAAGAGAAAGTAAAGCAACCGTGAGTACTCATCCGAAGTACTCAGCAAGCAAGGATTTATACTACATATGCAACATTATCAATGGAGAAAGGCTGTATATGTGGACTGGGCTGCAAAAATGTCAGAATAGAGAGAAGGCCTAGTCCTATCGAAGACTAGCATCTTCAAACATCTTCACGAAGCCATCATCTTGCAGCAATAGAAGAGAGTAGAATAGCATTTTATTTAGCAAACATGTTGAAGCAAAGCCTAGAGATCCTTCCTCGACTCCCAGCGAGAAAGTGATCCCGAAGCTTCAATTAAGTAACAAGTATCCAGTTCAAATAGCAGATCAGGATACACAAACTGAGCGTCCTTTACCGTAGGACCGGCTATCGATAGATCATTCATCCCTGCAGGGGTGCACTACTGTTACCCAACACGCTCGATCAACTCTGGCCGGACACACTTGCTGGGTAATGCCCGTCCTCGGAAGATCAACACGAAGCAGCGCCCTACCTAGGCTCGGCAGAGAGGTCAGCACGCCGGACTAACCTATGCACCCAGAGGTCTTGGGCCATCGCCCTGGGCACCCTGCGCGTTGCATGGCTGGCCGGGGTGCAGGCGCGACACTGAACTCGTCAGTGAAGTATCCAGCCCAGTCCCGGCGATCAGCCCGCACGATGAATCGTGACGTCTGACGAGCTTTCAGGAGAAACGTACATCGCAGAGGGCCCCATAACCATTATCCCGCGTGGTGGTAGTGCGTATAGGGCACGTCGACCCACTCAGATCACACACCCAAATCCAATAGGCTCATTTAGTATCACGTGGAGACAATCAGAGTCTCTGATGCTCCGCCACAATATCACACTTGAGTGCCCTTCCGGCACACTCGACATCATAGATCCCCAGCGGGTACCCACCAGGGTGGACCCGCCTGTAACAAAAGTCAAAGTAACCGTGTGGTCATAACATCAAGGGGGAAACCCGAGGAATCACCCTCGGCGGATTCCACTCGACGAAATCATCAGGGTGAACGGATGAGGCATCACCCTCGAGGTTCACACTGAGGGGTTGCACGACAGAGTCGTATCGGAAGTAGAGAAGGAGGAATCACCCTCGATGACCACGACCGAACAGCTACACTGCAGAGTATTCATCAGGAGTGCGTTACGAGGTATCACCCTCGGCACTCGATAGTAACTAAGCAGAGTCGTACAACTAAGGGGGTGTGAGGTGAGGTGTCGGTCTCTGGTCGACGATCGCGTTGATCGAGTAGTCGACGATCAAGCAGGGGCAACAAGGTTAAGGTGGTGGGGTCACTGATGGTTCATTACCAACCTATATTAAACAGTTTATCATAGGCAGGTAAGATAACAATGAACAGGTTACAAAAGCAGGCTATGCATCAGAATAGGAGCATACATTAACAGTAGCAAAATCTAATGCAAGCAGGAGAATAGAATGGGTGATATCTGGATGCTCAAGGGGGGGAGGGGGGCTTGCCTGGTTGCTCTGGCAAGAGAGAGGGATCGTCAACGGGCTGCTCGTCGGTAGTCTAGTCGTACCCAGGTGAGCGTCGTCGGTCTCGGCGTCTATCGAGAGAGAAGGAGGGGGAGAGAAACAATAAATCCACGGCAAAAACGCAAACAATATGTATGACATGCCTAAATGATATGCAGAGGTGTTCTACTGCCTAACTAAACGAGTTAGTTAATTTAGGAATTTATTCGGATTCATTTAATTAAAGTTGGGCACTATTCATTTATCGAAATCGGTCTAAAAGTTCAATGTTCATATAGCTAGAGGCATCTGACCGGAATACGGAGGGCGTATTCGGGTTCGTATCGGAATTCTGAGCAAGTTTCATGTATAAAGTATTTTCATCGGAGTTACGGATTATTTAATATGATTTTCTAAAGTTTTAATTAATTTCTGGAATTTAATTATTTATTTAAATTAAACATTATCCGAAACAGTGTAGGCTGACGTCATCATGATGTCAGCATGACGTCAGTAGTCAACCTGACAGGTGGGGTCCACCTGTCATTGACTGTCCAGTTAATTAGTGATTAATTAATTTAATTACTGTTTAATTAGACTAACTACTTAATTAGATTAACCTAATCAGAGTTAATTAGCTTAATTAATTAACTAATTAATTAATTAATTATTAATTTTATTTTCATTTCCCTTTTTTTTAAACGTTTCAGGGGCTGGGCCCAGCGGTCAGTGGCACAGGGGCTTCGGCCCCACTGGGCAGTGGCTCAGGAGGCCACGGCGGGCGCGGGCGAACGGGCGCGCGGGCGCTCGGCGCGGGCGCGCGCGGCGCAGGCCGGCGCCGGAGCGGCACGGCGAGGGGGCGTGGCCGGCAAGTGGTAGCAGGGGGGTTCGCGGGCGAGCGGCGCAGGCAGGAGCCAAGCACGCGTGTGCGCGCGCGCGAGCGGCTTAGCAGGCAGGGAGCGGGGCAGCGCGTGCGGGCGAGCTGCGGCTGCAGCTGAAGCGGGCCGAGCGGCCAGCGCGATGCAGCGGAGCGGGGCCGGCGCGTGCGCGGGAGCGCGATCGGGCGCGGGGTGAGCGCGTGCGGGAGGACGCATGGGCGCAGCAGGGCAGGCGCGGGCGCGGCCGGGGCGCGGTTGGCGTCGGCGACAGAGGGAGAGACGGGGGTGGGCGAGGCCCTCACCAGCGATCGTGGGGAGAGGGGCGGCGAGGCTTGATATGTGGACTGGGCTGCAAAATGTCGAATAGAAGATAAGGCCTAGTCCTAATCGAAGACTAGCATCTTCAACATCTTCATCGAAGCCATCATCTTTTTCCATCGTGTTAGGAGGCGTAGTAGCAGGAGCATCAGCTTCAATATCAGTCAGTTGAGAACCCTGCGAAAGGGTGAAGCTAATTATTGGGAACCATGCAAGAGGAAACCAACAAAGAAGATAAAGAGGGAGCTAGATCCAATGGAAATACTAACAGTGATTGAAACAAAGGAATTTATGAAAGTTGGTGTGACCACCCGGTCATGATGCTTCTCTTGCCAAACAAGGATACACGCATGCGGCAGCTCCCTCTTCTGAAACTCCACTGTGTGGATAACTGAAAAATAGGAAGTTAAATGAAAAGCAGTAAAATTAACATACATGGCTAAGAAAATGTTTAATAGGGGAGTGAAGGCACTGGGTATAGTACCAGCAACTACAGGCCCAAACATCCTCCCTGTCCTGATTTTCTGTAGGTACTCAAGAAGCTTCATGCGATACACTCGAACGGTAATGTCAGACCTATCGACTGTTTTTTGCCCAGGTTCAGTACTCTCCGTTATTTCAGGCCACTTTGGATTACATGTGAAGGTTGTGATTATATCAGGCGAGGAATGCTACGCATAACAGCCACCCCATCATAGAAGTTTTCAGTCATACAGCGCGGACCACCAGCATAAGATGGAGGCATCCTACTCTTCTTATCGACCTCGGGCCCATTAGCTTCACCAAGTCCAACAACAAGATGGAGCTTTCCAGCGCATATATTGTATCGAAGCTTTTCGGAAAGGACCTTCACTAAACAGCAAGAAAAGCATGAGTCAGTAGATCACCAGAGGCAGTAGAGCACCAGCGAAATAGCAAGCAGAAGATGATAGGACACGAAGTAATGTGTTGGCTGAAACGCAAGAGAATTGAGAACAAAGGTGAGATATGAACTTATTATGTTCTCTTTTCGCCTAAGAAAAGATAGATATAAATGCACGTGCATAGCGAAGGCATTGCAAGGAAGAATCTCAGCGGGGAAAAACATAGGTAAATTACATTGTCTTAACACAGGACGATGGATTCCATAGTTATACATAACCATAAAGCAGTTCGAAAAGGATATATACATATACTATTTTTTAGGTACCAGGAAAAGCGGAAATAAGCATGTATGAGCTTGTACAAACGGACTATTTAGGCATTGATTAATAAGAAGTATAAACACACTAACCAAAGGGCTACAAAATAGCTATAATATAAGCTATATCTTCACTAACAACTGAAAAGGTCTGCAGAATAGCTGTAATCTCGACTATATCTTCACTAACAATTGAAAAGGGATGGAAAATAGCTGTAATCTAAGCTATATCTTCACCAACAATTAGACTTTTTTGCTTGATGCATTCTCCAGAGAAGAAACATTTGAAGGTGCCGGACTGCTCTAGCTGCCTTATAGAGTTAAACCGGTACTCCTCTTAAGAAGTTCCAACCAGTGCCTGTTTCAGAATGAGTGGGTAAAATTTATCATGTTGTCTGGTGTAAGCGCCCAGTTTGAAAATATTAAGCATTGTCAGTTTGGCACATATGCAAATCTATTATTCTGAGAAGAAACATTTTTCCTCAAATAATAACTTTGTATGATATATTGTGGTTACATCAAAGAAATCATCTCCAAGTTTAACAGTCTTCTACTACAATCAATCAAAAGGGCACAATAAGATCATGTAACATCACTAAGCTAACTCAAAAGAACCACTAAATATTTCGTATTTTCCTAGGCACGACAACCGCAACAAAAGAGGAAACAGATCAGCCATAGTACAATTGTGTTTGTATAGGCCTACTAAAAGAACACATGAGTAATAAAGTCCATGAACTGAAATCTAAATAATTCCAGAGCAGCCCAAGCATAATGCAAGCAGCACAACTACGGCGGCGAGTTGCGGCCATCAGTTGTGCGCAGCCTTCTACCGTGATAGTCTATTTTCACGTGTGGAGCTTAATGCCCTAGCAATCTGTGGCGCCCCCGACTCAATCGTGCACTAATCATACACGCAAACATGCACGATCAATCACAGGGACTCACGGGAAGATATCACAACACAACTCTAACACAATTTAAACGGAGATCCACAATATTACAGACCAGGGATCCGAAGATCCGAATACATAAGTCAGTCATACAAATATTATCTGAGTACAGACATAGTTAGACAAGTTTTGCCTTAAGAAGGCTAGCACAAACAACGTATCTAGATCGAAAGGCGTTGGCCTCCTGCCTGGAAACCTCCGATCCTACTCCTGGTCGGCTGGCTCGATCCAGTAATACGTGCCCTCTGGACCTTCCTGGTAGTAAGCTTATGTGGTGGCATCTGGCTTAAGGGCTCCATCGTCTGATGTAACATCAAGGTGGGGTATGGGGAAAAGAGAAAGTAAAGCAACCGTGAGTACTCATCCGAAGTACTCAGCAAGCAAGGATTTATACTACATATGCAACATTATCAATGGAGAAAGGCTGTATTTCGGTCGGCGACGGTTGACGCGAGGCGGGGCCAGTCGGCGCGGGGCTCGGCCCGGATCCAGAAATGATCGTGGTGAGGGGGAGAGGAGGGGGAAATGCTGATGTCGGTGGGGGTTAGGTGTTCGCCAGGGGGCCATTATGGGGAAGGGTGGGGGCAGCGGCCTCTTGCGAAGTGGCCAGTTGGGCCGGGGGGAGGGGGTTTTCTCTGTTTATATTTTTTTGTCTTGTTTTCTTTTACCTTTCTTTTATTTATTCTTATTTCCTGTTTTGTAATTAGTTAGGCCTCAAATGATTTTTGTAAACATGTCCATTCGTTTCCATTAAATGCTAGGCATTCTCTACACTGCTCAAAATTGGTTTGGAGACAATGGGTTTCACCAAATTTATAATAAATAAATATTATTAATCCTCGCTGTTTTGGTATGTTAAGCCACCTAATTAATTATATTAATGTTGTTACATTTTAGAATGTCTCTACAATTCTGTTATTTATTGAACATTTTAGTTTCTTGTTGAACACTTTATTTTCCACTTTCTTTAAATTTGAATTTGACTTAGGAGTTGAAATGCAATATGATGCTAATGATGACATCACTTTTGAACCTACTGACTGTCCATTATCAAAAGTGATTACTGGGCTAATGACATGGGGTGTTACCCACATTCCGGTGGAAGCCAGCGAGACATGTAGGTTTTCAGATGCCACAATCACCACCATAAATATAAAGTGCTACTGTTGTAAAAGCCTACACATTTTTACAAAAATATGGCAACCAAGCTAAAAAAATATGTGCATAAGCTCGTACCATGTACTCCTGACATAGGAGACAAATGTTATACTTGCGAGTATGTACACAAGACTTGCCGATATTCAAACTTACAAATTAATTGTTATTTTTAATAGTTTTACTGGATGTGAGGAAATACATTAAAAAAGAAACACATTCTCCAGGGCATCTTTCATCAGCTGAAGTACCAAGAAAAGGTCTCGGGAAGGACAAAGAATAACTATATTAATAGTCTATAGATACTTGACTACCAGTTTGCTCCAATTAATTGCAATGCAAATCCAAATTAAAATGCTTCAATTTATTTAGCCTCATCTTTCATAGCTAGAAAAAAATATCCATCCAAAGACAACTGAAATTCACAAGAGATAGCTTCAAAGACATTAAAACAGAACCCCCAAAAAACTCTTTTCACACAGTCAGACATCGATAAGAAGACCATGATCTGAAATAAATAAAGGAGGAAAAACTCCATCAGAAAAATTGCCAATATCTTCCTAAATTTGTATAAAAGAGATATCTAGCAAAAGAAGAGAAATATTAATGCGTATCACTTATCAATGTTGGTAACTTGTATAATACAACCTTTTATTGCCATGTTTGTAATTAGTCTTAAAAATTGAGCCCTTGTTTTTTTTTTCAGCTTCCTAATTTTCAAGTGCAGTTGGAAAATATCCTACAACACTGATAATGGAAGAGGATAGAAATTTTAAGCGATAAATTTCCTCCATAGTACACCGAAGCTCTAACTAAGTGATTTGGCTCTTCTTTGTGATATGCTTTCATCCTCGCGGAAAATAACACAAACATGAAAGATCCACTATTCCAAAATAGCTTCAAATATCAACTGAAATACCTGCGGTCGCTTGAATTGCCCAAAGGTGAATGCCACTCAAGATACAAGAGCTCTGAATCAATCAACCGATCATTGCTAATCCAGTTCACTGTAGGATATACCTGCAGTTTAGAGAAGATAAGCATGGTCAAATATAATGACAGAATTCAATTTAGATAACACCACAGTTTTTACCTTCCCGGGAGCTTTATGGCATTTAGGAAGCTGCACTGTCACTGGTAGGAACAAAATGAGCAAAAAACATGAATTCTGATTTAAGGGTAAGATGGTTCATGGCCTAAACTGGTGATACAAAAAATAACACGATTAACAGAGCAAGCTCCAAAATCTACAGAGGAACATAGATGATCAGAGCATTGAATCAAGTGGTGCGCCGTGACGCGGTTCGGTCAGAAGCAGCGGTAAGCATGCTGGAACGTGGATCTCCGCCGTCGCTTCATTGTAGTTTTGCTGCAACGCGCCTCCGACTCCTCATGGATTTGGCTACAAGGGCACACCTGATAGGAAGTCCCAGCTTCACATTGCCTGGAGTACACCACTGTCAGCTTTACCGCACTCTCACCAGAAAACCAAGTGCCATTTACAAGGACTAAAGCATAACCCATTCTCCGGTATCCTGATAACCTCGCAGTCTATTTGCTTTAGCTCTCGTGCCTTCATATGTCGACCCAGCTCTGCATCAACGTTAAGTCACCCTCTGTATCCATGTAAAAATTAGACAATATCATGGTAATAAGAGATCTACTCTTGTAAAACATAGCTCATAATAAGTATAACAGACACAAAGGATGCATCCTTTTAATAATTCCGAGGGCATCATGAGTATTGTCAAAGCATGTACAAATAAATACATAGCAAGAGGAATGAATATTTCCTCTTGGGAGTTCATCATCTAGTTCTTCTGGTTCATAGAGGCAATGTGTACTTTCGGGATGTGAGAATAAGGCCAGCATCTTCCCCATGGCCTCTCTGACCAGAATCGAACTCTTCTCACCCTCTCTTCTTCTCCTCCTCCTCTTTCGAGGCTCATACACCGTCGTCGGCCAGCATGTCGCCTTTTTCTCTTTCTTCTCCCCCTGCCGAGCTGCACCGTCGTCGCCACATGTCGTTGGCCCTTGCGAGGGCTAGTCGACGAATCGGCGACGGCGAGGAGTGGCTTGACCGCGCGGCGGGGGAGGAGAATGAGGAGGATCTGGGGAGGGAGCGGAGGCGCTGCTCGGTGGCGGCCCTTGGTCTGGCCCAGACCAAGCCCCCGGCGGCTAGGGGCCTGGGGCCGGGGCTCGGGATCCTCGGTCCTCCATCGGCGGGTGCGCGGCCGAGGAGGGGCATTGGGATTGGATTGGGGCGGATGGATTTTGGGGGAGGAGGGCGATGAGGAGATGTTGGCGGCGGGGGAAGGAGTATCGGGGGAGGGGAGAGCACGAGAGAAGGCAGGGATATTTTTCACCCCGACGATCCAGGTTTCATCGCTGCTCTCGTCCCCAGAAACCCATCTCCACGCGAGGAAGCAAAACCCAGCTGATTCTTGGACCCAACAGTTAACAAAGGGCCACCCATCATTTACCCCATTGTACCAGTCCTGTATGTACAAATAATCGACGGTTTACCAGGCGCCAGCAGCCAAAACAAAAAGACTGTAGCAACTCGATCGGTGGGACCACGACGTCGCGCGTGAGCGATGGCGCTAAATGGGCAGGTAGCGTAGCATGTTTATATATCCCACTAATACATACCCGTTCGCAAATGGCGCAAAGGGCGAGGGCAAGCAAGTTTTTTGAACCATGCACATTAGAATATTTAGGCACAAAAGATATTATTTGTACTTACTGTCGTGGAATTGTCAACCCGGGGCGGATGGCCCTCACGACTCCATACGATGGGTCTGATACAGACCACCTTAAATAACGAGGTACCGCCGGCTCAACCGAGTTTACTCCCTTTTATGGAGCTTCTGATCCCGCTTACATAAACTCGTGGTGAAAGTGGTACTGTCCACTATTCAACTCTTCGGGTTACTCTGATAACCAGACTGCTGCTGCTGATTCCCTTGACCAGATTGCTGATTAAAGCCACCTGGTGCCTGGCCCTGGAGCCAGAGTTTGAACCGCCACCACAAAAAAAAGCCAGTGCCCATGAGAGCCAGTCCTAACACCGCCATTCGGGCCATGATGTCTGGAAAAAATTGAATCCTATATTTCCTTCATGATGAAGCAATCCTTCCACAGATGAGTGCCGGCTTCTCTGTCGTACTATGTGCTTTGAACAGGCTGATTCATCATTGCCCTCAAGTTAAATGTTGCCCCCCAACGCGGCCGGCTTTCCTTCGCACGCTGATTATTATTCCTGCGTATTGGTGTTAGCCACAAAGTCAAGTTAATCATCAGCCTTGCCGCTTACCAGTGCTGCCTTGACCTGCTGGGTTATGCTTGCTCCCTTTCGTATTGCTGCTTTCTTTTTCCCTACCGGCTTCTCATCATCAGACTCGGGGTCCTTGGTGTATCAGAGTCGGCATACTCTTGACGAGAGCCGCCAGAGCTAGCTCCCCCATTCGTTGCAGTGGCGTTTAAGAGCCGCCCCAGCTTCTTCTAAGGGAAGGAAACGGCAATTCTTCTCCAACATCAGACTGCTGAACCGCGTTGATACTGTCCGAGCGAGTGATAAATCTGATAGCCTCACAACCCATGTGTTGTTGACTCGCCTTCACCCTGGACACAAGAATCCAAATCCAGGATTGACATAGGTTGCTTGCATGTGTCTTTAAAATTTTGTATGAAACGAGCTTTCACTCTGCCCATGATCTAATGGAGTTAGCAGGGAGCCCCTTCAACCAAGTACGAGCCGGCCCATCCAACATTAATGGTGAATACTTGCACACATGCAGCATCACTAACATCTACATCTCCATGGCCACTCATGCTACTCGATCCAAGCCTCAGGGGTGATCGCTGTATAATTAGGCACCTACGAGGGCCCTTGAAATCCTTAGGCAAATGCTCATTGCGTAGAGGTGGCACTAAACATGGCACACACCCAAAGTTCTGGAGGTCACTCCTGCCTCCACCGATGCAGATGGATAAACCGGCGACTGTTGTTATGCCCCAGCTCAGCCTCCCGACGCGCTCTGCCTTGATCCACCAGGTCTGACATCACACCACCACGCTCGTCGGTTATGCCCACGAGGCTGGTTATGGCGCTGTTCACTGCTGAAACCGCTGGCGACTCAAACGTCTGCTATACCTCCGGCTTGGCCGTAGGGTTGATTGAATCCTTTCGCGACTATACGAATAAGCCGCCTGCTGATCAACGCCGTCTGAAGAAGTCTCTAACCCTCCCGTGTTTCTACGCAACTGGTGACTCCTTCAACTGGCAGGGCCGCCAATCGCGTGCATGGTTTCGTTGTGTCATGGCTTGAGCAGGAATGTTGTGTCGTCCACCTTGATGGAGCCATTAGCCAGACGATGTTGTTCACACAGTTCGCCTGGTAGTCGAAGTGCACTACAATCCTCCCCCGGTGGTGGTAACAATCACCCGCGAAAGCATGTGGGGAGGGATATGGAGGTGCCCTCAAGCGCATGGCCCACTACCAATGGGGCTAGGTGGAGTGCGCCTTGTCGTTGGGGCCGTGTCGATGACTATGAGAAGCCATAGCGTGGTGCGGCGCGGCATGAAACCTTCGTGCTCCATTCAGAGGAAAACACGATCAACCTGTGGATGGAGCGCAGCGGCACGAACGGATCAAATAGTGAGGAAGCGGTCCATCTGGTGGGCCCGACGAGCAGCGAGGTGGGTGGTGACCAGTGCTGGTGGAGGAGGGGTGGGAAAGTGCAACTAGCCTTGCACCCCCCCCCCCCCCCACTATTTTGGCGTCGGTCAAGCCTCTCCTTTTGCTATCCTCCTCTCTGGGTTTTTTGGTTGGGGGCACTCTTTGCCCTAATGGCCAGAGCTTGCAGATTATCATCGCGAAGGGTTCTCTACACTCGATGGGGGGGCGGCGATGGAGGGAAGGGAACCAAAAGCAACAAACCCTCCATAAGGAAAAGGGCGGAGGCATTGAAGTTGCGGCCCGGTCGCGAGCAGTTGCAACGGAGGAGCTCTGCTATGGTACCGGTGGATTTTTCCCGGGGCCGCCTATTCTTTGCGGATCTGGCAATCGACCGTCCCCCTCCATTGTCACCAACCCGTGGAGTTATGGGAGGCGGAACCACGATGGATCTGAGCCCATGCTGCTCAATCCGGATTGGCACTGCAGATCCGCCCGTGAAAACGGTTGGCGTGCATGGGAGCGCACTCCCCGCGGTGCAAGGATTTGCAGGGAGGAAATCCGGGTGTCAAAGCTTTGAGACTGTTAGGGGGTGGCTCTGAGATTTCCAGCACTGCGACAGACCGTGAGGGGAAAACCAGATCTCCTGGAGAAGTGCTGGAGCCCATCTATCGTTGTGTCGGAGAAGCTGGCACCCGATTGGGCACAATAGAGGCTATATGGACGCCGCGAAATGAGTGGCCTCGATGTGGGGAGGGAGGCACACTTGCTCTCCTCTCAGTCTGTTAGGGGTTTATACTTTTGACATGATTGTGCAATCTTTCTCAATAAGCCGTCAAATTAAACTTAAATGACTACTTAGAGCATCTACAGTCGGGCGCCTCCAACCGGTCTCAACGGCCGGGTGGGCGGACGGTAACTGGTCGATAAAAAAAAACCGTACCCATCCGAGCGCCTCAAACCGACCTCAAAACGCCCGGGCGTCCGGTGCCCCTCATATCCATCCCAATGTAGTCCCCGATATTGACACAGGGTAGCATCCAAAATCTTTCCGCGTCCCGCTTGTTCCCCTTCGTTGGCGCAACATAGTCCCTCACTTTCCCCTGCCCTTTTCTCATTCCACTCCTCGCGGTCCTCGTATTCCGCATCTCCCCAGCCTCGTTTCACCCCTATTTCCCCACGCTTTCTTCTTCTTTATCCGCAAGGGCATCGATTGGGGCTAGTGCCCCGCCCTCCGGCCCGGACGCACGACATGGAATCAGAGGCGCCCGCCGCCCGCCACGAGAGGCAAGCGGGCAAGGGAGAGGGGACGCGGCGGAGCAATCCATTCACCACCTCCGAGGGTTGCGGCAGATCCCGACAAGGACAAGCGGCCTCGCTTGTGTCTAACCCACCCCCTATCGCTTTACAGACGGCGGAGACGTGGAACGCTGCCGCCTACGGAGGAATAATGCGAAGACCCGCTTCGGCTTGCCATTGAGGCATTCGGAGCGCGAGGTGGCTGGGCGTCTCGGGTGTCCAAGCTATTAATGCGGCATCGGACAGGTCGTCTAGTGGATGCAGCATTCGTTGTCATCGTAGCCTCTCGTCTGACGATGGCGACGACCGCAAACTCCAACACCTTCGACACTCCGAACGACCCACCACCTGCCGCGACGCCTAGAGTAACGCCGACACACCCGTAAGGCAAGGCCCGACGAGAAGTGGTGAATCGTCGTCGTTAATTTCTAGTTATAGTACTCTAGTTAGAGCTTGTCCATCGTGAATTGATTAATGTGAAACTTTGGGGGGAACTAGGTTTTGGAGATCCGTTGGTGATTTTTTTCGATGATCGGAATGTGCATAATTTGTGTGATGATTCTAACGTATTTTTTATTCATTGTTGCATGTTTAATATGGATAGATATCGGATATTGAGATATCGGATGTGAAGGACTGATATGAGAAATGCCGATCACGCGTCCGCAACAGTTTAAGAGGCGGATCTGTATTACCTGTAGATGCTCTTAGGCTTACCAACTGACCATCGTCGAGAGCAGAATGGATGCATGATCACTCAAAAAACAGGCCAGATTAAGCACATTGGTACTGGTAAAGCAACACCCAGTCCGATTTCCCAGCAAGTCCTCTCTCACCAGCGTCCTTGTGATTTCGATAAGAAATCCGAGGCGCCCAACCATAACCGGTGGGGATTGCAGTGCGCGCGAAACGAGACAAGCACTGAGCTGTCGGCTCCCCACCATCAGCGCTAGCGATTTAGTCATCCGCGGTGTGTTTGATTACTGATGAGCTCCTCCTTTGTTAGTCACCTGATGGCACCCGAGGGCTGCCAGCTCCAAGAACAAAAACCTCGGTATAATCCTTCATAAAAAAAATTCATGCATGCAGAGAAATTCGAAATGGGTAGGAAATGTTCAATCTCCTCACCAGTTGAGTACGCTTCTTTGGAAACGCTTCTCTCGCCCAAATGAGAAACGAGGAAAAAAGGGAATAAACAGCCATTGATGGATGTGCCGCTTCATATTCTACTTCTCCGGATTGAGCCACACACACGGAATTGTTCGTTGACTCGGCTAGGTAGCATAAATGCCCTTTGCAACTACCTATGCCTCCATGTTGCACAACACAGAGAGTTTTATTCGTGCACATGGATAATAAATTTGTACCAACACTGTTAAAAAAATACATCATTAACTGGTCTAGACCTCTTATACAAGGTCTCTTTTTTTTCAACTCCGTTCTCCTCAGGCGTAATAACCATATTTTCAACTAAAAAAATGCTTCCTAACTGGTCTATAACTTGTTAGTACAAATATGATTTTTTTCATCTCAAATGCTTCTCCAGCGTGATAAACATATTTTTCAATATATCATGATTTAAACAATGGGCTTTCTACCACCAATATTGAATATATCCTTGCAAAATACAACTATTTTTCATCGATAATATGACTTTAGCGGGTCTCTGCTGTGCCATTGACGCAACGGGTCAACTACTTGGGGTAAAAAGCACACCATTCCCGGATTTGCCATCCTCTCTCCCCAAGCCTGTGAAGACGGATAAGAAATCCAGGCACGCCAACCAGTAACCGGTGGGATCTGGCGTGCGCGCGAAACGAGCAAGCACTGACCTTCGAGCTCCCCACCCTCAGCGCCTGCGCATTTGTCTTAACTCCAACCGCCACCGGCCAGCGACCATGCCACCGGCCGCCACTCTGGAGCGTCTGGGTTGGCTGGCAGGGCGAGCTAGCCTCTAGTCGTTAGAGAGACGAGCCACGCTGACCGTGACTTGCTACAGTCGCCGCTGCGCTCTGGTCCTCCGCCCACTAGCATGTGGATGGACGCACCGTGCACCTAAACCTTGCTCAGTGTCCGTGGTCAGCCTCTGCCTCTCCTTCCTCCTTCTTCCTAGGAGTGCTTATATATGGAACGTAAAGTGTCGCCGGCCTTTCCTCATCCTCAGCAGACACCTCACACCCCCAGTTTTTCCTGAATAGTAACTCGAGCTGCTTCGTCGGCATGTATTGGGCGTCATTGCCGCTTACCGGTATGGATGGATCGATGGTGAACCAGCCATTGATCCAAAAGGTTAGTGCATCATGGCTGGTGCCACTTGCTTGCTCCCTGAATGCCATCCGGGAAGCGGCGCCACTGTGGGAGGCGTCCCTCCTATGTTGGCAATTGAGGAGGTCAGGCAGGCCTTCTCGTCTCCTCCTTCCTTTCTTTACCCTATACGATATACCCGTTGCGTCATGCGCAAAGGCGAAAGCAAGTCAAGTATGTAAGGGTGTTGATAGGAAATTCCATCACAGATCGAAATATAATACTTACTGCTAGTAGATATTACTATTGGATGATACCATAGTGTTATAAAAAGGAGTTTGGATCACTTATTTCAATGTTTATTAAGAAGCATGTAGATAGCCAGAGATATCAATCTTATGAGGCTACAAACTTAGATGGAGTCAATCGTTGCAACTGTTTGCATGCTATTGCAAACGGCTTTGTTGTCCATATCTACCTTTTATTAGTGCTAAAGCCTGGTTTGTTCAAAACCACTGAAAATACCAAGCGTATGAGGACAACAACAGAGTAAGATCTTCACTTGTCCTTGCGGGTGGTGTTTTAGTAGCCCCAGGCGAAGGTTTCGAGGGCCAATTTAGCGTATGCTTCTTATACAAACAAAGCTGATGGCAAAAGACGAATAGCTCATGAGGCAAGAGATCGACATGGCATGGCAAGTTTATAAGAGTTAAAATGCCATTGTAATAAAGCCCATTATATAGTTATCATTGCATGGATGACAAGGAAGAGATAAACCAGTGGGAAGGCACTTTAAAAGGATCTAACAACATTTATGGGTTTTTATTCATTTTAAGACAACAGGCCTTACAGCATGGCAATGTTATAAATCACAAAAGCAAGGCATAACAAATCATGAAGGGATATAAGCTGCTGAATAGACTCCTCACACATGCATGCTTCTCTGAAAACTTGGATCAACCACTACTTTCGCGGTTTTTTGATGAAATGATCTCTGCAGCAGCAGCAGCACCCCTAAATTGTCAAAAGAGTACATGAAAAACCACATACTGTGTCTATATGAACAGAAACAGAAACCCACAAGTCAAACAAAGAAACAGAAGCATGGAAACTCTAATTGCTATAGGAAAATAAGGCTGTTATTGTCGGGATTTCCTCGTAGCGCTTAATTTTTGTACGAGCCATGTGCCGAACTGCCATCTTGGATAGGTAGTTGCAGCGTATTATGCTTACTTGTATAGAAAGGGCATACCTGGTTAAGCTTAGTGGCTTAGGAACTGTAGTTTTCCATCGTGTTAGGAGGCGTAGTAGCAGGAGCAATCCAGCTTAATATCAGTCATTGTGAGAACCTGCTGAAAGGGTGAGCTAATTATGGGAACGCATGCAGATGAATCCAACAAAGAATATACAGAGGGAGCTAGATCCAAATGGAAATACTAACAAGTGATTGAAACAAAGAATTTATGAAAGTTTTGTGACCACACCGGTCATGATGCTTCTCTTGCCAAACAAGGATACACGCATGCGGCAGCTCCCTCTTCTGCACCTCCACTGTGTGTATAACTTGAAAAATAGGCAGTTAAATGAAAAGCAGTAAAATTAACATACAATGGCTAAGAAAAAATGTTTAATAGGGAGTGCAGCACTGGGTTAGTACCAGCAAACTACAGGCCCAACATCCTCCCTGTCCTATTTTCTGAAGGTACTCAGAAGCTTCATGCTATACACTCAACGGTAATGTCAGACCTATCGACTGTTTTTGCCCAGTTCAGTAACTCTCCGTTAATTTTCAGGCCACTTTGATTACTGTGAAGGTTGTGATTATTCAGCAGGATGCTACCCTAACAGCCACCCCATCATATAAGTTTCAGTATACAGAGCGCGGGACCACCAGCATAGATGGAGGCATCCTCACTCTTCTTAGCGAACCTCGGCCCATTAGCGTGTCTCACCAAGTCCAAAACAAGATGGAGCTTTCCAGCGCATATATTGTACGAAGCTTTTTCGGAAAGGACCTTCACTAAACAGCAAGAAAATCAATGAGTCGTAGATCCCAGAGGCATAAGAGCACCAGCGAAAATACAAGCATAAAGGATGATAGGACACGAAGTAATGTGTTGGCTGAAACGCAAGAGAATTGAAGAACAAAGGTGAGATATGAACTTATTATATTTCTCTTTTCGCCTAAGAAAAGATAGATATAAATGCACTGCATAGCTAAGGCATTTCAAGGAAGAACTCAGGCGGGGAAAAACATAGGTAATTACATTGTCTTAACCCAGGACGATGGATTCCATAGTTATACATAACCATAAAGCAGTTTCGAAACGGAATATACATATACTATTTTTTAGGTCCAGGAAAGCGGAAATAAGCATGTATGAGCTTGTAACACAAACGGCTATTTGGCATTGATTAATAATAATATAAACACACTAACCAAATGGCTACAAAATATCTAAATATAAGCTAATATCTTCACTAACCACTGAACAGGTCTGGCGAATAGCTGTAATCCCTCGACATATCTTCACTACATTGAAAGGGATGGAAAATAGGCTTTAATCTAAGCTATAATATCTTCACCAACAATTAGACTTTTTTGCTTGATGACCATTCTCCAGAGAAGAAACATTTGAAGTGCCGGACTGCTCTAGCTGCCTTATAGAGTTAAACCGGTCACTCCTCTTAAGACAGTTCCAACCAGTGCCTGTTTCAGATGAGTGGGTAAAATTTATCATTTGTCTGGTGTAAGCGCCCGAGTTGAAATATTACATTGTCAGTTTGGCCATATCAAATCTATTATTCTGAGAAGAAACATTTTTCCTCAACTAATAACTTTGTATGATATATTGTTGTTACATCAAAGAAATCATCTCCAGTTTAACATTCTTCTACTACAATCAATCAAAAGGCACAATAAGATCATGTAACATCATAAGCTAACTCAAAAGAACCACTAAATATTTCGTATTTTCAGGCACGACCACCGCCACAAAAGAGGAAACAGAATCGCCATAGTACAATTGTGTTTGTATAGGCCCTACTAAAAGAACACATGAGTATAAAGTCCATGTAACTGAAATCTAACTAATTCCAGAGCAAGCCAAGCATACTGCAAGCAGCACAACTACGACTACGTACTGCGCGAGTTGCGGCCATCAGTTGTGCGCACCTTCTACTACCGTGATAGTCTATTTTTCACGTGTGGTCTTAATGCCCTAGCAATCTTGGGCCGCCCCCTACTCAATCGTGGCACTAATCTACACGCAAACAGCACGATCAATCACGACATCACAGGGACTCAACGGAAGATATCACAACACAACTCTAACACAATTTAAACGGAGATCACAATTTACAGACCAGGGGATCCGAAGATCCGAATACATAAGTCAGTCATACAAATATTATCTGAGTAACATACATAGTTAGACAAGTTTTGCCTTAAGAAGGCTAGCACAACAACTATTCTAGTCGAAAGGCGTTGGCCGCCTGCCTGGAACCTCCGATCCTAACTCCTGGTCCGGCTGCGCGATCCAGTATACGTGCCCTCTTGACCTTCCTGTAGTAAGCTTATGTGGTGGCATCTGGCTTAAAGGCTCCATCGTCTGTGTAACATCAAGGTGGGGTATGGGGAAGAGAAAGTAAAGCACCCGTGTAGTACTCTCACCCGAAGCTTCAGCCAAGCAGGATTTATACTACTATGCAACATTATCAATTGAGAAAGGCTGTAATATGTGGACTGGGCTGCAAAAATTCAGAATAGGAGAAGGCCTAGTCCTATCGAAAGACTAGAATCATTCAACAACTCTTCACGAGCCTCATCTTCATCTTGCAGCAATAAGAGAGTAGAAAGCATTTTTTTATTTAGGCAAACTGTGAAGCAAAGCCTAGAGATCCTTCCTCGACTCCCAGCGAGAAAGTGATCCCGACGCTCAAGTAAGTAACAAGTATCCAGTTTTCAAATAGCAAGATCAGGCTACACAAACTGAGCGTCTTTTACCGTAGGACGGCTAATCATAGATCATTCTTCCCTGCCGGGGTGCACTACTGTTACCCAACACGCCTCGATCAACTCTGGCCGGACACACTTGCTGGTAATGCCCCGTCCTCGAAATCAACAGAAGCAGCGCCCTACCTAGCTCGCATCATAGGGTCAGCACGCCGGACTACCCTATGCACCCAGAGGTCTTGGGCCATCCCCTGGGCAACCCTGCGCGTTTGCAATGGCTGGCCGGGTGCAGGCGCGACACTGACTCCGTCAGTGAAGTATCCATCCAGCCCAGTCCCGGCGATCAGCCCGCACGATGAATCGTTACGTCTGACGAGCTTTCAGGAGAAACGTACATCCAGAGGGCCCCATAACCATTTTCCCGCGTGGTGGTAGTGCGTATAGGGACGTCCGACCCACTCAGATCACACACCCAAATCCCCCAGTAGGCTCATTTAGTATCACGTGGAGACCATCAGAGTCTCCTATGCCCGCCACAAATATCACACTTGAGTGCCCTCCGGCACACTCGACATCATAGATCCCCAGCGGGTACCCACCAGGGTGGACCCGCCTGTACAAAAGTCAAAAGTAACCGTGTGTCCATAACAGCAAGGGGGAAACCCGAGGACTCCACCCTCGGGCGGATTCCCCTCGACGAATCATCAGGGTGAACGATAGGCATCATCCCTCGAGTTCACACTGGAGGGGTTGCATCGACAGAGTCGTATCGGAAGTAGAGAAGGAGAATCCCCTCGTGACCACGACCGACAGCTACCAACTGCAGAGTATTCACAGGAGTTCGTTACAGGTATCACCCTCGGACTCGTAGTAAACTAAGCAGGTCGTACCAACTAAGGGGGTTGTGAGGTTAGGTGTCGGTCTCTGTCCGACGATCGCGTGATCGAGTAGTCGACTATCAAGCGGGCAAACAATTTAAGGTGTTGGGGGTTCACTGCTGGTTTCATTACCAACCTATATTAAAACAGTTTAGCATAGGCAGGTAAGATAACAATGAACAGGTTACAAAGCAGGCTATGCATCAGAATAGGAGCATACATGAAACAGTAGCAAAAATCTAATGAATGCAAGCAGGAGAATAGAATGTGTGATACTTGATGTCAAGGGGGGGAGGGGGGCTTGCCTGTTGCTCCGGGCAAGAGAGGGGATCGTCAACGGGCTCTCGTCGTAGTCTAGTCGTACCCAGGTGAGCGTCGTCGTCCTCGGCGTCTACAAAAAAAGAGAGAGAAGCGAGGGGGAGAGAACACTAAATCCACGGCAAAAACGCAAACAATAATGTATGACAATGGCTAAATGTATGCAGATTGGTTCTACTGCCTAACTAAACGAGTAGTATAATTTAGGAATTTATTCGATTCATTTAATTAAAGTTGCACTATTCATTTATCGAATCGGTCTAAAAGTCAAATGTTCATATCGCTAGAGGCATCTGACCGGACACGGAGGGCGTAGTCGGGTTCGTATCGGAATTCTGAGCAAGTTTCATGTATAAAGTAATTTCATGCGGAGTTACGGATTATTAATATGATTTTCCTAAAAGTTTTATTATTTCTGAATTTAATTATTTTTTAAAAATAAACATTATCCGAAACAGTGTAGGCTGACGTCATCAGGATGTCGCATGACGTCAGTAGTCAACCTGACAGGTGGGGTCCGCCACCTGTCATTTACTGTCCGTTTAATAGCATGATTAATTAATTTACTTACTGTTTAATTAGACTAACTACTTAATTAGATTAACCTAATCAGAGTTAATTAGCTTAATTATTAACTAATTAATTAATTAATTATTAATTTTATTTTCATTTTTCCCTTTTTTTTAAAACGTTTCAGGGGCTGGTCCCGCGTCAGTGTCACAGGGGCTTCGGCCGCCACTGGGCAGTGGCTCCGGAGGCCACGGCGGGCGCGGGCGAAACGGGCGCGCGTGCGCTCGGCGCGTGCGCTCTGCGGCGCAGGCCGGCGCCGTAGCGGCACGCGAGGGGGGCGTGGCGGCAAGTGGTAGCAGGTGGGTTCGCGGGCGAGCGGGCGTAGGCAGGAGCCAACGCACGCGTGTGCCGCGCGCGCGAGCGCTTACAGGCAGGGGCGGGGGCAGCCGTGCGGGCGATCTGCGGCTGCAGCTGAAGCGTCCGAGCAGCGGCCACCGCGATGCAGGCGGAGCGGGGCCGGCGCGTGCGCGGGAGCGCGATCGGGCCGCGGTGATCGCGTGCGGGAGGACGCATGGGCGCAGCAGGGCAGGCGCGGGCGCGGCCGGGCTCGGCTTGGCGTCGGCGACAGAGGGAGAGACGGGGGTGGGCGAGGCCCTCACCGCGATCGTGGGGAGAGGGTGCGGCAGGCTTGGGGTCGGCCAGCTATTGAGAGGCGAGGAGGCGAGGTCCGGCGAGGCGCGGCGTCGGCGACGGTTGACGGCGAGGCGGGGCGCAGCGGCCGGGGCTCGGCCCGATCCAGAAATGGATCGGGGAGGGGGGAGCGGGGGGGAAATGGATGTCGGTGGGGGTTAGTTGTTCGGCCAGGGGCCATATAGGGGGAAGGGGTGGGCCGGCCAGCTGGGCTATGGCCCAGTTGGGCCGGGGGGAGGGGGGTTTCTTTTTTATTTTTTTGTCTTGTTTTCTTTTTACCTTTTTCTTTTATTTATTCTTATTTCCTGTTTTGTAATTAGTTAGGCCTCAATATGATTTTTGTAAAACATGGCATTCGTTCCATTAAATGCTAGGCATTCTCTACCACTGTCAAAAATTGGTTTGGAGACAAATGGGGTTCACACAAATTTTATAATAAATAAAATGTATTAATCCTCGCTGTTTTGGTAATGTTAGAGCCACCTAATTAATTTATTAATTGTTGGTTACAATTTTAGAATAGTCTCTACAATATCTGTTATTTATTGAACATTTTAGTTTCTATGTTGAACAACTTTTATTTTCCACTTTCATTTAAATTTGAATTTTGACTTAGGAGTTGAAATGCAATATGATGCTAATGATGATCATGCACTGTTGAACCTACTGACTTGTCATTATCAAAAGTGATTACTGTGGCTAATGACATGGGGTGTTACACAATCCGGTGGGAAGCCAGCGAGACATGTAGGTTTTCAGATGGGCCACAATCAACCACCATAAATGATAAATGGCTACTGTTGTAAAGCCTACACATTTGGTACAAAAATATGGCAACAAAGCTAAAAAAAATATGTGCATAAGCTCGTACCATGTACCTGACATAGGAGACAAATGTTAGACTTGCGAGTATGTACAACAAGACTTGCCGAATATCAAACTTACAAATTAATTGTTATTTTTAATAGTTTTACTGGAGAAGGTGAGGAAATACATTAGAAAAACATTCTCCAAGGGCATCTTTTCAGCTGAAGTACCAAGAAAAAGGTCTCGGGAAGGACAAAGAATAACTATATTAATAGTCTATAGATACTTGACTAACCAGTTTGCTCCAATTAATTGCAATGCAAATCCAAATTTAAAATGGCTTCAATTTATATTAGCCTCATGCTTTCAGTAGCTAGAAACAAAAATATCGCATCCAGAACAACTGAAATATCACAAGAGAATAGCTTACAAAGACATTAAAACAGAACCCACATAAGAACTCTTTTCAACAGTCAGACATCGATAAGAAGACCATGATCTGAAATAAATAAAGGAGGAAAAAATCCATCAGAAAAAATTGTCCTAAGATCTTCCTAAATTTGTATAAAAGAGATATTCTAGCAAAAGAAAGAGAAATATTAATGCAGTATCACTTATCAATGTTGGTAACTTGTATGAATTACAACCTTTTTATTGCAATGTTTGTAATTTTAGTCTTAAAAAATTGAGCTCTTGTTTTTTTTTCAGCTTCCTAATTTTCAAGTGCAGTTGGAAAATATCCTACAACACTGAATAATGGAAGAGATAGAAGTTTTTAGCGATAAATTTCCTCGCAGAGTAACAACGAAGCTCTAACTAAGTGGATTTGCTCTTCTTTGTGGATATGCTAATTCATCCATCGCGGAAAATAACACAAATCATGAAAGTATCCACTATTTCAAAATAGCTTCAATATCACTGGAAAATACCTGCGGTCGCTTGAATTGCCCAAAGGTGAATGCCACTCAAGATACAAGAGCTCTGAATCAACCGATCATTGCATAATCCAGTTCACTGTAGGGATATACCTGCAGTTTTAGAGAAGAATGAAGCAGTCAAATATAAATGACAGAATTCAATTTAATGAAACACCACAGTTTTACCTTCCCGGGAGCTTTATGCATTTAGGAAGCTGCACTGTCACTGGTAAGGAACAAAATAGGAGCAAAAAAACATGAATTCTGATTTAAGGGTAAGATGGTTCATGGCCTAAACTGTGATACAAAAAATAACACGGATTAACAGAGCAAGCTCCAAAAATCTACAGCAGGAAAGCATAGATGATCAGAGCATTGAATCAAAGTGTGCCGTGACGCGGTTCAGTCAGAAGGCAGCGGTAGACATGCAGATGAACTGGATCTCCGCCGTCGCTTCATGGTTAGTTGCTGCAACTGCCTCCGACTCCTCATGGATTTGGCTACAAGGTCACACCTGATAGGGAAGTCCCAGCTTCACATTGCCTGGAGTACACCACTGTCAGGCTTTACTCGCACCAGAAAAACCAGTGCCATTTACAAGGACTAAAGCATAACCCATTTCTCCGGTATCCTGATAACCTCGCAGTCTATTTGCTTTAGCTCTCGTGTCTTCATATGTCGACCCAGCTCTGCATACAACGTTAAGTTACCCTTCTGTATCCATGTAAAAATTAGACAATATCATGGTAATAAGAGATCTACTCGATGGTAAAACATAGCTCATATAATAAGTATGAACAGACACCAAAGGATGCATCCTTTTAAATAATTCCGAGGGCATCATGAGTATTGCAAAAGCATGTACAAATAAATACATAGCTAAGAGGAATGAATATTTCCTCTTGGGAGTTTCATACCTCTAGTTCTTCTGGTTCATAGATGCAATGTGACTTTCGGGATGTGAGAAATAAGGCCAGCATCTTCCCCATGGCATCTCTTGACCAGAATCGAACTCTTCTCACCCTCTCTTTCTTCTCCTCCTCCTCTTCTGAGGCTGCACCGTCGTCGGCCAGCATGTCGCCTTCTCTTTCTTCTCCTCCTCTTCCGAGGCTGCACCGTCGTCGGCCAGCATGTCGTTGGCCCTTGCGAGGGCGTCGACGTCGGGGACGGCGAGGAAGGGCTTGACGGCGGCGGCGGGGGGAGGAGATGAGGGAGGATTCTGGGGAGGGGGAGCGGAGGCGCGCGGGTGGCGGCCCTTGGTCTTGGCCCAGACCAGCTCCCCGGCGGCTAGGGCCTGGGGCCGGGGCTCGGGATCCTCGGTCTCCATCGCGGGTGCGCGGCCAAGAGGAGGGGATTGGGATTGGGATTGGCGGCGGATGGATTTGGGGGAGGAGGCGGCGGATGGAGGAGAGGTGGCGGCGGGAGGGAAGGAGGGGATCGGGGGAGGGGAGAGCACGGGAGAGAAGGCACGGGATATTTTTCACCCCGATCGATCCAGGTTTTCATCGCTGCTCTCGCTCCCAGAAACCCATCTCCACGCTGAGGAAGCAAAAACCCAGCTGATTCTTGGACCCAACAGTTAACAAGGCCCACCCATCATTTACCCATTGTACCAGTCATGTATGTACAAAATAATCGACGGTTTACCAGGCGCCAGCAGCCAAAAAAAAAAAGACTGTAGCAACTCGATCGGGTGGACCACGACGTCGCGCGCGAGCGATGGCGCTAGAATGGCAGGTAGCGTAGCATGTTTTATATATTCCACTACATGACCCGTTGCGCCAATGGCGCAAAGGGCGAGGGCAAGCCAAGTTTTTGAACCATGCACATTAGAATATTTAGGCACAAAAGATATTAAGTTGTTACATTACTGTCGTGGAATTGTCAACCCGGGGCGGATGGCCCTCACGACTCCATACGATGGTCTGCTCAGACCACCTTAAATAACGAGGTACCGCTGGCTCAACCGAGTTTACTGCCCTTTTATGGAGCTTCTGATCCCGCTTACATAAACTCGTGGTGAAAACGTGGTACTGTCCACTATTCAACTGCTTCGGGTTACTCTGATAACCAGACTGCTGCTGCTGATTCCCTTGACCAGATTGCTGATTAAAGCCACCTTGATTGCCTTGGCCCTGGAAGCCAGAGTTTGAACCGCCACCACCAAAGCCAGGCCCATGAGAGCCAGGTCCTGAACCGCCATTCGGGCCATGATTGTTCTGGAAAAAATTGGAATTCCTATATTCCTTCATGATGAAGCAATCCTTCCACAGATGAGTGGCCGGCTTCTCATGCGTACTATGCTTTGAACAAGGCTGATTCATCATTGCCTCAAGGTTAAATTTTGGCCCCCCAAACCGGGCCGGCTTTCCCTTGCGACGCTGATTATTATTCTGCGTATTGGTGTTAGCCACAAAGTCTAAGTTACCATCAGCCTTGCGCTTACCATTGCTGCCTTGACCTGCTGGGTTATGCTGCTGCCCTTTCGTATTGCTGCTTCTTTTTCCCTTACCCGGCTTCTCATCATCAGACTCGGGGTCCTTGGTGCTATCAGAGTCGGCATACTTGACGAGAGCCGCCATGAGCTCCCCCATGTCGTTGCAGTGGCGTTTAAGCCGCCCCAGCTTCTGCTTAAGGGGAAGGAAACGGCAATTCTTCTCCAACATCAGGACTGCTGAACCGGCGTTGATACTGTCCGACGAGTGTATAATAGCTGAGATCCGGCGCACCCAATGTGTTGTTGACTCGCCTTCACCTTGGACACAAGAATCCAAATCCAGGATTGACATAGGTTGCTTGCATGTGTCTTTAAAATTTTGTATGAAACGAGCTTTCAACTCTGCCCATGATCTAATGGAGTTAGCAGGGAGCCCCTTCAACCAAGTACGAGCCGGCCCATCCAACATTATGGTGAAATACTTAGCACATGCAGCATCACTAACATCTAGCATCTCCATGGCCATCTCATAGCTCTCGATCCAAGCCTCAGGGGGCTGATCCGCTGTATAATTAGGCACCTTACGAGGGCCCTTGAAATCCTTAGGCAAATGCTCATTGCGTAGAGGTGGCACTAAACATGGCACACCCAAAGTTCTGGAGGTCACTCCTGCCTCCACCGATGCAGATGGATAAACCGGCGACTGTTGTTGAGCCGCCAGCTCAGCCTCCCGACGCGCTCTGCCTTGATCCACCAAGGTCTGAGCATCACCACCACTGCGCGTCGGGTTATGCCCACGAGGCTGGTTATGGCGCTGTTCACTGCTTGAAACCGCTGGCGACTCAATACGTCGGCTATAACTCCGGCTTGGCCGAGGGGTTGAGTGAATCCTTTCGCGACTATACGAATAAGCCGCCTGCTGATCCAACGCCGTCTGAAGAAGCTCTCTAACCCTCCGTGTCTCTATCGCAACTGGTGACTCACCTTCAACTGGCAGGGCCGCCAATCGCGTTGCCGCAGCAATCATATTATCCAAAGGGTTAGAATAATGACCCGGAGGTGTCGGAACATGCTGAGGCGGGGTATTATTCAAACGAGGCGGGTCCATCACGCGCGGCTGAACCGGCGTTCCGGTCACAGGTGCTTCGACCGCCCGGTTCACCGCCGGCGGGTCACTGGTTCCTGCTCCAGGCGTGTTGAAGAGGTTCCTTGCCTCATAAACTGGGGGTAGTCGACTCTGGTGCCTCCTCCTCATGATCTCGTTTGAAGCGTTCTGATCCAATGTGAGCCAGAAGGAGTCTGCCTGAATCTGTTGTGCTTGGGCGTCCAAAGCAGCCCGCTCCGCGGCCATCCTAGCGTTTTCAGTCGCCAGTTCCTCCTTGGCTTGGGCGATCTCATCTCGCACCTTCGCCACATCCACCTTATGCTGCTCCTGAGTATCCGGGGTTACCTCCACCCCCATTAAAGTCACCAAAGCTTCCAACAATTCTGTGAGAACTTGAGCCGGTGGGCGCGCAGAACCGCTAGCACCAGCCGCCGCCACAGCCGTTGAACTGGAGGTTATAGCCGCGGCGGTTGTCGAACCAAGAGCCGGCTGTGTACCGGCCATGAAAATCGCGACCCTGTTCGGCGGCTCATAGGGGTCCGGAATACTGTCACCATCGGAACAGCCCCCAAGCCGACCGTCTTGCAGTTGATACATTGAGTTGGTCTCGCCGGTTGACAACTCACCATCAGAGTAGATGGCCGTCTCACCACCAGATGCAGATCCTTCCTCCAATTCTGCCCTATGGATAAATCCAACAAAGGCGCGCTTCACGGCGGGTTGAACCCGGGCGGGTCGTGCATGCTGAGCCGTCTCGATGACGTCGGTGCAGGTGTCCGGCTCAGGGCCCGGTTCGCCGATCTTGCCGATGAAGACGTGGATTCCGCCGAAGGGGACACGGTACCCATACTCAATTGAGCCGGCCTCGGGGCTCCAGCCTGCATCATCGATGTAGAGCTTGCCGCGACGACTTTTGGTCATCCGGCCCACTGCGTATCCCTTAAGCCCTGCGAAGCTGCCCTTCAAGAACTCGAAACTACCGTGCGCCAGCCCCACGATGGGCGCCAACTGTCGTGGAATTGTCACGGCAGATGTCCTAGTGTAAGGACTTAGGTGTGGAGCCATCGCGACGAGATTAGCTTGAAGGGGTTAAAACGGGACAAGGGACACAGAGTTTACCCAGGTTCAGCCCCTCTCAACGAGGTAAAGGCCTACTCCTACTTTAGGTTGTATTTCTTGGGTTTCGATTACCAGGGAGCGAATACGCTTGACCTAGTTCTCGACTTGTTGTCTCTCTTCCCCTAACCCGCCGCCGGGTCACCCCTTTATATACACAGGCTGATGCCCGGCGGCTTACAGAGTCCCGGCCGGCTCGTACACAACGTGTCCGGCTCGGTAACAGAACTACACTTTCCTTAATGTATAAGTTAAACATATGGCGGTTTACGCCCGCGGGCCTCAAGTCTCCTCCGGGTCTTGGGCCTTCAATAAGCTTGCTTCGTGAACCGCCATCTCTTATTGGGCCTCTTCATTATGAACCGCCAGTGGCATGACCCGGCTCCTCCTGGGTGGGTCATACCCAATAGCTATATCCCCAACAATTACCGTTCTAAGAAAAGCATGAAATGAGTAGCAAGCTACATAGGTAGACCCATTGTGTTGATGGCGCAAAAGGCGGATGAGTTTTCGATGGCTTATTTACAGTACTGATGAACGTTAGGTAGAATCATCGCTGCATGTGCCATTGGTATTGAAAATGACTTCATCGTCTTCACGGTTGGCAAAAGTTATATCCATCTACAACGGTAAAAACTGCCAGGCAATAGAGGAGCATAATTTTGAAAAGCATGACACATGCGAGGGGCAATGGATGGCGCAATCCAGCTTACAAAAGGGCCAAAATAATATTACAGACAAAAGTTCTGTCAGGATAGTTATATTAACAAAGAGCTCTAAAAGAAGGCTTGTGTTGATCATCTCTAAGAGAACACAATGGAGATGCATTAAAACACGATGCATCAGGGGTAAGTAAATGCACGGTGATGAGTGCTAAACATAATGTTAAGGTAAAGAAGTAATGGATGGCAGCTTCAATACATAGTACATACAAATAACATACTAGATTGAAAACTGTCATTAAACGACTGGAAGTAAAACAGGTGGTTGTAGAATGTCATGAAAGCTGGTACAACACATAGTTCAAATAAGTTTGTTCAAATAAGTAGAATGCATTCTACTATACATCAGTCTGGAATTCAATTAGTCAATTAATATTTTTATCACTTTGGAACATAATTACAGATAGAGGTAGAAAACTGAAAAAACTAACCGTCAGCTGCTACTGCCGGATTGTTGGTTGCTTCAACCTCAATTAGTCGTCCCTGACTCGTGGATAGTCCGTGGAAGCAGAGTTGTGTGCTGCCTTACTGTTGGATTAGGCAATCCACAAGCATAAAATGCCTGCTGATGTTGTGTGCAGCCACGGACAGTGGTATTCTGGTCAGTTTGCCCATCTGTAAAACCACAAGGAATTATCAATATCGAAGCAATACACTAACTGGTAGGGTAGTGATACACATGAAAAACTGGTATAGTGCTGATACCAAGATTAACCAATAGAAATTTAGTAATTTTACTTGCTCGAAAATGCATTCACTCATTAGGCAGAATATATAAGAAGCAATTATGCAAGGCAGAGCAGTATTCGCATAATTCAATGACACCACAATTATTATAAACTGCAAATGTAGAGAGGTTTGTAGCAAAACAAAGATCCGGGCAAGACTGGACCATTTAGGGAACTTTTTAAATTTAAGTGACTAATATATTTTAATTATGTGTGTTGAATTAGAGAACGAATGTTTGTTCCGCATGAATTCCATTCTAATTCTCCTACTATCTTGTTGGGTAAGATAAACATATGAGTAGTTAAAAAAATTGTGATTATTACTACGAGCTACTCCCTCTGTACACCAATATAGGAAGTTTTAGACTGAACCATACAAGTCTCTGAAATGTCTTATATTAATGAACAGAGGGGAATACTAAAGAAATGCACAGAACATAACAGAAAATCAAACAGAGGCCGTTAGGAAGGAAGAGGAGGAGGCCGAGACGAGCTCGTGCCGGTCAGTGGCGACCGGATTTGGCCAGGAGACAGTAGCTGGGCGCCTCGGCGGATCGGAGGCGGCTCACCTTGGGCCGTCCTCTTCCAGAGGTGCATGAACACGAGGACGATGGTCCAATGCTCGGCACATTCACTCCTGCTGTTGAAAACATTAGAAGAAACTTTTCAAACTGAAATAAGGAAAAATGGTTGTTCAAGTAAATTTACCATTTACTTACCGATAGAGTACAACAACATTTAGTTAATGAGACAACAAAAGAACTTCTTTTCATACTGAAATAAGGAAAACAAAACAACATCAAATATTCATATTTAGCTAATTCAAGTATCTAAAATATATTCATGTTATAAGATATGTTTGGAACTACAAAGCTCTAAACAAAATTAAATGTTAATAATATAATCAAACTCCATGGTATTAGCATCTAAATCTTGAAAGAGGACTCTGGAGTAATTTGAATGTACATGTAAGTTTACTGAAAAAATATCATAACTCTAGTAATATACATACATGCTTAACTAACACCACACCTGAAAATGCATCCTTGTATGCCTCTTCTGATCCTTTCTCTGAAAGTTGTTTACAACAGAGAACTAATTAGTTATTCGCCAAATCAAGTGGTATTTTGAATGCCTCTTCTGATCCTTTCTCTGAAACTGTTTAGAACAGCTTTAGTACAGAGCAAAATATGTATGTAATAAATCAGTGGAGGCTAGACTTTCAAATCCCTGATGCAATAACAACACACAAGTATAGGAAATCATAAACAAAATCATCTACGTTACCAAAGGGGAGCCGCAAAGGACAACCATCTACATTTAAGCCTAGCTCATCAGTCAATTTACGAATCAGTCTGCCTCCTATAAGTGCTGATGAGCTAGGGAAAGCTCAATAACTAAAACGTACACTCTTGTGTATACCTTAAAACCAGAAAACGTGGGCAACTGTGTACTCAAGAGATAAAGTAACCTCAAAAAATCTACCAAGAAACCTGTATATATTTTAGTTACCTTTTTTTTGCAAACTCCAGTCTAAACTGATTTACTGGTAAAGTAGTCAACAGAGCCAAAGATGTTTCCAGCATGAGTATAAATGTGACATCAGGAGCTTACTAAGAGAACAAACATGGCAACATGCTTAAGATTTAGCAATATTAAACTATAAGCACGAATTATGTGCAGCTGGCAATCTTGCGAAGAGTATAACATCGGAATGGAAAAAAATCACTACATAGTATATCACGAATTGCTAACAAAAAATAAATAAGGATGTGATTTGCAAAAAGTACTAACCTTCTTGCAATTAGGAAGGAAAACAAAGACAATGAAAAATTCAGGAACACACTAACAGTTGCACATCCATGATTGTATCTAATCCAGCTTTATCTGAACAGAGACATCCACATACCTTGTCCTAGACCAAAATAAATGCAAAAATGTTTAGCATTATATGGAATAGTTGTCAGGCCTGCACAACCCAACAAATTGATTTTGAAATTCATTCCATCCATGACACATCTGTAAAACAGACTTACTGGACATGATTATCACCTAGTTGAGTGACCAATAACAATTCATGCAAGATTTCTATCTCGATGTAGCAATGTGGAATATCTTTAGTTAAACAACTCTAGAGGTTTATTTTTCTGCAGGGAAACAACTCACCTCATAAAGAAGAAACCACGTCGTTCCATCCTCCTTGAAGTACCATAGCTGCAACACCCACTTTGGTCGTGCAAGAGCAGCAGCAGCAACGCCTCCTCCAAGAATCTCGACCAGAGCTGTAAAAAATCCAAAACTACATGACTTGGTGCAAACGAATGTTGAGCGGAATTCTTATTGCATGAGGCCAATATTCAATAGAATAACCAAGCTCAAAATCATATGGCATTCATCGATTGGCTCACCTGTTGCCATCTGGTGTAATGGTCATCAGCACTCATAATATGACCATACCGCTACATAGATTGCTTCATGTGTAGCACCTGTTACAAAATGGTGCAGAAATTTAAAAAATGATGGATACCTAGAAGGACCTAGGTATCAATATAATTAAGAATAATATGCACCCTAAATTCGAGTGAAGATGACCACAAATGGGCGATGGGATTGTACAATAACAAACAAGAAATGGTAGACCAGATCGTAAAAGCTAAGTTTTGAGAAACTGAACTAAACAGGTGCTAAGTTTTGAGAAACTGAACTAAACAGGTTGTGTCATAGAATTACATGATCAGGTATGATGTAAGCACTCAAGCACATATTGTTACGTTGTCCTGTGCCTAGACTTATTATTTATTCTCTTTGATCAATGGGCAATCAAAGTAATTTATTAGACGCTCCATTGCGCAAACAGCAGTCGGATACAATAAGAGCATCAGTTAGTTTTCCTTCATTAATTAGCCTATATAGACAAATCAAATCTAATTGTCAAGAGAAGTTGCAAAACAAAGGTCATTCAAGGTCTGCACCATATGTGATAGTAAATATGTATATCCACAATGAAACAAACATTGAACAACAAAACAAGGATGATTTGATATTACCTTGCTTTCAGGAATTCACTTTTGATGTCATTTGATGATTGAGCCATGAAAATAAGGACATATCCAAACCTGAAGTGCATGAAGCAAGGCAATGAGCTAAATTAGTGCATCTAGTACATATTTGACTCACTCTACACTCTAGGCTTTCATAGCATCACAGTAATCTCATGTCACTCATGGGAAATAAAACAAATCGAAGACCAAGATTTGCAAATGGCGAATGGAGGAATGAAGCCATACCTGCAGGAGAAATTCTTGCATTCGTGCTACAAACCCCGAAAAGGAAAATCAAACCTCCTCTCTAGAGCCTCTGCCCTGTTAATTTCTTAGACACATAAGCACCACAACGGAAGATTCCTAAGACATTTATGCAAAAAAAAATGATCTTGTGAGCACCTGCACACTATAAATCATGATATATTTCTTGTTTCTTACTGAGATATAACAGCAGTGTATTCAGTAACATGATTTATCTGAGAAATCAGGTTTAGTTTTCGATCTTGTGAGCCATCAGTAGGTAGTTCTGCTGTTAGATAAAATCTGAAAAAAAGGAGACGCATACAGATATATCTCAGGAATGTACACCAAATATGATCAGTTGCTCATTATACATGAACTCAATTACTCAAAAAAGATACATCTAGCCATACAGATGTTGCTCTTCCTAGTTCAACTCAAAAGACGAAGAATTGTTTTTTCTTCTTAAACACGACATCACCTTGGTCCAACCTCATCATCATACACCCGTTCGTTCTAGCAAAGGAACACAAGAGAAAGAAGCTAACGAGAAACCATGGCATCCCCTTATTATATTGTAAAACCACCTACTAAACACGTACTCCCTCCGTTCACTTTTGTAAGGCGCGGAAGGAGATTTCCGACAGCCCCCAAAAATCGCTAATGGACAACAATACCCTTCGATCAATTTGAAATTCAAAAACCATCGGCCAAGTGCGTCGCCTCCTAGCGCGTCGCCGGCTCGCTGCCCAGCTCGCCGCCCAGCTTCTCCCTGCCCACCTCGCCCAGATTCTCCTCGCCAGGATCTCCTCCCTTCCCACCTCGCCCAGATTCTCCTCCGCCCAGGATCTCCTCCTCCCTGCCCAGCTTCCTGCTCATCCAGGAACCTCGCCGCCGGCCCCAGGAGGGCACCTCGCCGGCCGCCGGCCCCAGCAGCACCTCGCCGGCCGCCGGCCCCAGCAGCACTTCGCCGGCAAGGTCAAGCTCGCCCAGAACCACCTCCCTTCTTCCCCGTGTCGCCAGAAGGTCCAGCTCGCCGGGGGCCAGGGGAGAAGATCAGGAGCTCGTCATGCGTGACCACCTCCAGGCTCGGTGCTCCTTGCCGGCTTGTCCCCTGGCAATAGTAGCAGATCCTCAACGGTAGCTCCTTGCCTTCAGCAGCAGATCCCCAACAGAAGAAACAACAGCAGATCATTGGCCCTCAATAGAAGCAACAGCAGCAGATCCTCAACATCGACAGTAGCAAATCACTGGCCCTCAACAGAAGCAACAGCAGCAGATCCTCAACAGCAACAGCAACAGATCGTTGGCCCAATTGCAAGCATGGTAGTCCCAGACCTCAATTTCACTCCACCCGAAGAAGGCAACGAAGAACCTGAAGAAGAAGGCAACAATGCTGGTCAAAATTCAGGTATAATTTCTTCTAATCTTGCATCAAATTATGCCTCAGAGAAGTAACAGAGAAGGGATTGCTAAGATTGAATAGTGCATATGAGGAAGCTTCATTTTGTTCACAGGTTATTCAACACTACTCCACTATGGAGTAGTAAAGTGGCTAAATCAAATCAAATGGATATTACAGTCTGACAGCTAGGAATGGAAAAGAAACTGCTGCAAGAACAACGGTGTACCTCAAAATATTTTCATACTACTCCAAATTAAAAAGAAAAAGCAATGCAAAAACAAATTATGGAGTAATTTGCTTGCTTGCCTGCAACAGAGGTCAATCATGGAGTATAAAGTTTAGTTTATATTTACAAATTTAGTTTACATTTATATTTTCAGCAACCAGCATTTATGTTTATATTTACAGCAAGCAATACTCCTATCCCATGGAATTTTTATTGCTATTGTTGACCTCTTGTTTACATTTCCAGCAACCAATTTGTAATATTCTTGCAATAATTAATTTTATTATTCTATTGCTATTGTAGGAGTACAAAGGCAAAGGAATTGGCTCAATGATACACAGAGATATGCCGCTTACATGTCCTTGGAAACCCTCCATAAGAGTAGAGGAGGCAAGTTCAAGAGGACTGATAAGAAGGACGTGGCTGCAATATTTGGAGCACATGTTCGAGTTATTCAAAGAATATGGGAGACGGCAATGAAACAGAAAGGCCTTGGTCAGGAGGTGGATGTTTCAAACAAAAGAAAGGAAAATTGTGGAAGAAAATCTTATGATGATATCCTATCTCTCATTCCAACAATTCCCTTAAACAAGAGGTCAACTATTCGATCTCTAGCCAAGGCACTGGGTGTAAGCCCTACTACACTATACAAGAAGTTCAAGTTGAATAAGATAAGGAGACACTCCAACAGGGTAAAGCCGGTACTGACAGAGAAAAATAAGAGAGATAGAGTGGATTTTTGCCTCTCTATGCTAGATGAGGCAACATTAGGAGATGTAAGCCCAAGTTTCAGGAGTATGCATAATATTGTTCACATCGACGAGAAATGGTTCTCCATGACCAAGAAAAAAAGGAACTACTATCTGCTGCCTGACGAAGAGGACCCGGAAAGACCTGTCAAAAACTCTATTGGAAAAGTGATGTTTCTCACAGCGGTAGCAAGACCACGGTTTGATGAAGATGGGAACATGACATTCTCCGGAAAAATTGGGGTATGGCCATTCGTGAGAGTGACTGCAGCAGCAAAAAGAAGCAAGAACAGGGAAAAAGGGACATTGGAAACAAAGCCTGTCATAGTGACGAGGGATGTGATGAGAGAGTACATTATACAGAAGGTTGTGCCAGCAATTCAAGCATTGTGGCCTGCAGATGATGATGGACAACCCATTTTTATCCAGCAAGATAACGCGAGAACACATATCCTACCTAATGATCAAGCATTCGCAGAAGCTGTGGATGAAAGTGGCCTGGACATTAGAATAATGTATCAGCCTCCAAATTCTCCGGACATGAACGCCCTGGACCTTGGGTTCTTCAGCTCTATTCAGTCGCTAACAGACTGCAAAAGTCCGAAAACTATTCCAGAGCTGATTAAAGGTGTTCAAGAGGAGTTTGATGGATATGAAGTTTCAAAACTTAACAGAGTATTCATAACTCTGCAGACTTGCATGGTCGAAGTAATGAAGAATGGTGGAGCCAATAAATACAAAATCCCGCACATGAACAAGGATAGGCTAGACAGGCTACAACTGCTACCGCCCAGGATCTCAGTTCCTCCTGAAGTGTATGCAATGGCACTAGAGATGCTTGGACGCTGATCCTACTCCAGTTTGTTGTGTATTCTGTGTGTACTTGTTGTGTATTCTACTCCAGTTTGTTGGAGTATGTGTTTATGTGTGTGCTTGGAGTCTATATTTATTGCTGCCACACACTATATATTATGCTATATATTGCTACTCCAGCTTAAACTTGGAGTACTTGCTATATATTGGAATATATAGTCCAGTATTTATTGTTGGAAAAGAAGAGAGCTGAAGCAAAGAATATATACTCCAGTATTTATTGTTGGGATATATACTCCAGTATAGATAGATAGATACTCCAGTAGATAGATAGACGGATAGATAATCCTAGCAAGTTGCAAACACTGCAGCAAACTTGCTTGCAAGAAAAATGAGATGCAAACAGAGATGCAAACTTGCTTGCAATAAAACAGAGATGCAAAGCTCTTTAACTGAATTTTTAGCTGAATTTTTACTCCAAGAATAGGAGTATCATGCCTGCTTAACTGAATTTTTTAACATTCAATGTACTGTCGATGAACTACTCCGAAAACAATTCATGTCGATCAACTCTTTCAGTTGGGTTAAATTATGCAAAACATTATTCAGTTGGGTTAAATTATGGAATGCCAAGACTGTCACATCTAGGCTATGCAAAACATAACAACCTTTCTCCTTCATTTTTTATTCTCCAAAAAACAGAGCCAGAGTTCTCTTTTGCAGAAGCAGAGTTTGTTGTGGAGTACACTTTATATCAAGCAACTATCCAGACTACACTTTATATCGACCAATTTATACTCCAGCAAGCAAAAGCAGGTGCAGGTGCGGTGAGAAGATAGCAACCTGGGGGAAGAAGCCTCTTGTGGGAGTGGTGGGCGGTGATTCAACCGCTGGTGGCGTCGCCGTCTCATCCACTGACGACTCCGGCGGCAACGCTGCTGCAGAGTTGCGAAACGTACATTCAGACAAACAAATTAGTTTGCAACTTTGATACAGTTAAGGTACGAGCAGAATGTCATTAGATGCTTAAGCAAAGGGTTTTAGTGCAGAAGTTCATAGTGCAGTGTCAATTAGCTTCAGTAATGTACACTCACTTGTACAATGGCAGTGGCAGGTTGAGCAAGAAGAATTACGTAGAGGGGGGAGCCCGGGAGTAATTTACGTGGAGCTGGGATTTGCGTCGCTGTATCTGCAAATCACAAAGAATGGAACAGACAAGAACTTGCTTGCTTAATCGGAGTTCAGTTGGTTCCCTGAAAAGAAATTGCTCTAAGTGGAACACATACCTCTGCACATGAGCTGGACGGAGAGGGACTTGCAGACCTTGGGGAGGGAAATGGCGAGGGTGCGGCTGATGGGGAGGCCGAAGGGCACGTTTCCGGTGAGGATGAGGCACGCGCAGTCGACGCCGATGCAGCTCCGGTCGCCTCTCCTCTCCAACGCCTGCAGGTACTTGGCCGGCATCGCCTCCTCCCTCTTCCAGCCGAAACCAACAAGCGGTCCCAGCTCAAGAAGAACATCTGCCGGTGCAGCTACCAGATCCGGGCAGCAGCAGCTCCGGGCAGGCGACCACCAGCAGCAGCTCCGCAGATCGAGCACCGCCGCTCAAGATCGGAGAGCCGGAGGGGGAAAATCCCATTTTTAAATATGCAGACGGAGATGTGAGAGGAAGAGAGCGCCGGCGACGCGCGCGGGGAGAGGGCGCCGGCGACGCGAGCGAGGGAGGAGCTCGGGGAGAGGTGGTGCGGGTGAGAGAGGGCGAGGAAGAGGGCGCCGGCGCCGGCGATGCGTGAGGGAGAGATGCAGGTGAGTCGCGAGTGAGAGAGGGATGCGAGTGTTTCGCTACCGTGTCCCCGACCGACACAGGGGTAAAAATGGAAAACGCGCTTTTTTGCGCGCGACCGAGCGAGTTTGTACTAGATTTTGCTCCGCGCCTTACAAAAGTGAACGGAGGGAGTATTAACAATACTGCATGTTAAAAAATTCTCCAGGAGCAGTAGGGGAAATAGCAATGGTGACTATGAAGAAACATCAATGGAAAGCAGCTCTTGAAGCCCACCAATATTTAGAACTGCTGAATCTTTTGCTTGGATCCGATGGGATCTAGGGTCGGGGTTGAGCACAGGTGGATGGTGGAGGACGGGGGCATGTGAGAGAGAGGAAGAGAAGGGGAGGCGGCGGCGGCTAGGAGGGAGGTCGAGGAAGAGGAGGGAGGGTCTGGTGGGGGTGTGGGCGTACCGAGCGTGGTCGCAGCAGTCGCCTTCGCGGTGGTAGAGGCGCAGCTCGGGGCCGAGGACCTCGCTGGCGTGGGTGACGGGTCCGCGTGCTCGCGCTGGAGCTCGCCCTTGCCCCTCTCCCGTCCGTCGCCTCGCTGCACCTCTCTCTCTCTCTCTCTTTCTCTCTCTCTGTCTCGTCTGCTTGAGCGCCGCCTCTCCTTCCTTCTCTCTCCCTCTCATCTGCTCGAGCGCCGCCGCTGTCGCCCTTTACCTGTAGGTCGAGGCAGGGAAGGAGGAGGAGGTGCTGAAGGGGGCGAGGCGGCCGTGAGGGACGGGGAAGAGGAGGAGGCGGCGGCGGCATGGAGAAGGGGAGCCGGATGAGGAGGGAGGATGGAGAGAGAGGAGATATTTTCTCAGAGAGGGGTCACCCTGGATTGGCTCGCTGCAATCTCGCTCTCGCTACCGCGGTACCGCCGCCCGCTCGCGCTCACTATTCACGGACACGTGGATAGCACAAGCCTGCCTAGCACCCCAGCATCCTTTATATGTTCAATATATACTCATCACTTTGTTAACCGTATATGCGACGGCTTATCCCATCCGTGTGTTTTTCATAAACCAATACAAGTTGTTCTACCATGCATTGTGGGATGTCCATTTGTATTCATGCATTTAGTAGGAAGTATACCAAAATGCAAGACGTTTTCGGGTTTTGCGTAGGGCATAAAAAACGTCTAGCATTTTGTTACGGAGGGTACAAGGTCACATAGGTTGACAGCCAAATTCATTCGGTACCAGCCACTAGTAACACTAGCATTAGGTTTGAACGTTGGAACTACGGGGCCATGTATATATTTACACTTTCCTTGGTAGCAACATCGACGTTCTTTTCTCGATAGATATCGTAAGTGCGCACAAAGTATATATTGCTTCTCGCTCAAGAGCTTCAGTAGAGCCTAATCCTTGTGGAGATCGCCCTCTGGCAAAGGGGGCAAACCTTCAGATCTTTCCCGCAGTCGGCGCATGTCTGCATTTTTCGGATACATCACCGGTTTATTATCAATTCAAACTTGATGATTTAACATCAGAACCCAAAAAACATGAGGTGCATTTTCAGGACGTTTGAATAATACCTGGTGCCCACATCCAAAAGCCAGGTTCTTTGCTTCAGACCAGCAGATTGGACAAGTCTGCACAACACGAGTTCAGCATTGGACACAAGTGTCAAGCACAGCCACATCACTCAGCATACAAAAATTGCTGCTTACAAGACACTGAAACGTACCTGCTGATCACCTACATCACTGTCCTGTCGAGGTGCTGATGCATTCTTCTGTGGCGACCCATAGCTGGTGCCAGTTGATTGAGTCTGCTTGACTGCTGAGCATCCAGAGGGTTGTCGATATACACTCACCGGTGGAGGTAACACCGATCGGTGCGGAAATCCTCTTCGTTTGCTGCCAAAGAAAAATACAAAGAAGTTGAGACTACTGCTGCAAAAGGCCATGGCTGTAGCTTTTCAGCAATTATTATTTGAGTTTGGTTAGATAGTAAAATACCCAAGAAGCTGGAGGTTCATTGTTGCCTTGAACTGAGCTGGGATCTCCATAAGTGCTGAAAGAGCAAATTCTGCCTCCTTTTTGCTAGTAGGAATAGGCCTTGACATGATCTCTGTGAAGTTCACAAACTGCAGTGAACCAACATTAGTATTTCTCATGATGTAGTCCAGTCCAAACATAGAGGGTCCATCAACAAAGATTAACAAAATGATTTACCTGGAAGTTATCAAATGCACGAGAAGGTATGTTGTCATCAAATTGCCTCATCATATCCCAGGGCCCATCACCGACTCCAACAAGCACAATTGACAAAGGGTAGTCACTGGAAAAAGAAATCGCAATTGTGTTGAAATGTAAGAGTTCAGTAAGACAGTTTCTAAGTAAATACAATTTAAGAGTGATCTTAATTGTGGAAACATCAGGTATATTATTACCTTGCTTTCACAATGGCATCTATAGTTTCCCTTTCCTGTGGGCTCAACTGGCCATTACCAGTGTCAACACTGCGGGTAACCTGTGCAAATTTGCAAGGGAAGGATAACAAGAATCATAAATTATAAACTCTTAAATTCAGGTAATATTTTACAAAAGAATCAGTATAGTACTACTGGTACGAGAATATAAACCTGTCCATCTGCTGTTATGAGCAGAACATGGTACTGGCCACCACTACTATCAACAATCCCAATAGCAGTCTCAATCATAGGTGCAAATGAAGTGGGACCTGTTGGTAACAATAAATCATGTAAGAGAAATTATTATTAGCATGTTTTATTGAAGAAGGCTACAAAATATTGATACACTAACCAGCCAAACGAAGCTGTGGAACAATTTCTCTGTATCGACCAAGTGCTTGTTCGAATCCATCACAAGGCTGGTTCTCAGGATAGAAGCTAAATACTTTTTGATCATGAGTAGTAGCTGTAGTTTGAAAACAGGATTGTCATATATTCATTTTTTGAACCAAAAAAGAAGAGCCTTGAGGCATGCTATGAACTGACCATCGCCAAATCCAAAGCATGGTATGAGATTGTCCTCATCGAATCGTGCGAGGGTTCTCCCGATAATGGATATAGCCTGCTCATATGGGTTTGGAATATTCCCTATTGCATGCAAGCTCCGGTTGTTGAAGGACAATTTACCTAATTATAGCAATCATAACTCACCAGTTATTTTTTAGAAGAAAGTACAAAAAGGAAAAATAAGGAGTGAAATTTTTCATCATTGAACAAACCTGTCCATTCGTTGCTCTTGGTGAAATCAATCCCAACGATTAGATTTGAGGACTCCAGTCCAGCATGTGAAAGAGCATCAGTCACCTAGATTAAGAAGGGAAATAAGTTGCTATCATACTTTTGACAGACTAAATTGAACTATCGTGGTATGTGAAAGATGTGCTATGTCACATGTACTAAAATGGGAACATAAGAACTCGGTATGCAAGATGCATAATACAAATTAGTCCTACACAATGGGCATTCCACACACAAAACAAATAGGTGTGCAACTAATGCAGCTAGACTGCAGTCAGTAGTTAGCAACTTATTTTACTTTACTTCAAGAATCAGTGCACGATGCAAAATACTGTATCACATGGGGAATTTTATGATATCCAAAAAAAAAAGAGAACAGAACAACCTACAGAGGATGAATATGAATCGATTAATTCTCAAGACATTAGCACACCAACAAATGCACTTCCATTCAACACGGCTAGAACGGATGACAGCACACGATTCACGCACCACGGAACTATTTCCAGCCAATCGAAACGGCGCACGAGGCCCGCGTGTACCACCGTACTAGTAGGAAACAATGAACCTCGGAGCAAGCATTAACAGGAAGAAATCACCGATCGATCGATCTGGCTCACCTGCTCCAGGGTGTGGTAGTCGTCGCCGAACTTGGCGAAGCGGTCTTTCCCTCCCGGCACGGCGTTCTTGCTGTGGTCCTGGTTGCAATGGTGGTGGTGCCGCCCCGACGAGCTCTCCTTGGAGCCGAACGCGCCCATGGCCGCCTGACCAATCCCCCCTCTCCCCCCTTGCCCTCTGGACAAACAAAGCAGCCAAGAATCGAAGGACCCCGAACAGAATCAGCAATCTGCGGAGAAGAGCGAGCAAATCTTGGAAGAAAAAAGGGGTAGGGTTTAACCTGGAAACGGCAGAGAAAAACCCTCGCCGAGAGCAGACGAGAGAAGCGCGGAGGAGAGAAGCCACCAACAACCGCCGGGATAAGATAGAGCAGTCGAGAGAAGATATAGGGGATTAAACAGGCCTCCGGCCGAGATCAAACAACCCACATTGCGCGAGGGAAATCCTTCGTGAGGAAGCAAGCAACTAACCCGTGGGCGTGGAGTGGCGTGGCGTTGCAGGCAAGCAGAGCCCCCAAATCGAGCGGCAGGGCGGAGACGAAACGGGCAACTGGAACGAGATAGGCACGGAGAGAGCTGGAGGATTTCGTTCGTTCGTTCTACTCTACTTCGGGAATCCGTGGGCTCGATCTGGGCCGCGGTAAGTTGCGGGGACGGGCCCTCGCGCCCTCAAGTTCACTGGGCGGACCCAGCTGCCAGTGACCCATGTGCTCGAAAAGGTAGGATGGTCTGGTGATGCGTCACGGAACAGACGATGATGCTCGAACGGAAATGCGGTAAAACTGGAACGACAGGGAGGAACACGGGGGCGCATTTTTAGCTGGTTTCTGGTGTACATAGGTCGATCTTATCGACGATGTGTCCAGATAAGGCACCCTATGGCTTTCTATGTGCAAAATGACAGTTTTCATTTTTTTTTCATATTTGAACCGTATTGCAAGTGGAAGGTTCGTCCTACTAAAAGAAGAAACTGTCATCTTCATCGAACCTTGTGAGCATATCACGTGAAAGTAGGCACAAAACCGACGGTTTGAATATTAATTATTTTCCTACCCTTACGTCGTCATGTGCGGCCTTACACATTCTAGAAGGGCAGAGATTAAGCAATCGACAGTTCCAACAACAAAAAAGTTTAAGCAATGGATCATGGAGAATAGGTGTTGGCACGTTGTGTTGGATTCTTCTTTCTGTAAAACCCTTTTTTAAAAGCCCACCTCCATTGATAGTTTTGAATCCTACAAGTACTGCATTCGCTATCCAGGCGATCACAAGTAATTTCAGATGAGCCACAAATCTAAAGGAACCAGAGAAGATGATGTGGAAGAATCCTTCGGGTAAATTGTACAAGTTGAACGTCGATGCAGCTTATTTTGAGAATGGTACGGGTGCGGCAGCTGTTGTTATCCGAAACAGTCGTGGTGAGGCTGTGGCGGAGTGCGTCGTGGCTGCTGAATCATCTCCATGATGCGACAACGACGGAGGTGATCACGCTTCAGCGAGGATTGGAACTATTGGAAGACCTGGTTGTCAACCGGTGATTGTTGAATCAGATTCGTTGAAAATTATTCAAACTTGCAATGGTGTGTATGAAATATAGAGCCCTTAATCTGTTATATTAACGGATTTGTCGTGCGTACGATGGTCTATGGGACCGACAAAGGCCCCTTTGCGGTTCGACGGGAGAGATCGACGAGCACAAAGAGCAGATCCAGCAATCAACGCAGAGATTTACCCATGTTCGGGCCGCTGTGAAGCGTAATACTCTACTCCTACTTTGGTGTATTGAGTGTGCTTTAGCACAGGTACAAGGAGCGCAACTTGCTGGCAAGGTTGCGCGGGAAGTGCAGCTACGCGTGTAAATGGGAAAAGTTCTGACCTTTGTAAAGGTAGCCATGGGCCTCCTTTTATAGAGGAAGGGGTCACCACAGTGGCAAAATGGTCTTTACACAAAGTAAATAGTGGCTACAGTGCCAAATACCTAACTCTGACGGGTTAGGACAAACGCATTAAATGCGCCGTGAGGTGTCACGTTGGTGAAGCTCCCCGGCAAGAATTGTCTCTCCTTCGGTGTCGTTCGCCCAGCTACCTCGCATTACCTTGACACGCTCCTGGGACGGGTGTCACTAAAGTTGTGTCTTCTGGCATCGAGCTGACACATGCCCAGACAAAGCTCACCTAAGTACCTGCCCACTCGACACCTATTTGACAAGCGACAAGCTGGTCACTGAGGTGGAGCGATGGCAAGGTAGTGGGATCTTGCGCACGGAGCTTGCCGGGACTTCATTTGCTTGGCGGCAAGTAGCTTGTCGGCAATTCCATCCTTGATCTTCTGTACCTTCCTTAGTACTTTTCGATCGTCCGCCTGGATATCTTCTGTATGGCTTTATCAACTAGTCTTGAGCTTGTTCATAGTTGTCCTCCGGCAAGCCCTGCCGTCGGGAAGGCTACCACTTCTTGTGCACAAGTCTGGGGTACTAAAGGACCCAAACTTTAGTACACCCACGGATTGCTTTCGAAAGGCTCTCAGTATAGGTGTTGTTTCTTTCATGATTGTCCTTGGAAGGATAATAGATTGACACACAATATAGGTGGACATTGTCGGGCCCGTGGGACTGGGGGTACCCAGGGCCGTCTGCCTGCGGCCCAAGGCACGACCCGTGCTGTGAGTCCAGCACGACCCATCTTCAAGGCTTCCCGAGCAGGACCCTCGCAAGGGCCCCCGCCTCGCGAGGTGTATGTCAGCAAGCGTCGTCAAGAGCTCCCCGAGGGCCTCACGCAGGGCAGCCTCCCGAAGCTGCCTCCCGAGGCCCCTCGCGGGGCGGATATGTCTAGGCTCGCCATGTGGCCCTGCGTCTTCACGTGGGTGACGCGCGTGGCGACGGGCGGAGCCAGCAGGCGCGGATAAGGATGTTTTCCTCTTTCGTGCTAAGGGAGCAAGGACAGCACGCCGGTTCCCGAAGCAATCCCCAAAGGTTGTCACTTTGGTGCAAGAAGACCAGGACGGCGGGCTCGCCAGGACGGAGGTCATCACCGAGCCCATCGGCGCGTCATGGCAGGAAGCTTTAGCAGGCGGAGACCATATTTAGTCAGGATAAGATGTACTATTGTCCCCCTTTGAAATTGGCCGTTGTGCCAACCCTTCCTGCCTAGTGTTTTGGGGGAAGAGGACCAGGGCCAGTATAAGTATAGCTAGGGCGCCACCTTAGAGAGGGATCGAGTTCCGCCCGTCCGGAATGATTCCTGAAGCCTCCGGAGGCCACTTGTACCCACATACTCATCCTCCCTCGTGAGGCAATCCATCCACAAAGCAGGAGTAGGGTCTTACACCGCAAGGTGGCCCGAACCTAGGTAAACTGTTGTGTTTGTGTTCTTCCTCCCTCCCGCTCGAGCACGCTGGAGCATCAGCGTGAGATAGTGAGCTGAGAGGCCGGACTTAGCGAGGTTCTGTGAGCACACCGCAGAGTTCGAACCTTTCTTGGGTCCCCGGAGCCCGGTTTCCGACATTTGGCGCGCCAGGTAGGGGTGTGCCTCAGTTCGTCCGCTTCGTTCCGTTTCCTGCTCCGCCATCTCCATGGCTAACGCTCGCCGGGCAGCTCGCGTCGCCCAGACGGAGCCTGCAGGCCGTGGCGACCGCCGCCACTCCACCTCGGCCGCGGCCAACGCTGCCACTGACCCTGTCGCCTGCGAGCAGCAGGATTCCTCCATGCATCCCTCCATGCAGGCGGACGGCCGCACCGCTACGCTTTCGCTCACCCCGACTACAGCCTCATCCTCCCATGCCCGCCGCGGGCCGGTGAATGTGCAGTCCGCGCTGCTCATGGCGCACGAGCTGCTGCGCTATCGCCGCCGACGAAGGCTACGACACCTGGCTTGGCTGCATCACCGAGCTCGCCAACGCCACAGGTGAGGCCCCGGCGCCCTCCCACTCGCTCCGTCCTTCGCCATCTCGCGCTGGGGACATGGCGCACGGCGCACCTCCACCTCCTTCTTTGTGCGGTGACAACGCCGAACCCCGGCACGACGCGTGGCCACGTGACCCGCCGCACGGGGCGCCTACGCTAGCCACCGGCCAGAGACAAGGCCAGCTGCCAGATCGTCCACTGCGCGTCGCCGGACATGCGTGTGCTCCTCGAGTAGTGACAGCACCGCCATGACCGAGCCGTCTAGGAGGTCACGGCGGTGGGACGCCAGAACGCCTCACTCGCGAGCTACGTCGGGTGGTTTGGCCAGCCAAGTTCAAGCCAGATCTGCCACGGCGCTACGACGGCATTGATGGAAATATGCCCTAGAGGCAATAATAAAGTTGTTAGTATTATATTTCCATATTCATGATAAAGGTTTATTATTCATGCTAAGAATTGTATTGACCAGAAACTTAAACACATGTGTGGATACATAAACAAATACCGCTAGTGAGCCCCCACTAGACTAGCTCGTTGATCAAAGATGGTTAAGGTTTCCTAACCATGGACATGATTTGTCACTTGATAACGGGATCACATCATTAGGAGAATGATGTGATGGACAAGACCCATCTGTTAGCTTAGCATATGATCGTTCATTTTATTGCTACTGCTTTCTTAATGTCAAATACATATTCCTTCGACCATGAGATCATGCAACTCCCGGATACCGGAGGAATACCTTGTGTGCTATCAAACGTCACAACGTAACTGGGTGATCATAGAGATGCTCTACAGGTATCTCCGAAGGTGTCTATTGAGTTGGCATGAATCGAGATTGGGATTTGTCACTCCGTGTATCGGAGAGGTACCTTTGGGCCCTCTCGGCAATACACATCACACGAAGCTTGCAAGCAAAGTGACTAAGGAGTTAGTTGCAAAATGATGTATTACGGAACGAGTAAAGAGACTTGCTGGTAACAAGACTGAACTAGGTATGGAGATACCGACGATCGAATCTCGGGCAAGTAACATACCAACAGACAAAGGGAATTACGTATGTTGTCATAAAGGTTCGATCGATAAAGATCTTCGTGGAATATGTAGGAACCAATATGGGCATCCAGGTCCCGCTATTGGTTATTGACCGGTGAAGCGTCTCGGTCATGTCTACATCATTCTCGAACCCATAGGGTCCGCACGCTTAACGTTCGTTGACGATATAGTATTATATAAGTTATGTGAGTTGGTGACCGAATGTTATTCGGAGTCCCAGATGTGATCACGGACATGACGAGGAGCTCTGTAATGGTCCGGAGGTAAAGATTGATATATAGGACGATGCTATTTGGTTACCGGAAACGTTTCAGAATGTACCGGGTATTTAACGGAGTGCCGGAAGGGGTTCTAGGAGGCCACCGGTAAGTGGTGGGCCTTATGGGCCAAAGGGGGGAAGCACACCAGCCCACAAGGGGGCTGGCACGCCCCTCCACCCCTGCCCATGCACCAAGGAAGGGAGGGAAGGAAAGGGGAGGCGCCCTAAGGCAGTCAGCCCCCCTTCCCTTCCCCCCATGCACAAATATGAAGGGGGGGGGGGGGACGCGGCCAGGGCAGGCGCCCTAGGGCAGCCGCCGGCCCCTTGGGGGCGCGCCTAGGGCTGCCTCCCCTCCCCTTCCACCTATATATATGTGAGGAGGGAGAGGGGCAACACACACCATGATTCCCAAGCCGTGTGCGGCGCCCCTCTCCCTCTAGTTCATCCTCGGTCATAGTTTTCGTAGTGCTCGGCGAAGCCCTGCGGAGATAGTTGCACCACCATCATCACCGTGCCGTCGTGCTGCCGAAACTCATCTACTACTTCACCTGACTTGCTGGATCAAGAAGGCGAGGACGTCATCGAGCTGAACGCGGAGGTGCCGTGCGTTCGGTACTTGATCGGGTGGATCATGAAGGTGTACGACTACATCAACCGCGTTGATAAACGCTTCCGTTTAACGGTCTACGAGGGTACGTAGACATACTCTCCCCTCTCATAGCTATGCATCTCCATGGATAGATCTTGCATGTGCTGTGACGCCCCCGATTCAATCGTACACTAATCATACACGCAAACGTGTACGATCAAGATCAGGGACTCACGGGAAGATATCACAACACAACTCTAAAAACAAATAAGTCAAACAAGCATCATATTACAAGCCAGGGGCCTCGAGGGCTCGAATACAAGTGCTCGAACATAAACGAGTCAGCGGAAGCAACAATATCTGAGTACAGACATAAGTTAAACAAGGTGCCATAAGATGGCTAGCATAAACTAGGATATAGATCGAAGAGGCGCAGGCCTCCTGCCTGGGATCCTCCTAACTACTCCTGGTCGTCGGCGGCCTGAACGTAGTAGTAGGCACCCTCGGTGTAGTAGGAGTCGTCGAAGGTGGCGTCTGGCTTCGGGGCTCCAGCATCTGGTTGCGACAACCGAGAAGAAAGGAAAAAGGGGGGAAAGGGGGAGCAAAGCAACCGTGAGTACTCATCCAAAGTACTCGCAAGCAAGGATCTACACTACATATGCATCGGTATCAATGAAATGGGTAGTATCTGTGGACCGAACTGCAGAATGCCAGAATAAGAGGGGGATAGCTAGTCCTATCGAAGACTACGCTTCTGGCAGCCTCCATCTTGAAGCATGTAGAAGAGAGTAGCAAGTATAGTAACAAGTGACATCGCATAGCATAATCCTACCCGACGATCCTCCCCTCGTCGCCCTGTGGGAAAGCGATCACCGGGTTGTATCTGGAATAAGGGGTGTGTTTTATTAAGTGTCTGGTTCTAGTTGTCATAAGGTCAAAGTACAACTCCGGGTCGTCCTTTTACCGAGGAACACGGCTATTCGAATAGATAAACTTCCCTACAGGGGTGCACCACATTGCCCAACACGCTCGATCCCTCTGGCCGGGCACACTTTCCTGGGTCATACCCGGCCTCGGAAGATCAACACGTCGCAGCCCTACCTAGGCTCTTTAGAGAGGTCAGCACGCCAGTCTAAATCCTATGCGAGCAGGGGTCTCGGGCCCATTGCCCGTTGCACACCTGCACGTTGCAAACGCGGTCGGAAGCAGACCTAGCCCCCTTAATACAAGCGCAGGCGTTCCTGTCCAATCCGGCGCGCGCCACTCAGTCGCTGACGTCTTGAAGAGCTTCGGCTGATACCACGACGCCGAGAGCCCATAACTGTTCCCGCGTAGTTGGTTAGTGCGTATAGGCTCGTAGCCAGACTCAGATCAAATACCCAGATCTCGTTAAGCGTGTTATTTGAAATATCCGCGGACGCCGACCAGGGACCAGGCCCACCTGTCTCCTAGGTGGTCACAACCTGCCCTGTCGCTCTGCCACAAAGAATCACGCGGGGGCTGTCGGGAACCCAGGCCCATCACCACCTGGATGGAGCCAACTGCCCCTTCAACCCCCACATCCGAACAGTAACATAAGTAGTATGATAGTATATAGTGTATACCCGTGACCACCTCCTGAGTGATCATGGCCCGATAGTATTGAAGGAAATATGCCCTAGAGGCAAGAATAAAGTTGTTATTTATATTTCCTTATATCATGATAAATGTTTATTATTCATGCTAGAATTGTGTTAACCGGAAACTTGATACATGTGTGAATACATAGACAAAACACCGAGTCCCTAGTAAGCCTCTACTAGACTAGCTCGTTGATCAAAGATGGTTAAGTTTCCTAACCATAGACATGTGTTGTCATTTGATAAACGGGATCACATCATTAGAGAATGATGTGATGGACAAGACCCATCCGTTAGCTTAGCATAATGATCGTTAAGTTTTATTGCTATTGCTTTCTTCATGACTTATACATATTCCTCTGACTATGAGATTATGCAACTCCCGAACACCGTAGGAACACCTTGTGTGCTATCAAACATCACAACGTAACTGGGTGATTATAAAGATGCTCTAAAGGTGTCTCCGAAGGTGTTTGTTGGGTTAGCATAGATTGAGATTAGGATTTGTCACTCCGAGTATCGGAGAGGTATCTCTGGGCCCTCTCGGTAATGCACATCACTATAAGCCTTGCAAGCAATGTGACAAATGAGTTAGTTACAGGATGATGTATTACGGAACGAGTAAAGAGACTTGCCGGTAACGAGATTGAACTAGGTATGAAGATACCGACGATCGAATCTCGGGCAAGTAACATACCGATGACAAAGGGAATGACGTATGTTGTCGTGCGGTTTGACTGATAAAGATCTTCGTAGAATATGTAGGAACCAATATGAGCATCCAGGTTCCGCTATTGGTTATTGACCGGAGATGTGTCTCGGTCATGTCTACATAGTTCTCGAACCCGTAGGGTCCGCATGCTTAACGTTCGATGACGATTTGTATTATGAGTTATGTGTTTTGGTGACCAAAGATTGTTCGGAGTCCCGGATGAGATCATGGACATGACGAGGAGTCTCGAAATGGTCGAGAGGTAAAGATTGATATATTGGAAGGTGATATTTGGACACCGGAATAGTTCCGGATCGTTTCGGGTATTTTTCGGAGTACCGGGAGGTTACCGGAACCCCCCGGGAGAGGTAATGGGCCTCATGGGCCATAGGGGAGAGAGAGGGGACAGCCCACAAGGGTGGCTGCGCGCCCCCCCATGGGAGTCCGAATTGGACTACGGAGGAGGCGGCGCCCCCCTTTCCATCTCCTACTCCCTCTCCCTTTCCCCCTTTCCCACTCCGGAAAAGGAAGGGGGAATCCTACTAGGACTAGGAGTGCTAGTAGGACTCCGCACACTTGGCGCGCCCTAGGGGGCCGGCCTCCTCCCTCTCCTCCTTTATATACGGGGGCAAGGGGGCACCCCAAAGCACACCAATTGTTCTTAGCCGTGTGTGGCGCCCCCCTCCACCGTTTACTCCTCCGGTCATATTGTCGTAGTGCTTAGGCGAAGCCCTGCGTGGATCACATCACCATCACCGTCACCACGCCGTCGTGCTGACGAAACTCTCCCTCGACCTTCTGCTAGATCAAGAGTTCGAGGGATGTCATCGAGCTGAACGTGTGCTGAACTCGGAGGTGTCGTATGTTCAGTGCTTGATCAGTTGGATCGCGAAGACGTTCGACTACATCAACCGCGTTAAGCTAACGCTTCCGCTTTCGGTCTACAAGGGTACGTGGACACACTCTCCCCCTCTCGTTGCTATGCATCTCCTAGATAGATCTTGCGTGAGCGTAGGAATTTTTTTGAAATTGCATGCTACGTTTCCCAACAAGTATAGCATGGCAGACGGACAAGAATGTAGGGCCACTGATGTAATTCTAGCAACCTATACTAAGCATTAGGATTGCAGGTAAAGGTGTCAACAGTAGTAGCAAAGACAGGCTATGCAGCAGAATAGGATTAACCGAAAGCAGTAACAACTACACTACTCTAATGCAAGCAGTAGTGGGAAAGAGTAGGCGATATCGGGATGAACAAGGGGGGTTTGCTTGCCTGGAAACTCTGTTGCACATGAAGAAGGGTCGTCGGTGACGTAGTCGTACTCAGTGGCATCAGCGCCGGTCTTGGGGTCTACCAGAGAAGAAGAGGGGGGAAGAAACAGTAAATACGGAGCAAACAAAGCATCACAAAATATAACAAGGCAATACGTGGTGCCAGGGGTGATCTAACGCAGGGATAGGTGATACCGGCGAAGGGGGAAAACATCCGGGAAAGTATCCCCGGTGTTTGGCATTTTCGGACAGACGGATCGGAGAGGGACGGTTGCATGTTCGCTATGCTAGGGACGTGTGGCGGATGAACGGACTGCGTATTCGGATTTGTCTCGTCGTTCTGAGCAACTTTCATGTACAAAGTATTTTCATCCAAGTTACGGATTATTGTATATTAATTATTAAAGATTTAATCAATTTCTGGAAATAATAGATTTAATTTAATTCAAAAATTAATTTACTACGTCATCATGACATCATCGAGATGTCAGCGGTAAAGTTGACCGTTGACCAGTCAACCAGACAAATGGGTCCCGGTTGTCATAGAGTGCTAACTAATTAACAATAGTTAGTTTTATTAGCAGATTAATTAGGTTTAATTAGTTAACTAAACAGATTAATTAAGTTAATTAATTAACTAATTAATATTTATATTCTTATTAGATATACTTTTTTATTCTCTTTTTTTTACGTTCTACGGGTGGGCCCCCCGTGTCATAGGCAGGGGGGCCTAGCGGGCACGGGCGCAGGGCGCGGTTACAGGCGAAGCCCGGGCGCTGGCTCGGGCGAGGCCATCGGCGCGGCCGCCGGCGCCCACGACGCCGGCCAGGGGAGGCGGTGGAGGGGTGGAACCGGAGTGGGAGGCGGCGCGTCGGGGTGGGCGCAGATGGCCGCGGTGGCCGACGGGGTGGCCGCGGGCGGTGGGCAGAGGAGGCGGGGATGGCCACAGCGGCGCACGGAGAGGGAAGGCGAGGCTCGAGGTAGCGTGCTTGGGGGAGAGGACGGGGACGACGCGCGGCGACGGACGATGGCTCCGGGCGGCGGTGGTGGTCGGCGACGGCAGTTGGCGTCGGGTGGTGCGGAGGCGAGGGGCGACGGGGGGTCTGGCCCGATCCAGATCGGATCGGGAGGGGGAAGAGGGAGTGGGGAAAATGGGGTGTCGGTGGGTTAGGGTTTCCCCAGGGGGCGTTATGGAGGAGTGGGGAGGGGGCCGGCCTAGCTGGCCCAAGGCCCAGTTGGGCCAAGGGGGAGTTCCTTTTCTTTTATTTCTTTTTTTGTTTTGTCTTTACTTTTTATTTATGTTTCTTTTTTGTTTTTATTTTATTCTTGAACTATTTTTGTTTTATACGTCGCAAAGTAAATTCCTAAATTAGTGTTTCAACATCACCCACTGCCACAAAAAGTTTTACCCAAAATAAAATAGTTTAGTATTTTGTAAATAATAAAAGGCATTTATTAAATTGGTTATGCTGCTGTTTTATTCAATTTAGAGTATTTAAGCATTTCATAAAAGTGTGGTTTCTCCACCATAATTACCTATGCATTATTTGGCACAACCCGAACATTTTAGTTTAATATTTGAAAACTTTTATTGTCTGCCTTTAATTTGAAGTTGAATTCCGAATCGGTTTTGAACTAACGCGAGATTATCAACAGTAACCAAGGTGACGTGGCATCATTAGCAGAGGGTTACTGTAGCATAATTACCCGGGCGTCACAATTCTCCTCCACTACAAGAAATCTCGCCCCGAGATTTAAGAGGTGGAATAAGGGGGAAAGGTCTGGTTACGAAATTCTAATGAATCTTCTCGGTCTTGGTTGCTCTTCTCGAAGAGGTCGATCCATAGCGTTGATGTCTTCATTCCTATGCATCAATGCATTATGATGAAGTCATCTTCCTTCCTTCAGGATCTTCATCGTACTTACGAATACGTAAGGGGCAGCTTGACAATGATAGGATGCTATAAGGGTTAACCATCTGGGGGATATCCCATGAGTGAGCACATGATTATCTCTTGAGTTGAACCAATAAAACACGCCGAGAGGAAAGTAAGGAGGTACAATAAGAAGTTTCAAATGGATAGACAATCGTTCGACGTTTGAAACAAAGTGTGAAAGGGGTCCAGAGCAACGAGAATAAGTATTGCATCTGATAGCAGAATAGATCACAAGGAAGGTGGCCCGTGACTTACATACGAAATCAAGCCCGAGGAATAACTTTGGCAACAGGGGTGTACAGGAGAGTCAGGTTTCGATCCTGTAGAATTGTGGGTTATGGGCCCCCCATGTGGGTTAAAAGTAGAAGGAGCGGTGACATCTTACACGGCCATGATAGCAAGGCATATCAGAGGTTAGCCTGTCAGTTATGTCGACAACAACGTCGGTACCAAGGGCGAGGGACGAAGAGAACCATTTTCCTGCTCGTTGAACGAGGCGGACCAATAGGCAAAGTTCTCATCCATCGGTGGCTACCGGAATGTCATCAACAATAGTAACAGGGTCTTGCTGACAAAATTGTACACCGAGGTGTTTACATAAGCAGGAGAATATTACTGGTGAGATCATATAGATCACAAGAAAGGTTAAACAAAACAATGGAAAGGAAAATGTGTTTAAACACATTTTTCAGGGGTATATCCTTCCCAAGGACAAGCAGAGCATGATATCCATGATAGGATAGAAAGTAGAAAACCATTTAGGTAATGGGAGAGGAATTTTATGACATTACCCATACAACGGTGTTAGGATAATTGATAAAGAAAATTTAGCATTGTGCTTTAAATGTTCTTATTGAAAATCGGAGTACCATAGACATGCTTTAAGATAGCATTGACATGGTCTTCAAGCAAAGGTCGAACTTTGGATACACAAAGGATCCATCAGAAACAACTTATAAAATAAGTCTTACGATATCCTCATGGAAGAATCGCTAAGCTTGCTAAAAAGGAAACTATAACAATAGGTCCTCCGGCCAAGTGTGCTAGGCATGACATCATCTTACCGGGTCATATAAAGACCAATGTTATAACTCTTGGAAATATGTTCCAACCATCATATCTGACCGAGATTCAGATCTGATTGGTGTCAGGATACCTCAGACTCAGGATGCCCGAGGAGAAAAGGTGCGACACAAATTGACGAGATGACATCGAAGATTCTCGGGAAATGAACTATGGAAGCGAGTTCCGAAACAAGAGTTCATCATTAAACCCAAAATAGGATGAGAAGGTAGCTGATGAACTCAGCGACAATTTATCGAGATTTCCAACAAGATGGATTTCCATAATGATGTGAACAAGGATATAACATTTGTCAGATCAAATGATATAATGATGTATGCTCGAGGAAAACATACACAATTAAACATTGGGTGAATGGTGCACCCGAAATATGGGCTTAGGTAGCATGATCAATGTTAGAATGGTGATTCGATAACCAATGGTCTAAGAATGAAATGTCGACTATTAACTTCAAAGCAATAGAGTTGCTAGAAGTTTTGAATCCGCACGTCATAGTTCAATTGTCGGTTTTCTCGGTTAGAAACAACACGGGGACCAGGATATGAACGAAGATGGCGAGAAGTATTTCTATATCAAGAATTCTTAAGAGGTGGTGAAATTCTCACCACATCCCTGACATAAAAGATGGTAATACTCCAAGGTACAACATAACACAAGCTGGTTAGCAAGGAACTCAAGGCATGATACAAAGCAAGACCAAGTCTGTGTTTTTGGAAGGAAAGCATGGGTGTGGTCGATGATAACACGGATCATCGAGGGGCAAGCATAGAATTTCTCATCATGAATTCAATCAATATCTCGGAAGAAGTTAAAATGTTGACGATGACCACGACACATTGGTCGAGAGATTTCATGAAGATGTCATCGGTCGGCGATGACATCAAGTCAAAGGAATGATGAAGCGAAAGGTTATGGGAACCAAGGGTACGACACAAACTCGAAATCAAGCTTGCTGTTCAAGGCGAAATGATATGATGAGGAAGATCGATGTAAGGTTAGCTCATCGTCAAAATTTGTGCTCCGGGAAGAAGGACCAGGTAGCACAGTTAAAATTTAGCACAATAATGATATAGCCGATCAGGCTAGGGAAAGACTTGAAGGATTATTAAACTCGTAAGCAATGAAGGTTACCAAGAGTTGTTTAATCGCGATGCGGACTCGATTCAGTTATCGGTGTCTTTGAGTGTTTAATAACTCAGAGCCCGTGAAAAAAAAATTGGAATCGGTGAGAATGTAGTACTTGATGAAGAACTCATAAGAAGTTATGCGGTTCCGTGATAATTTCGAGATACCAAAGGGTAATACTCGACGACAGATCAAAGTAGAGGTTGGACTGGGGGTATTGCTCTGCAGAAGACAAGTGCTTAAACTTGCAAGGGAAATGATATTTAATGGAGAACATGGTCGGAACCACGATTGCAAAAGGCCAGATCCCAGATATAAGATGAACTTATACCAAGGGAATATTTAATTTAAGAGAAGCTTTAATGATAAGATCTACATCGTGTCCATGGGCATGAACACAAAGTTCAGGGTCGACTCCCACTTCTTCAATGCATAACCTTTCATTCACTTCTCGTCCTCAAGAAGTTGTATGGTAGAAAATTATCTGGTAAAACACCAGAAGGGTATGACTTGTGAAAACCTTCGGGTTCATACAGTTTTTAGGGAAGGTATAGGTTCAACCCATAGGGGCATCTTAGAAACATATACCACAAACTTCATGGGTAAATAACTCAAGCTCGGAAGTAGAGCATGGTTGACAAGAGTAGGGGATACAATTTACCAAAGGCATTATGTATCAGGGGAAGGACTCAAGGTTTTGAGAATATGCAGGAGCGTTCGGATAATAATCCAACAAAGGATCTGGAGGTCCACAAGGGATCTGATGTGAGCATCGGTACTCAACCAGAAGAAGGAAGAAGGCAAGGAGATCAGATTATAGAAACAAATGACTAATTCAGAGCTCAAAATGCAAAGGAATTGTGATTTTCAAATCAAGGGCTCAGAAGCAAATGCTCTGATTAAGGATGGATAAGTTGAGTAGACTTAGGTATACAATCGATGACAATTTGATTGGTCGAGATCCAGCTCATGTTTAAAATGATGTCTGAGCCGGAAGGATGAATTCTAGGATCTGATTGAGGATTGCGAGCATTCACAACATATTGAATCAACAGACTCAAAATGATAATGACAAGGGATGCCAATAAGATTACCAGACTTATGGGATTAATCATAATGCAAGCAAGCAGGAACTTCAGGAGCAATAGGTTGCTGAGGATTTTCAGGAGATCGAATAGCTTTTCGAAGAATTTTAGGAAACACATGAACAACTGGGGATGAGCGGATACTCGATAAGTGTGAGGAATTATTTGTATGGGTATTCATGTGGCAAAGAACTACAAGACAGTAGGCACAAAGTATTCTCGGAACAATAGAGAGGATTTCGGAGTATCTTGTAATAACAAGATCAATCGGGGAATGATTGTATGAATGACAAGTGTATGTGGACATTCATAGGGGTTTATCAATGGAAGGGAATTGCAAAAGCGATGGCATAAAGTCTTGAGAGAACATCGTAGAGTATCTTCGGAATCTTCTGGTGAAGCAGTCGATCATCTAGAATGAAGGGGCTCTCAGACATGAAGTGGTAACAAGAACCTAGAGTTATAATTAGTAAAATCATTTAATCTGAATAGAAGAGTGATCAGAATCCCAGAGTAAAGACGAGGAATAAAAGATCCTAATGCCACCCAATGGCGACGTGGGCCCGTAAGCCACACAACCATGTTAGTAAAAGTTTTTCAATGACTAGAATCAACTTCGACCAAGGAGTTGGAAAGGGGGATTCCTACAGGCAGTCGGCTCTGATACCAACTTGTGACGCCCCCGATTCAATCGTACACTAATCATACACGCAAACGTGTACGATCAAGATCAAGTACTCACGGGAAGATATCACAACACAACTCTCAAAACAAATAAGTCAAACAAGCATCATATTACAAGCTAGGGGCCTCGAGGGCTCGGATACAAGTGCTAGAACATAAACGAGTCAGCAGAAGCAACAATATCTGAGTACAGACATAAGTTAAACAAGGTGCCATAAGATGGCTAGCACAAACTGGGATACAGATCGAAGAGGCGCAAGCCTCCTGCCTGGGATCCTCCTAACTACTCCTGGTCGTCGGTGGCTTGAACGTAGTAGTAGGCACCCTCGGTGTAGTAGGAGTCGTCGAAGGTGGTGTCTGGCTCCGGGGCTCCAGCATCTGGTTGCAACAACTGAGAAGAAAGGAAAAAGGGGGAAAAGGGGGAGCAAAGCAACCGTGAGTACTCATCCAAAGTACTCGCAAGCAAGGATCTACACTACATATGCATCGGTATCAATGAAATGGGTAGTATCTGTGGACTGAACTGCAGAATGCCAGAATAAGAGGGGGATAGCTAGTCCTATCGAAGACTATGCTTCTGGCAGCCTCCATCTTGAAGCATGTAGAAGAGAGTAGCAAGTATAGTAACAAGTGACATCGCATAGCATAATCCTACCCGGCGATCCTCCCCTCATCGCCCTGTGGGAAAGCGATCACCGGGTTGTATCTGGAACTTGTAAGGGGTGTTTTTTTTAAGTATCCAGTTCTAGTTGTCATAAGGTCGAAGTACAACTCTGGGTCGTCCTTTTACCGAGGGACACGGCTATTCGAATAGATAAACTTCCCTGCAGGGGTGCACCACATTGCCCAACACGCTCGATCCCTCTGGCTGGGCACACTTTCCTAGGTCATACCCGGCCTCGGAAGATCAACATGTCGCAGCCCTACCTAGGCTCTTTAGAGAGGTCAGCACGCCGGTCTAAATCATATGCGCGCAGGGGTCTCAGGCCCATCGCCCGTTGCACACCTGCATGTTGCGAACGCGGCCGGAAGCAGACCTAGCCCCCTTAATACAAGCGCAGGCATTCCGGTCCAATCCGGCGCGCGCCACTCAGTCGCTGACGTCTTGAAGAGCTTCGGCTGATACCACGACGCTGAGAGCCCATAACTATTCCCGCGTAGTTGGTTAGTGCGTATAGGCTCGTAGCCAGACTCAGATCAAATACCCAGATCTTGTTAAGCGTGTTATTTGAAGTATCCGCGGATGCCGACCAGGGACCAGGCCCACCTGTCTCCTAGGTGGTCACAACCTGCCCTGTCGCTCCGCCACAAAGAATCACGCGGGGGCTGTCGGGAACCCAGGCCCATCACCACCTGGATGGAGCCACCTGCCCCTTCAGCCCCCACATCCGAACAGTAACATAAGTAGTATGATAGTATATAGTGTATACTCGTGACCACCTTCCGAGTGATCACGGCCCGATAGTATAGCATGGCAGACGGACAAGAATGTAGGGCTATTGATGTAATTCTAGCAACCTATACTAAGCATTAGGATTGCAGGTAAAGGTGTCAACAGTAGTAGCAAAGACAGGCTATGCAGCATAATAGGATTAACCGAAAGCAGTAACAGCTACACTACTCTAATGCAAGCAGTAGAGGGAAAGAGTAGGCGATATCGGGATGAACAAGGGGGGTTTGCTTGCCTGGAAGCTCTGTTGCACATGAAGAAGGGTCGTCGGTGACGCAGTCGTACTCAGTGGCATCAGCGCCGGTCTCGGGGTCTACCGGAGAAGAAGAGGGGGGAAGAAACAGTAAATACGGAGCAAACAAAGCATCACAAAATATAACAAGGCAATACGCGGTGCCAGGGGTGATCTAACGCAGGGATAGGTGATACCGGCGAAGGGGGAAAACATCCGGGAAAGTATCCCCGGTGTTTGGCATTTTCGGACAGACGGACCGGAGAGGGACGGTTGCATGTTCGCTATGCTAGGGACGTGTGGCGGACGAACGGACTATGTATTCGGATTCGTCTCGTCGTTCTGAGCAACTTTCATGTACAAAGTATTTTCATCCGAGTTACGGATTATTTTATATTAATTATTAAAGATTTAATCAATTTCTGGAAATAACAGATTTAATTTAATTCAAAAATTAATTTACTACATCATCATGATGTCATCGAGATGTCAGCGGTCAAAGTTGACCGTTGACCAGTCAACCAGACAGATGGGTCCCGGTTGTCATAGAGTGCTAACTAATTAACAATAGTTAGTTTTATTAGCAGATTAATTAGGTTTAATTAGTTAACTAAACAGATTAATTAAGTTAATTAATTAACTCATTAATATTTATATTCTTATTATATATATTTTTCTTTTTTTTACGTTCTACGGGTGGGCCCCCCGTGTCATAGGCAGGGGGGCCTAGCGTGCACGGGCGCAGGGCGCAGTTACGGGCGAAGCCCGGGCGCTGGCTCGGGCGAGGCCATCAGCGCGGCCCCCGGCGCCCACGATGCCGGCCAGGGAAGGCGGTGGAGGGGTGGAACTGGAGTGGGAGGCGGCGCGTCAGGGCGGGCGCAGATGGCCGCGGTGGCCGGCGGGGTGGCCGCGGGGCTGTGGGCAGAGGAGGCGGGGATGGCCATAGCAGCGCACGGAGAGGGGAGGCGAGGCTCGTGGTAGCATGCTTGGGGGAGAGGACAGGGACGACGCGCGGCGACGGACGACGGCTCTGGGCGGCGGTGGTGGTCGGCGACGGCAGTTGGCGCCGGGTGGTGCGGAGGCGAGGGGCGACGGGAGGTCTGGCCCGATCCAGATCGGATCGGGAGGGGGAAGAGGGAGTGGGGAAAATGGGGTGTCGGTGGGTTAGGGTTTCCCCAGGGGGGTTATGGAGGAGTGGGGAGGGGGTCGGCCTGGCTGGCCCAAGTCCCAGTTGGGCCAAGGGGGTGTTCCTTTTCTTTTATTTATTTTTTTGTTTTGTCTTTACTTTTTATTTATTTTTCTTTTCTGTTTTTATTTTATTCTTGAACTATTTTTGTTTTATACGTCGCAAAGTAAATTCCTAAAATAGTGTTTCAACATCACCCACTGCCACAAAAAGTTTTACCCAAAATAAAATAGTTTGGTATTTTGTAAATAATAAAAGGCATTTATTAAATTGGTTATGCTGCTGTTTTATTCATTAGAGTATTTAAACATTTTATAAAAGTGTGGTTTCTCCACCATAATTACCTATGCATTATTTGGCACAACCCGAACATTTTAGTTTAATATTTGAAAACTTTTATTGTCTGCCTTTAATTTGAAGTTGAATTCCGAATCGGTTTTGAACTAACGCGAGATTATCAACAGTAACCGAGGTAACGTGGCATCATTAGCAGAGGATTACTGTAGCTTAATTACCCGGGCGTCACATGTGCGTAGTTTTTTTTTGTTTTCCATTCAACGTTCCCCAACAGTGGCATCAAGAGCCAGGTCTTTGCGTAGATGATATGCACGAGTAGAACACAAAGGAGTTGTGGGCGGTGATGTTCATACTGCTTACCACCAACGTCTTATTTTGATTCGGCGCCATTTTGGGATGTAGCAGACCGAACCAACCTTACATGTCCACGCACATGAGACTCGTTCCACCGACTGACATGCAACTTGTTTTGCATAAAGGTGGCTGGCGGGTGTCTGTTTCTCCTACTTTAGTTTAATCGAATTTGACTATGGCCGGTCCTTGAAGAAGGTTAAAACAACAAACTTGATAATCACCGTTGTGGTTTTGCGTAGGTAAGAACCGTTCTTGCTAGTTGCTTGTAGCAGCTGATACGTCTCCAACGTATCTATAATTTTTTATTGTTCCATGCTATTATATTATCTGTTTTGTATGTTTTGTATGCATTAATATGCTATTTTATATTATTTTTGGGACTAACTTATTAACCCAGAGCCCAGTGCCAATTTCTATTTTTTCCTTGTTTTTGAGTTTCACAGAAAAGGAATATCAAACGGAGTCCAAACGGAATAAAACTTTACGATGATTTTTCTTGGACCAGAAGACACCTACGAGACTTAGAGATGAAGTCAGAAGACCCACGAGGCGACAACAAGCCATAGGGGCGCGCCCTAGGGGGGGCGCCCCCCTGGCTTGTGGCCCCCTCGAAGGTCTCCTAACCCTAATCCTTGGCCTATATATTCCCAAATATTCCTAAACCATCAGAGGCATCCACGAAAATACTTTTCCGCCGCCGCAACCTTCTGTTCCCATGAGATACCATCTTGGGGCCTTTTCCGGCGATCTGCTGGAGGGGGATTTGATCACGGAGGGCATCTACATCAACCCTATTGCCCTTCCAATGAAGCGTGAGTAGTTTACCTCAGACCTACGGGTCCATAGCTAGTAGCTAGATGGCTTCTTCTCTCTCTATGATCTTCAATACCATGTTCTCCTTGATGTTCTTGGAGTTCTATCCGATGTAATATTCTTTTGCGGTGTGTTTGTTGAGATCCGATGAATTGTGGATTTATGATCAGATTATCTATGAATATTATTTGAATCTTCTCTGAATTCTTATATGCATGATTTGATATCTTTGTATTTCTCTTCGAATTATCGGTTTGGTTTGGCCAACTAGATTGGTATTTCTTGCAATGGGAGAGGTGCTTAGTTTTGGTTTCAATCTTGCGGTGTCCTCACCCAGTGACATAGTAGGGGTAGCGAGGCACGTATTGTATTGTTGCCATCAAGGATAAAAAGATGGGATTTTCATCATATTGCTTGAGTTTATCCCGCTACATCATGTCATCTTACTTAGGGCGTTACTCCGTTCTTTATGAACTTAATACTCTAGATGCATGCTGGATAGCGGTCGATGTGTGGAGTAATAGTAGTAGATGCAGAATCATTTCAGTCTACTTGACACGGACGTAATGCCTATTTGCATAATCATTGCCTTGGATATCATCATAACTTTGCGCTTTTCTATCAATTGCTCAACAGTAATTTGTTCACCCACCGTATTATTTGCCTTCAAGAGAGAAGCCTCTAGTGAAACCTATGGCCCCCGGGTCTATTTTCCATCATATATTTTCAGATCTATAGACCAAAAAACCCAAAAATACCTTGCTACAATTTATTTACTTTTATTTTATGTTTTAGTAATCTTTTATATCTATCTCTATCAGATCTCACCATTGCAATTAACCGTGAAGGGATTGACAACCCCTTTATCGCGTTGGGTGCAAGTGTTTGATTGTTTGTGCAGGTGCATAGATTGGAGACTTGCTTGTACCTCCTACTGGATTGATACCTTGGTTCTCTAACTGAGGGAAATACTTAACTCTACTTTGCTGCTTCACCCTTTTCTCTTCAAGGGAAAAACCAACGCAAGCTCAAGAAGTAGTAGGAAGAATTTCTGGCGCCATTGCCGGGGAGGTCTACGTCAAGCCTACCAAGTACCCATCATAAACTCTCATCTCTTGCATTACATTATTCGCCATTTGCCTCTCGTTTTCCTCTCCCCCACTTCTAAAACGATTTTCAAAAAAATACATAAAGATTTGCCTTTTTATTCGCCCTTCTTCCGTTCATCTTTTTGTTAGCTTTCTGTTTGCTAGATTTCCCGTATGGCTCAACCCAAGAGCTTTGATCCTTACTTTAGGAAGTTGGAAGAGATTGAAAGTAATGCTAAAAGTTTCATGACTTTACAATATGAGTATAATAATCTCTTTAAAAACGAGCTTAAAAAACAAAAATCTATGATGGAGTATATTAATAAAGAGCTTGATGACATGTCTAAGGAATTTTATGGTTTGAAATCTCAGTTTGCCCATCTTGAAAATTTAGTAGGCCAAATTTCTGATAAACAAGCTACTTTAGTAAATAAGATGGCCGCTAAACCGAAGTCTTTGAATAATGATGAAGATCTTAAAGTGATTGATGTGACTCCTATTGAATCTTTGTTTTCTAATATAAATCTTGATAAAGATGGGACTGGAGATGAGTCAACTTTAGCTAGAAGGCGTCCCAATGATTCGGAGTTTAAAGATCTTAATGAAAAAATTGATGAGATTGAAAAAAGTGGGATTGGAGAGGTCAAAACTTTAAGTAGCAATGAACCCACTCTTTTGGATTTCAAGGACTTTTATTATGATAATTGTTCTTTCATAGATTGTATTTCATTGTTGCAATCCATGTTGAATTCTCCTCATGCTTATAATCAAAATAAAGCTTTTACTAAACATATTGTTGATGCTATGATGAAATCTTTTGAAGAAAAACTTGAGTTGGAAGTTTCTATCCCTAGAAAACTTTATGATGAGTGGGAACCTACCATTAAGATTAAAATTAAAGATTATGAGTGCCATGCTTTGTGTGATTTGGGTGCTAGCGTTTCCATGATTCCGAAAACTTTATGTGATGTGCTAGGTTTCCGTGAATTTGATGATTGTTCTTTAAATTTGCATCTTGCGGATTCCACTATAAAGAAACCTATGGGAAGGATTAATGATGTTCTTATTGTTGCAAATAGGAATTATGTGCCCGTAGATTTCATTGTTCTTGATATAGATTGCAATCCTACATTTCCTATTATTCTTGGTAGACCTTTCCTTAGAACAATTGGTGCAATTATTGATATGAAAGAAGGAAACATTAGATTTCAATTTCCGTTAAGGAAGGGCATGGAACAATTTCCAAGAAATAAAATTAAGTTGCCATATGAATCTATTATGAGAGCTACTTATGGATTGCATACCAAAGATGACAATACCTAGATCTATTGCAATATGCCTAGCTAGGGGCGTTAAACAATAGCGCTTGTTGGGAGGCAACCCAATTTTATTTTTGTGTTTTTTGTTTTGCTACTGTTCTTGAATAAAATACACATTATTAACTCTGTAGTAATTGTGTTTTGGTGTTTTAATTAGTGTTTGAGCCAAGTAAGACCTTTGGGATGGCTTACGGTGATAGTTGATTTGATCTTGCTGAAAAACAGAAACTTTTGTGTCCAGTTGCAGAATTTTAATAATTAAGAAGAGCGATGGAAAAATCTGAATTTTTTACACACGATTGATATAAAATTTTCCTATGTTTTACTAATTTTTCAGAATTTTTGGAGTTATATAAGTATTAGAACAATTCGGAACTTCACAGACTATTCTGTTTTCTATGTGTTGTTTGCTTATTTTGATGAATCTATGGGTAATATCGGGGGGTATGAACCATGGAGAAGTTGGAATACAGTAGATATTACACCAATATAAATAAATAATGAGTTCACAACAGTACCAAAGTGGTGATTTATTTTTCTTATACTAACGGATCTCATGAGTTTTCTGTTGAGTTTTGTGTTGTGAAGTTTTCAAGTTTTGGATAAAGATTTGATGGACTATGGAATAAGGAGTGGCAAGAGCCTAAGATTGGGGATGCCCAAGGCACCCCAAGGTAATATTCAAGGACAACCAAGAGCCTAAGCTTGGGGATGCCCCGAAAGGCATGCCCTCTTTCGTCTTCAATCCATCGGTAAATTTACTTGAGGCTATATTTTTATTCACCACATGATATGTGTTTTGTTTGGAGCGTCTTGTATGATATGAGTCTTTGCTTTTTAGTTTGCCACAATAATCCTTGCTGTACACACCTTTTGAGAGGGACACGCATGAATCATGAATTTATTAGAATACTCTATGTGCTTCACTTATTCTTTTGAGCTAGGCAATATGCTCTAGTGCTTCACTTATATCTTTTTAGAGCACGGCGGTGGTTTAGAAATTGTTGAACTCTCTTGCTTCACTTATATTATTTTGAGAGTCTCTAAACAGCATGGTAATTTGCTTAGGTTATGAATTTAGTCCTAATATGATGGCCATCCAAGAGGGATATAATAAAAACTTTCATATAAAGTGTATTGAATACTATGTGAAGTTTGATTCCTTATGATTGTTTTGGGATATAAAGATGGTGATATTAGAGTCATGCTAGTGAGTAATTGTGGATTGGTAGAAATACTTGTGTTAAAGTTTGTGATTCCCGTAGCATGCATGTATGGTGAACTGTTATGTGATGAAGTCGGAGCATGATTTATTTATTGATTGTCTTCCTTATGAGTGGCGGTCGGGGATGAGCGATGGTCTTTTCCTACCAATCTATCCCCCTAGGAGCATGCATGTAGTACTTTGTTTTGATGGCTAATAGACTTTTGCAATAAGTATGTGAGTTCTTTATGACTAATGTTGAGTCCATGGATTATACGCACTCTCACCCTTCCACCATTTCTAGCCTCTCTAGTACCGCGAAACTTTCGCCGGTGCATCACACCCACCATATACCTTCCTCAAAACAGCCACGATACCTACCTATTATGGCATTTCCATAGCCATTCCGAGATATATTGCCATGAAACTTCCACCATTCCGTTTATTATGACACGCTTCATCATTGTCATATTTCTTTGCATGATCATGTAGTTGACATCGTATTTTTGGCAAAGCCACCATTCATATTTTTTAGACATGTCACTCTTGAGTCATTGCACATGCCGGTACACCGCCGGAGGCATTCATATACAGTCATATATTTGTTCTAAGTATCGAGTTGTAATTCTTGAGTTGTAAGTAAATAAAAGTGTGATGATCATCATTATTAGAGCATTGTCCCATGTGAGGAAAGGATGATGGAGACTATGATTCCCCCACAAGTCGGGATGAGACTCCGGACGGAAAATAAAAAAAAATAAAAAAAAGAGGCCAAAGAGCCCAAAATAAAAAAAAATGAGAGAAAAGAGAGAAGGGGCAATGCTAATATCCTTTTTCCACACCTGTGCTTCAAAGTAGCACCATGATCTTCACGATAGAGAGTCTCCTATATTGTCACTTTCATATATACTAGTGGGAAATTTTCATTATAGAACTTGGCTTGTATATTCCAATGATGTGCTTCCTCAAATTGCCCTAGGTCTTCGTGAGCAAGCGAGTTGGATGCACACCCACTTAGTTTCTTTTTGAGCTTTCATACACTTATAGCTCTAGTGCATCCGTTGCATGGAAATCCCTACTCACTCACATTGATATCTATTGATGGGCATCTCCATAGCCCGTTGATACGCCTAGTTGATGTGAGACTATCTCCTTCTTTTTGTCTTCTCCACAACCACCATATTCTATTCCACCTATAGTGCTATATCCATGGCTCACGCTCATGTATTGCGTGAGAGTTGAAAAAGTTTGAGAACATCAAAAGTATGAAACAATTGCTTGGCTTGTCACCGGGGTTGTGCATGATTTAAAACTTTGTGTGATGAAGATGGAACAAAGCCAGACTATATGATTTTGTAGGGATAACTTTCTTTGGCCATGTTATTTTGAGAAGACATGATTGCTTTATTAGTATGCTTGAAGTATTATTGTTTTTATGTCAATATTAAACTTTTGTTTTGAATCTTATGGATCTGAATATTCATGCCACAATAAAGAAAATTACATGGATAAATATGTTAGGTAGCATTTCACATCAAAAATTCTGTTTTTATCATTTACCTACTCGAGGACGAGCAGGAATTAAGCCTGGGGATGCTTGATACGTCTCCAACGTATCTATAATTTTTTATTGTTCCATGCTATTATATTATCTATTTTGGATGTTTTATATGCGATTTTATATTATTTTTGCGACTAACTTATTAACCCAGAGCCCAGTGCCAGTTTCTGTTTTTTCCTTGTTTTTGAGTTTCGTAGAAAAGGAATATCAAACGGAGTCCAAACGGAATAAAACTTTACGATGATTTTTCTTGGACCAGAAGACACCTACGAGACTTGGAGATGAAGTCAGAAGACCCACGAGGTGACGACAAACCGTAGGGGCGCGCCCTGGCTTGTGGCCCCCTCGGAGGTCTCCTAACCCTAATCCTTGGCCTATATATACCCAAATATTCCTAAACCATCAGAGGCATCCACGAAAATACTTTTCCGCCGCCGCAACCTTCTGTTCCCGTGAGATCCCATCTTGGGGCCTTTTCAGGCGATCTGCCGGAGGGGGATTCGATCACGGAGGGCATCTACATCAACCCTATTGCCCTTCCGATGAAGCGTGAGTAGTTTACCTCAGACCTACGGGTCCATAGCTAGTAGCTAGTTGGCTTCTTCTCTCTCTATGATCTTCAATACCATGTTCTCCTCGATGTTCTTGGAGTTCTATCCGATGTAATATTCTTTTGCGGTGTGTTTGTTGAGATCCGATGAATTGTGGATTTATGATCAGATTATCTATGAATATTATTTGAATCTTCTCTGAATTCTTATATGCATGATTTGATATCTTTGTATTTCTCTTCGAATTATCGGTTTGGTTTGGCCAACTAGATTGGTATTTCTTGCAATGGGAGAGGTGCTTAGTTTTGGGTTCAATCTTGCGGTGTCCTCACCCAGTGACATAGTAGGGGTAGCGAGGCACGTATTGTATTGTTGCCATCAAGGATAAAAAGATGGGGTTTTCATCATATTGTTTGAGTTTATCCCTCTACATCATGTCATCTTAATTAAGGTGTTACTCCGTTCTTTATGAACTTAATACTCTAGATGCATGCTGGATAGCGGTTGATGTGTGGAGTAATAGTAGTAGATGCAGAATCGTTTTGGTCTACTTGACACGGGCGTGATGCCTATATGCATAATCATTGCCTTGGATATCGTCATAACTTTGCGCTTTTCTATCAATTGCTCGACAGTAATTTGTTCACCCACCGTATTATTTGCCTTCAAGAGAGAAGCCTCTAGTGAAACCTATGGCTCCCGGGTCTATTTTCCATCATATATTTTCAGATCTATAAACCAAAAAACCCAAAAATACCTTGCTGCAATTTATTTACTTTACTTTTATTTTATGTTTTAGTAATCTTTTATATCTATCTCTATAAGATCTCACCATTGCAATTGACCGTGAAGGATTGACAACCCCTTTATCGCGTTGGGTGCAAGTGTTTGATTGTTTGTGCAGGTGCATAGATTGGAGACTTGATTGTACCTCCTACTGGATTGATACCTTGGTTCTCTAACTGAGGGAAATACTTATCTCTACTTTGCTACATCACCCTTTCCTCTTCAAGGGAAAAATCAACGCAAGCTCAATAAGTAGCAGCAGCCACGTAAAACTTGCAACAACAAAGTAGAGGACATCTAACTTGTTTTTGCAGGGCAAGTTGTGATGTGATATGGTTAAGATATGATGTGATATATGTTGATGTATGAGATGATCATGTTTTGTAATAAGTTCATGAATTGCATGTCGATGAGTACGACAACCGGCAGGAGCCTTAGGGTTGTCTTTAATTATTGTATGACCTTCGTGTCAATCACTAAGCGCCATGTAATTGCTTTACTTTATCACTATGCGTTAGCAATAGTTGTAGAAACAATAGTTGGCGAGATGACCCCGACGCTACGATGGAGATCAAGGTGTCGTGCCGGTGACGATGGAGATCGTGCCGATGCTTTGGAGATGGAGATCAAAAGCACAAGATGATGATGGCCATATCATGTCACATTTTTTGATTGCATGTGATGTTTATCCTTTATGCATCTTATTTTGCTTAGAACGACGGTAGCATTATAAGATGATCCCTTCACTTAATTTCAAGATAAAAGTGTTCTCCCTGAGTATGCACCATTGCTAAGGTTCGTCATTTCGAAGCACCTCGTGATGATCGGGTGTGAAAGACTCTACGTTCACATACAACGAGTGTAAGTCAGTTTTGCACATGCAGAATACTTGGGTTAACCTTGACGAGCCTAGCAAGTACAGACATGGTCTCGGAACACTGGAGACCAAAAGGTCAAACATGAGTCATATAGTAGATATGATCAACATAGAGATGTTCAACATTGATGACTACCCCATCTCACTTGATGATCGGACATGGGTAGTTGATTTGGATCATGTATCACTTAGACAACTTGAGGGATGTTGATTTAAGTGGGAGTTCAATAGTAATTTGATTATTTGAACTAAAATTTATCATGAACTTAGTCTTAATAGTTTTTGCATATCTATGATGTAGATCAATGGCCCGTGCTACCGTTCCCTTGAATTTCAATGTGTTCCGTGTTCCTAGAGAAAGCTAAGTTGAAAGATGATGGTAATAACAACACGAACTGGGTCCATAACTTGAGGATTATCCTCATTGCTGCATAGAAGAATTATTTCCTTGATGCACCGCTAGGTGACAGGCCTGCTGTAGGAGCTACTGCAGATGTTATGAACGTCTGGCAGACTCGATCTTATGACTACTCAATAGTTCAGTGTGCCATGCTTTACGGCTTAGAACCAGGACTTCAAAGACGTTTTGAACGCCACGGAGCATATGAGATGTTCCAAGAGCTGAAGTTGATATTTCAAGCTAATGCCCGGGTTGAGAGATATGAAGTCTCCAACAAGTTCTATAGCTGCAAGATGGAGGAGAAGAGTTCTGTCAGTGAACACATACTCAAAATGTCTGGGTATCATAACCACTTGACTCAGTTGGGAATTGATCTTCCAGTTGAGAGTGTTATTGACAGAGTTCTTCAGTCACTGGCACCAAGCTACAAAGGCTTCGTGATGAACTATAATATGCAAGGGATGGAGAAAACAATTCCCGAGCTCTTCGCAATGCTTAAGGCCGCGGAGGTAGAAATCAGGAAGGAGCATCAAGTGTTGATTGTTAACAAGACCACTAGTTTCAAGAAAAAGGGCAAGGAGAAGAAAGGGAACTTCAAGAAGAATGGCAAGCAAGTTGCTACTCCCGTGAAGAAGCCCAAAGCTGGACCCAGGCCTGAAACTAAGTGCTTCTATTGCAAGGGAAATGGTCACTAGAAGCGGAACTGCCCCAAATATTTGGCGGATAAGAAGGATGGCAAAGTGAACAAAGGTATATTTGATATACATGTTATTGATGTGTTCCTTACTAATGCTCATAGTAGCGCCTGGGTATTTGATACTTGTTCGGTTGCTCATATTTTTAACTCAAAATAGGAGCTGCGGAATAAACGAAGATTGGCTAAGGACGAGGTGACGATGTGTGTCAGGAATGGTTCCAAGGTCGATGTGATCGCCGTCGGCACGCTACCTCTACATCTACCTTCGGGATAAGTTTTAGACCTCAATAATTGTTATTTGGTGCCAGCGTTGAGCATGAACATTATATCTGGATCTTGTTTATTGCGAGACGGTTATTCATTTAAGTCAGAGAATAATGGTTGTTATATTTATATGAGTAATATCTTTTATGGTCATGCACCTTTGATAAATGGTCTATTCTTGTTGAATCTCGATCGTAGTGATACACATATTCATAATATTGATGCCAAAAGATGCAAAGTTGATAATGATAGTGTGACATACTTGTGGCACTGCCGTTTAGGTCATATTGGTGTAAAGTGCATGAAGAAACTCCATGCGGATGGACTTTTGGAATCACTTGATTATGAATCATTTGGTACTTGTGAACCACGCCTCATGGGTAAGATGACTAAAACTCCGCTCTCCGGAACAATGGAGCGAGCTAATGACTTATTGGAAATAATACATACCGATGTATGCGGTCCGATGAGTGTTGAGGCACGCGGCGGGTATCGTTATTTTCTAACCTTCACAGATGATTTGAGTAGGTATGGGTATATCTACTTGATGAAACACAACTCTAAAACATTTGAAAAGTTCAAAGAATTTCAGAGTGAAGTGGAGAATCATCGTAACATGAAAATAAATTTCTACGATCTGATCACAGAGGCGAATATTTGAGTTACGAGTTTGGCCTTCATTTAAAACAGTGTGGAATTGTTTCACAACTCACGCCACCTGGAACACCACAGCGTAATGGTGTGTCCAAACATCGTAACCGTACTTTATTAGATATGGTGCATTTATGATGTCTCTTACCGATTTGCCTTTATCATTTTTGGGTTATGCATTAGAGACTGCCGCATTCACGTTAAATAGGGCACCGTCTAAATCCGTCGAGACGACACCGTATGAACTATGGTTTGGCAAGAAACCTAAGCTGCCGTTTCTTAAAGTTTGGGGATGCGATGCTTATGTCAAAAGGCTTCAGCCTAATAAGCTCGAATCCAAATCGGAGAAGTGCGTCTTCATAGGTTACCCTAAGGAAACTATTGGGTACACCTTCTACTACAGATCCGAAGGCAAGATCTTTGTTTCTAAGAATGGGTCATTTCTAGAGAAGGAGTTTCTCTCGAAAGAAGTGAGTGGGAGGAAAGTAGAACTTGATGAGGTAATTGTACCTTCTCTCGAATTGGAAAGTAGCACATTAGAGAAAACCGTTCCCGTGATGCCTACACCAACTAGAGAGGAAGCTAATGATGATGATCATGAAACTTCAGATCAAGTTACTACTAAACTTTGTAGGTCGACCAAAACACGTTCCGCACCAGAGTGGTACGGTAATCCTGTCCTGGAAGTCATGTTGTTAGACAACGGTGAACCTACGAACTATGAAGAAGCTATGATGAGCCCAGATTCCGACAAATGGCTTGAGGCCATGAAATATGAGATAGGATCCATGTATGAGAACAAAGTGTGGACTTTGGTGGACTTGCCCGATGATCGGCAGGCCATTGAAAATAAATGGATCTTCAAGAGGAAGACAGACGCTGATGGTAATATCACTGTCTACAAAGCTTGACTTGTCACGAAAGGTTTTTGACAAGTTCAAGGGGTTGACTACGATGAGACTTTCTCACCTGTAGCGATGCTTAAGTCTGTCCAAACCATGTTAGCAATTGCCGCATTTTATGATTATGAAATCTGGCAAATGGACGTCAAAACTGCATTCCTTAACGGGTTCCTTAAAGATGAGTTGTATATGATGCAACTAGAAGGTTTTGTCGATCCTAATGGTGCTACCAAAGTGTGCAAGCTCCAGCGATCCATTTATGGACTGGTGCAAGCATCTCGGAATTGGAATATACGCTTTGAAGAGGTGATCAAAGCATATGGTTTTATACAGACTTACGGTGAAGCATGTATTTACAAGAAAGTGAGTGGGAGCTCTGTAGCATTTCTGATATTATATGTGGATGACATATTGCTGATTGGAAATGATATAGAATTTCTGGATAGCATAAAAGGATACTTGAATAAGAATTTTTCAATGAAAGACCTCGGTGAAGCTGGCTATATATTGGGCATCAAGATCTATAGGGATAGATCGAGACGCTTAATAGGACTTTCACAAAGCACATACCTTGACAAAGTTCTGAAGAAGTTCAAAATGGACCAGTCAAAGAAAGGGTTCTTGCCTGTGTTGCAAGGTGTGAAATTGAGTCAGACTCAAAGTCCGACCACGACAGAAGATAGAGAGAAAATGAAAGTCATTCCCTATGCCTCAGCCATTTGTTCTATTATGTATGCCATTCTGTGTACCAGACCTGATGTGTGCCTTGCCATAAGTTTGGCAGGGAGGTACCAAAGTAATCCAGGAGTGGATCACTGGACTGCGGTCAAGAACATCATGAAGTACCTAAAAAGGACCAAGGATATGTTTCTCGTTTATGGAGGTGACAAAGAGCTCGTCGTAAAAGGTTACGTCAACGCTAGCTTCGACACAGATCTGGATGACTCTAAGTCACAAACCGGATACATATTTATATTGAATGGTGGAGCTGTCAGTTGGTGCAGTTCCAAGTAGAGCGTCGTGGCGGGATCTACTTGTGAAGCGGAGTACATAGCTGATTCGGAAGCAGCGCATGAAGGAGTCTCGATGAAGGAGTTCATATCCGATCTGGGTGTAATACCCTGTGCACCGGGTCCAATGACAATCTTTTGTGACAACACTCAAGCAATTGCCTTAGCGAAGGAATCCATGTTTCACAAGAGAACCAAACACATCAAGAGACGCTTCAACTCCATTCGTGAAAAGGTCAAGGATGGATACATAGAAATTTGCAAAGTACATACGGATCTGAATGTGGTAGACCCATTGACTAAACCTCTTCCGCGGGCAAAACATGATCAGCACCAAGACTCCATGAGTGTTAGATTCATTACTATGTAATCTAGATTATTGACTCTAGTGCAAGTGGGAGACTGATGGAAATATGCCCTAGAGGCAATAATAAAGTTGTTATTATTATATTTCCTTATTCATGATAAAGGTTTATTATTCATGCTAAGAATTGTATCGACCGAAAACTTAAATACATGTATGGATACATAAACAAATACCTTGTCCCTAGTGAGCCTCTACTAGACTAGCTCGTTGATCAAAGATGGTTAAGGTTTCCTAACCATGGACATGAGTTGTCACTTGATAACGGGATCACATCATTAGGAGAATGATGTGATGGACAAGACCCATCCATTAGCTTAGCATATGATCGTTCAGTTTATTGCTACTGCTTAATGTCAAATACATATTCCTTCGACCATGAGATCATGCAACTCCCGGATACCGGAGGAATACCTTGTGTGCTATCAAACATCACAACGTAACTGGGTGATCATAAAGATGCTCTACAGGTATCTCCGAAGGTGTCTATTGAGTTGGCGTGGATCGAGATTGGGATTTGTCACTCCGTGTATCGGAGAGGTATCTCTGGGCCCTCTCGGTAATACACATCACAATAAGCTTGCAAGCAAAGTGACTAAGGAGTTAGTTGCAAAATGATGTATTACGGAACGAGTAAAGAGACTTGCCGGTAACGAGATTGAACAAGGTATGGAGATACCGACGATCGAATCTTGGGCAAGTAACATACCAACAGACAAAGGGAATTACGTATGTTGTCATAAAGGTTCAACCGATAAAGATCTTCGTGGAATATGTAGGAACAATATGGGCATCTAGGCCCCGCTATTGGTTATTGACCGGAGAAGCATCTCGGTCATGTCTACATCATTCTCGAACCCGTAGGGTCCGCACACTTAACGTTCGTTGACGATATAGTATTATATGAGTTATGTGAGTTGGTGGCCGAGTGTTGTTCGGAGTCCCGGATGAGATCACGAACATGACGAGGAGCTCCGAAATGGTCTGGAGGTAAAGATTGATATATAGGACGATGCTATTTGGTCACCGGAAAGGTTTCAGAATGTACCGGTTATTTAACAGAGTGCCGGAAGGGGTTTCGGAAGGCCACCGGGAAGTGGTGGGCCTTATGGGCCAGGGGGGAAGCACACCAGCCCACAAGGGGGCTGGCGCGCCCCTCCACCCCTGCCCACGCGCCAAGGAAGGGAGGGAAGGAAAGGGGAGGCGCCCTAAGGCAGTCAGCCCCCCTTTCCTTCCCCCCCATGCACAAATATGGATGGGAGGGCGCGGCCAGGGCAGGTGCCCTAGGGCAGCCGCTGGCCCCTTGGGGGGCGCCTAGGGCTGCCTCCCATCCCCCTCCACCTATATATATGTGAGGAGGGAGAGGGGCAACACACACCACGATTCCCAAGCCGTGTGCGGCGCCCCTCTCCCTCTAGTTCGTCCTCGGTCATAATTTTCGTAGTGCTCGGCGAAGCCCTACGGAGATAGTTGCACCAGCACCGTCACCACGCTGTAGTGCTGCCGAAACTCATCTACTACTTCGCCGGATTTGCTGGATCAAGAAGGTGAGGACGTCATCGAGCTAAACGTGTGCTGAACGCGGAGGTGTCGTGCGTTCGGTACTTGATCGGGCGGATCATGAAGGTGTACAACTACATCAACCACGTTGATAAACGCTTCCGCTTAACGGTCTACGAGGGTGATGCCTACTATGCAGCTTTATTCTTGTAGACTCATGTTGGGCCTCCAAGCGAAGAGTTTTGTAGAACAGTAGCAATTTTCCCTCAAGTGGATGACCTAAGGTTTATCAATCCATGGGAGGCGTAAGATGAAGATGGTCTCTCTCAAACAACCTTGCAACCAAATAACAAAAAGTCTGTTGTGTCCCTAACACACCAAATACAATGGTAATTTGTATTGGTGCACTAGTTTGGCGAAGAGATGGTAATACAAGCGTAGTAATGATAGTAGATATTGATTTTTGTAATAGGAACAATAAAAAACAGCAAGGTAACAATTGATAAAACAGAGCACAAACGGTATTGCAATGCTTGAAAATGAGGCCTAGGGTCTGTACTTTTGCTAGTGCAATCTCTCAACAATGCTAATATAATTGGATCATATAACCATCCCTCAACATGCGATGAAGAATCACTCCAAAGTTCTTATCTAGCGGAGAACATAAGAAGAAATTGTTTGTAGGGTACGAAACCACCTCAAAGCTATTCTTTCCGATCAATCTATCCTAGAGTTCGTACTAAAATAACACCAAGCTATTCTTTCCGATCGATCTAACCAAGAGTTCATACTAAAATAACACCATATGATACACATCAACCAACTCTAATGTCACCTAGATACTCCAATGTCACCGCGAGTATCCGTGAGTTGATTATGCGATATGCATCAAACAATTTCAGATTCATAAAACTCAATCCAACACAAAGAACCTCAAAGAGTGCCCCAAGATTTCTACCGGAGAAACAAGGATGAAAACGTGCATCAACCCCTATGCATAGATTACCCCAATGTCACCTCGGGGATCCACGAGTTGAGTGCCAAGACATAGATCAAGTGCTCTCAAATCCATAAAAGTATTCAATCCGATAAAACGAAATCTCAAAGGGGAAACTCAATTCATCACAACAAGATAGAGAGGGGAAAACACCATATGATCCAACTATATTAACAAAGCCCGCGATACATCAAGATCGTCCATCTCAAGAACACGAGAGAGAGAGAGAGATTAAACACATAGCTACTGGTACAAACGCTCAGCCCGAGGGTGGACTACTACCTCCTCATCATGGTGGCCATAGGGATGATGAAGATGGCCACCGGTGATGATTTCCCTCTCTGGCAGGGTGCCGGAATAGGGTCTAGATTGGTTTTTCATGGCTACAGAGGCTTGCGGCGGCGAAACTTCTGATCTAGGGTTATTTCTGATGGTTTCTCTATTTATAGGATTTTTCAGCGTTGGAATCACGCGAAGATGGGCCTCGAGGTGAGCACAACCCACCGGGGCAAGCCAGGCCCCTCAGGTGCACCCTGGTGGGTTGTGCCCTCCTCGTGGCTCTTCTGGCCCTCCCATGAAGCTTCTAGTGTCTCTTTTGTTCCAAAAAAAATCATCAAAAAGTTTTGTTGCATTTGGAGAACTTTTATTTCTGCACAAAAAACAACACCAAGGTAGTTCTGCTGAAAACAGCGTCAGTCTGGGTTAGTTCGATCCAAATCATACCAAAACCATATAAAATTGTTGTAAACATGGCATGGATACTTCATAAATTATAGATACAATGGAGACGTATCAGCATCCCCAAACTTAATTCCTACTCGTTCTCGAGTAGGTAAATGATAAAAGAAATAATTTATGAAGTGTGAATGCTAGCATAGTGCATAAGTTTGATCAATGATAGTTTCAATCACTTTTCCTAGCATCATAACAGCAACTCTTTCTTATAAAACTCATCATGATAAAGTAGCAATTGAAAACGGAATTTTTGTTGTGGAATGCTACCTATCATATTCATCATATACCCTTTATTTTGTAGCATGAACATTTGGACTTGAATGATTCAAAGCAATAGCCTATAATTTGACAAGAAGACATCAATACTCAAGCATATCAAGAAGCAACCATGTCTTTCAAAATATCAACACTAAAGAAAGCTATCCCTAGCCCATTATGCTCAATCATTGATCCATTCATGAAACACACTCAAATATTAGCTACATGCACAGGTATGGTCATAGTGCTCCCTAGTTGGTGCTTTATAAGAGAAGATGGAGACTCAAATAAAAATAAAAATTGCATAAAGTAAATAGCTAGGCCCTTCGCAGAGGGAAGCAGAGATTTGTAGAGGTGTGAGAGCTCAAAGCTTAAATTGAGGGATAATTTTTTTTTGAGAGGCATACTTTTCCCGTCAACGAAAACGACCGAGTAATTCCCAACACTTTCCATGCTAGATATATCATAGCCGGTTCCCGAACAGAAAATAAAGTTTATTCCTTTTTCCACCATTCTTTCACAATCCATGGCTAGCCGTATCCATGGGTGCCCTCCATACCAACACTTTCAAAGGAATTTATTATTTGACGACATAAAGTATATTTATTTTTCATTTCAGGACTGGCATCCCTATTACCGCCGCACTCTCGTGCAATGACAAGTGAATAAACACTCATCTTGAGAATAACACATCTAGCATGGAAAATATTGGCCACCCCATGTCGCTTCATGAGCGGTACGAGCACACAAAAGGGAAATTCATTTTGAAAATTAGAGATGGCATGTGACGACCCCGGCTTAATCGTGCACTAACCATACACGCAAATGCACACGATCAAGCCTAGGACTCACTTGAAGATATCACAACACAACTCTAAAACATAAATAAAGTCATACAAGCTTTATATTACAAGCCAGGGACTCGAGGGCTCGAATACATAGCTCGATGGCATACAAGTGTCAGCGGAAGCGTCAGATATCTGGGTACAGATATAACAGAGTTACAGAATAAGCCTTTAAGAAGGCGGGGCAAAATAAAATACTACGATCGAAAGGCGTAGGCCTCCTGCCTAGGACCCTCTGAACCTACTCCTGGTCGTCGGTCGGCTCCTCATAGTAGTACTCGGCGGGAGGGTAGTAGTAGTAGTAGCCGTCGGTGGGGGCAGCTGGCTCAGGGGCTCCGTCACCTGGTTGCGACAATTGGATATGGGGAGAAAAAGAAAGCAAAGTAAACGTGAGTACTCATCCGAAGTACTCAACAAGCAAGGATCTACACTACATATGCAACATTTTCAAAGGAAGGCTGTATATGTGGACTGGGCTGCAGAAATGCCAGAATAGAGAGGAAAGCCTAGTCCTATCGAAGTCTAGCATCTTCAGCATGTTCAGCGGTCTTGCAGCATTAGAGGAGTGCAGATTAGCATAATGTAAAGTAACAGTAGTATCATCAACCTCGCCCAGAGATTCTTCCTCGACTCCCTGCGAGAAAGCAATCCCAGAGCCATACTATCAAATTATCATCTCAAGTGTCCAGTTCTAGTTGTACCGATCGGGATACAACTCCGAGTGTCCATTACCGTAGGACAGGCTATCGATAGATTAGTTCTTCCCTGCAGGGGTGCACCAACTTACCCACCGCGCTCGCTTAACTCCGGCCGGACACACTTTATTGGGTCATGCCCAGCCTCGGCCAAACGATACGCTGCAACCCGACCGAATACTTAACAGAGAGGTCAGCACGCCGGAGTAAACCTAGGCACCCAGGGGTCTTGGGCCATCGCCCCGGGCGCTCCTGCATGTTGCGAACATGGCCGGTGAGCAGACCTAGCCCCCCTTATACAAGCGCAGGGCGTTACCAGTCCAACCCAGCGCGCGCCACTCAGTCGCTGACGTCTATTAAGCTCTGGCTGAAGTATACGACGCAGAACGCCCATACTATGCCCATGTGATGGTTAGTGCTATCAGGCCAGAGGCCCCTCGGATCAAATATCCAAACCGTTAGTGTATTGGTAGTGCGGTAACGAGCAGAGACTCACGAAAGATATGACCACGTTGCCCCGTCTCGAGGACTTGCGGCAAGGGCTAAGAATGCCCGGCCACGCCTCGTATTCATTGCTCGGGCACCGTCCAGGTCCACCCGACTCTCGCAAGACCGTCGGGAACTCAGGTCCACCTCTACGGGGTGGTACCGCCTGTCCCTCCAGTCCTGCAGTACATGTAACTCTCATGGGTACCCCTTAGGGCCGACCCATCCTTATCCAGTTTAATTAGTATCAACAGTAATGTAAAGGCATCCGTGTGGCCACCACATCAAGAAGGAACCCGAGGCATCACCCTCGTTGGATTCCTACCTGATGTAAACATCAAGATGAACTAAAGAGGCATCACCCTCGAGGTCCACACTTGAGAAGTTGCACGACGACGTCGTTATCGGGGGTGGTGTAGGAGGAATCACCCTCGCTCACCACGACCGATTAACTAACCTACAAGGTTATCATCGGAAGTGTTGACGAGGTATCACCCTCGGCACTCGATAGTAACCCAGTAGTGTCGAGCAACTAAGGGGGGGGGGGGAAGTGATGTGCGGTGCCGGGGCCTGGTCTTCGATCCCGTTGATCGGGCCTTCTGTTAATCCAACGGGGTAGTCGGGATAAGTGGGGTCTCTGATGGGTCCCTAACCAACCTATACTAAATAGTTTAGGATGAGCAGGTAGGTAACAATAGCAGGTTACAATAAATAGGCTATGCTGCAGAAATAGGATAACAGCAGCAGTAGTAGCTTCTAATGCAAGCATAAGAGAGTAGAGAATAGGCGATATAGGCATGTTCAAAAGGGGGGGTACTTGCCTGGTTGCTCTGCGGCAAAGGCAAGGTCGTCAACGGTGTCGTCGGGCTCCTGAGCTGCATCGGTCTCGAGGACTATGTCGGTACCGGGATCTAATGAGAGAGAAGAGGGGGAGGAAACAAATAAATACACAGCAAGTATATGCAACACAGAGCATGCTATGCTAGGATGCAGTGCAGGGTTGCCTAAAGATATGTCTAAGTCATATTAGTTATTTTAGGATTTAAGTAGGATTTATTAACTGGTGTATATGCACTATTCATCTACCAGAAACGGACGAAAAGTTACGGGTTCATCTATGTAGGGGTTACGACATGGAAACAGATGATACGATCAGATTCGTCTTGTCATTCTGATCAACTTTCATGTATAAAGTTTTTCGATCTGAGCTACGGATTATTTTCTATGATTTTTCTAAAGTTTTAAGTATTTTCTTGATTTATTTATTTAACAGAAAAGGAATTATGATGTCATCATGATGTCATGCTTGTGTCAGCAGTCGGCTGTCCAGATGACCAGGTCAAACTGACAGGTAGGACTCACCTGTCAGCCTCTCTGAGTTTAACAGAGGGTTAAACTAATCTGACAGAGTTAATTAGTGGGGTGGGCCCCATTAGTCAGTGGGTAATTAATTTAATTAATTAGTTTTATTTATTAAATTGTTAATTAGGCTAATTAACAGGGGGGCCCACATGTCAGTGGCTGGGGCCGGCCCAGTCAGCAATTGACTAAAGTCAACTGGGCCAGCGGGGCCCAGGGGCCACCAGGCAGTGACCCTGGGGGTGGACCCAGGTCAGCCAGGTCAGCACCTGCACCGGAGTTGCGCCGGTGAGGCCATACGCGGCGGCCGAACGCCGGAGACGGCCGAAATCGCGCTACGGCGCACCATTTGAGCCGTGGTCGGGTGCGTTCGAAAGCTGACGATCTCGCGCGTCGAGTGGTACCATCATTTGGGCCAGGGGATGGCCGGAACATCGCCGGCGACGACATTTGGAGGTGGTGGTTTTTGAGCGACGGCGAAATCGACGAAACCATGCGTGTTAGCTCGAACTAAAAGCGTGGGAGTGATCTATGCGAGCGTGCGAGCTCGATGGATACGCACAGGTGGTTAAAAGGTCACCGGAGTAGCTCCGGCAAACAGCGAGGCGGCGGCGCGTTCGGTCGAAGCGGCAGCATGTGGTAGAGCTCGAATGCGGCGGCTAGAAGAGAGGGAAAAGGGAGGTGGAGGCTCACCGAGTGGCAACGAAATGCCGGCGACAGTTTAGGAGCAGCAGGGGTCGCCGAAGACGAAGAAGATCGCCGGAGCCCAAGGAGAGAGGGGGCGGCTCGATCTGCTCGGCGTGGAGCTTCCCGGCTCCAACCAGCGGCACCAGCGGTCGTGGCAGTCCACGGCGGTCCTCCCAGGCATGGGCAAGTGACTCGGAGAGGCCACTGGCCACGACGGTGGTGAGGCGCGGCGACGGTGGTGCTCGGCCAGAGAGGGAAAGGAGGGAACCGAGCGAGGGAAAGAGGGGAGAAGTGGTGCGGTGACCAGGGGGAAGGAACGAGGGGTGGATCTTATCCCCTCGCTGTCGGTGGGCGTCAGAGACGTCGGCGTGTCGGTGTTCGTCCGGCGCGGTGCGCGGCGACCATGGAGAGGACGACAGCGCGAGGGAGAGAGAAGGTGGAGGGAGGAGTGGGCCGGCTGGCTGGCTGGGCCTGCCACTGTGCACTAAGGCCCAATCAGTCCATGCCTTTTTCTTTTCTTTTTATTTCCCTTTCTGTTTTATGTTTTTATTTCTGTTTTGCTAATTGTTTAGCCTCTAAACTACTTTTGTAAAATGTGAGACTTGGTCCAAATGTTACAGTGCAATATTACCTGCCACCAAAAACTTGTTTGGGTAAAATACAATTTCATTTGTAGATTGGGTTATTTAAAATGGATTAACATGTGTTGTTTGACTACTGTTTTAGGTTGTTAGAGTCACTTAAGTATAATAGGTGATGTTGTTTTCCTAAACATAATTAGAAATAGATTATTTACTATTTAATGAACATTTTAGTTTCTGATTTGAACAACTTTTATTTTTCACTTTGAATTTGAATTTGAATTTGAATTGGAATTGGTAATGAGATATGATGCAATGATGATCAAGCATAGTTAATCACGGTGACTTTGCATGATCAGAGGGTGATCACTGTGGTGTGAGGCTGGGGATGTTACAAATCTCCTCCACTACAAGAAATCTCGTCCCGAGATTTAAGTGGGGAGGTGGAGAGTAACTTCGGGGGAACCGACCTTTATAGGGTTGGTTATCTGGTAGACAATTCAAGGAATACGGTACAGATATCTCTCGAGTTGAAGCTTAGGAAAACATCGAGAGCAAAGTATGAAGGTATGATAAGAAGTATCAAGCGAATGGTCATTCGATCGATACCTGAACAAAGTGTGAACAGGGGTTCAGAGTACCGGGAGTAGATCATCTCTCAAGGGGTGGCTCGTGATAACACATAAGCCAAGAGCATAGGAAACTTCGGAATCAAAGTTGTACAGAAGAGTCAGGTTCCGATCCTGTGGAACTGTGGTGAGTGTCGATCGAGAGTAGGGAGGACAGTGACATCATGGTCACGACAATAAGGCATGTCAGAAGATAGCTTGTCAGCTATGTCGGCAACATCGTCGGTACCAAGGGCGAGGGACGAAGAGAACCATTTTCCTGCTTGTTGAACGAGGCGGACCAATAGGCAAAGTTCTCGTCCATCGGGGGTTACCGGAATGTCATCAACAATAGTAACTGGGTCACACTGACAGAGTTGTAGATCGAGGTGTTTTCATCGGCAGAGAGTTGAGGGTATATCCTTCCCAAGGAAAAGGGGAGCATGATATACATGATAGGACAGCAAGTTCAAAAATATTTAGACATAGGGGCGAGGGAAGAATCATGATATTACCCGCACCACGGTGTTTGGATAATAGTTCAAGAAACATTTAGCATTGAGCTTCGAGTGTTCTTGTTGATGATAGGAGTACCACAGTCATGCTTCGAGGTAGCATTGACATGGTGTTTCAAGTAAAAGGTTGGATCTGAAGAGCACAAGAGATACGAAGGAACAATTTCAAGAATAACAAGGAACTCAGTGTATGAGCAAAACATCATCAGGTGAGTGTTGGAGGAAGTCAAGGATGTGGTCGATGATAACACAGATCATCGAGGGGCAAGAATGGTATTTCTCACCATGAACTCGATCGATATGTTAGAACAAGGCAGTATATTGATGGTGATCACGACAAATTTTGTCGAGTGACTCTATGAAGATGCAATCGAACATCGACGGCATCCGGTCAAAAGGGAATGATGAAGCGAAAGATTATTGAAACCACGGATATGACACAAGCTCGAAATCAAGCTTGTTGTTCAGGGTGGAATGATAAGATGAGGAAGATCGTCGTAAGCTTCGCTCATCGTCGGAAGTTGCTCCGGGCATAAGGACCAGGTAGCATAGTTAAAAGTTGGCACGATAAAGATATAGCCGATCAGGCTAGGATTGATGTGATGGGGTATTAAACTTCCCAGTAACAGGTATTAGGGGTAATACCGGAAGGTAATTCGGAGTAGAGGTTGGACGGGTGAAATGATTTGCAGAGGATAAGTATTTTATCTTATCTGGGAAATGGGATCAAGGAGGAAATATGGTCGGAACCACGATTACAAAGGATCAATTCATAGATACAAGATGAACTTGTACCAAGGAAATAATTATTTTTACGAGCAGCTTCCAAGATGGGTTCTACATCGTGTCTATGGGCATGAACACAAAGGTTCAAGGTCGACTCCCACTTCTTCAATGCATAACCTTTCATTCACTCCTCATTTTCGAAGAATTTGTAGTGCAGAAGATTTATCTGGTGAAGCACCAGAAGAGTATGACTCGCATAACTTTCGAGTTCACACGGATTAGGGAAGGATAGGTTCATCCCATCGGGACATTTTTACGAAACTATACCACACACTAACAGGAGCGTCGGATACACGTTCGAAAGCAAAGGGCTGGCGATACGGAGTAGATGATACAATTCGCCAGAGGCATCTTGTACCAGGGGAAAGTCGTCAATGCTTTGAATTATGAAGGAGCTGTTTCGTGGAAATATCTCGACAGATGCCAGGGGGTGGCTTATCATGGTTGGGGCCATGAGATCCTCGTCGGGTCCTGGAAGCGGGAGTGGGCACAAGCTCGGACGGGCACGAGATCTACCCAGGTTCAGGGCTCTCCTAAGAGATGAAACCCCTACTCCTGCTCTGTGGGGTCTCCGCATGATCACTATGAAGCAAAGAGTACAATGGTGCTCCTAGAGCTATTCGGCTAGAGGAGGAAGAAGGGCGAGGCTAGCTCTCTCCTCCCCCTGGCTATGGTGTGTGTAGAACTGAGGTGGAACCTGAGAGGAACCCCTTGCATGGGTGCGGCCTGGGGGGTTTTATAGGCTAACCCCCCAGGGGTACAATGGTAATGTGGCCGGGTGGTCGACCCCGGCTGCCAGTGTCTATGGGGGCCGGGTTCTCCGCCGGCTGCTGGGGCCCGCTTCTACAGGGCCCTGCCAGCTGCCGAGGAACCGGCCGATAGGTGGGGCCCGCCGCCTGCGGGCCTTGCTGACAGCTATTCACTGTGGCGCCGTCCGCGCTGACGGAGGCCATGTCGGGCGCGCCATGGCTACAGCGCCGCGCCGGGCGGGTTGGCAGCTGCCTGGCGGCGCCTACTGTAGCCATGCGGTCGTGATTTGGGGGAGGCATGGCGCACTGTGGCCATGCCCCAGCTTGTCTCCTGGTCGGGCTCAAACTCCTAGGGAGGGGACGGGCTGCCTGCTAGGAGTCGGCCCGTACCCTCGCCGCCTTCTGGAGTGCGCCGTCTTCCGCGGTACGTCGTCTTCTGGAGCGCGCCGTCTTCTAGGAGGCGGCCCTTCGGTCCCGTCCGGCCACGGAGGCCGGTCTTACGACCAGTCGGACTGAGGGGCTTGGCCAGCCCCGATGTCTTGAAATATGGTTAAGTGCTGATGAGGCTACCCGGGGTCTATCCCCCCGACAGTAGTCCCCGAAGCTGGTGAGGCTCTACGGCTTTAGCAGTAGAAGGGCCTTAGCAGTTTCCCCTTCGAGTGGTCTTACGCCTTCTGCTCCGTCCGGCTGGGAGGAGCCGGACGCTAGGAGCCGGCCGCGTCCGCGGCCGCCTGGTGGAATTCGAATCGACAGGCGGGAGTCGAGGCGGCGCCGCACGCATGCCACATGGCGCCTGCAGGCCAGGCCGGCCTGCCAGCCCACGCGCGCGACGAGATGTCGTCGCAGGCTGGGGCCCGCCGCTACAAGGCCTCGGCCCGTGCGCGGATCCGCTGCGGCCGAGGAGGGCAGTTGCCCTTCTGCGGCGCATTAACTGCGCCATAACCACGTGGAATTTGCGGGTTCGTGCGGGGCATGGGGTGCAGTTCATCCCACGCCCCCACGTCATCTCGGCTTCGCCTCCGCCGGCTATAAAGAGGGGGAGGAGTAGGAGGGGCGGCAGAACGCACGTGCGCTCCCTCCCCACTGTCTCTTCTCCCTTCGCCATTGCTGTCGCGGCGCTGCTCCGCCGCCGCCGAAGCGCTTCCAAGGGTGCCTCCCTGGCGGTTGCCGCCTAGCCGCGGTCGCCGCTCTGCCGAAGTGCCCGTCATCTTCTTCTTCGTCGAGCTCCTCCTTGCCGTCCCCGTGCCATGGCGAAAAGCGGATGGCTGGGGTCTAACGTCCACGATGACCACATCGACTTCCTCCGCACGACGCGGAGGCTGCCTCGCTCCGGCAACGTGGGCATGCGCATCCCTCCCAGAGCCGGAGATCTCGTCACGGCCGGAGCCCGGTGAGTGCATCGTCTTCCGCGCTCACTTCCTCCGCGGCTTCGCGCTCCCGGCCAGCGGCTTCTTCCGGGAGTTTCTCCACTTCTACCGCCTGCAGCCGCACCACCTCCCCCCCCAACACGGTGGTGTGCCTCTCCGCCTTCGTTACCTTCTGCGAGGGATACCTCGGCGTCTTGCCGACTATCGAGCTTTGGGGTAGGTTCTTCTACCTCAAGTTAGGTACGTCGGCGAAGGAGGAGCCGGCCCAGTGCGGGGCATGCATGGCCGTGAGGCGCTCAGGAGGCGGCACGCACTTCCCGTCGATCCCTCTGCTCGAGTCGGCCAAGCTTTGGCAGAAGTCATATTTCTACGTCCGGAATCTCCGGAACGTCGACTACATCAACATGCTGGCCTACGTGCCCGGGCCACCTGCTGGGCCGCGCGACAATAGGCAACAGCAGCCGCCCAAGCGCCCCCTGCCGGGCCCTATCATCAGCGTCCTCGCCCGGCTGGAGGAGATGACAAGCCGGGAGGGGCTCAAGCCGGCCGACCCGCTGGCCGGCTTCATCATGCGCCGGGTATCGCCGCTTCAGCTTCGGCCGTACCTCATCAGCCAGATGAGCGGCCTCCGGGATCCATGCCGGATGTCCAGCAAGGAGATGCCGAGGGTGGAGGTGGTCCGCCATGTCAACGACATCTCCAACTGCAAGCTCAGCGAGGTGGAGTGGCGTATTGGCAAGGAGCCTTACAGTTGGGCCAACCCCCCTCCAGCGGTAAGTACCAGATCCGGCTGCTTTATTCACAATATTCTTCGTCCCTCCGCCTTGACCAGTCGGCTTTTTGTGGCAGCACTTTGCGGGCCAAGGCACGCTGGCTCCTGGACATGAGTGGATGTCGGACCACGAGGATAGCGACGCCGAGGATCCCGAGCTGGGGGCAGCCGCCATGGAGGAAGGCGGTGACGAGGAGGTCGCTGGAGGGGGCGGCGGAGGAGCAGGCGGCTCCGCAGGAGGCGGCGGAGGAGGAATCGGCGATGTCTAGGCTTGGCCGGATGACGATGAAGGCGACTAGGAGTGGCCCCCGCCTAGGGGGGCGCGGGAACAGGAGCCGAAACCTCTACGCCATGGCCGACAGCTGCACCCGGAGGGCACAAGCGCCGCCTAGCGGGGAGGTACGGCAGCCACCCGGCCAAGAAGGCCAAACAGGCGGACGCCACCAGATGGCATGAGGCCCAGAAGGTGGCCGCCGCCCGGAAGCGGTCCCAACCCATGCCGCTCACGTCCGGGTAAGCGCACCTGCCGCTCTGACTTCGGGTTTTCCTTATTTCTTGGGGTGTTTCCTGATCTTTGCTTTCTTGTTGAGCAGGATGGCCTTCGCCGTCACGCGGGCTTCATCCGCCTCGCTGATGGACTCAGTGGACGGCTCCACGGATGCTCGGCGTCCGGATCCGGCTACTGCCCTCCGGGAGGCGCAGGAGAGGAACGCGCGCGAGGCGCACGAGGCGCAGGAGGCCGCAGAGAAGGCGCGGGCCGACGCCCAGGCGGAGGAGGTGGCGCACGCGGAGGCCCGGGCCACAGCGGAAGTGGAGGCAGCGACGAAGGCGCAGGCGAAGGCCGCGACCAAGGCACAGGCGGGGGCCGACACCAGGGTGATGGTGGATCCGGCTGGTGGTGAGGTCCCGGAGACCATCACCCTCGAACAGCCGGAGGTGGAGACGGCCAAGAACCAGACGCCACCTGCGGCGGCCGGGGCCGACCAGTTGGTGCCGGCGCTTGTGGTCCCCGACACCGTCATCCCGGAGGTGGAGGAGACCCAGCGCGTGCTGGATGCCGACGGACGAGGAAGCGACGAGCCCAACCAGCCGGAGGTACCACCAGCCGGCGCCGGGCAGGCGGCGCGCCAGGCCTTGGTGGCGCGCGCTCCTGTGCGCCGGCGTGCGACGCGGGCGGCATTAGAGCCCAGGCCGCAGGTGGAGGCTGTGGCCTCGAGCTCGCGGGGAGCCGATGCCGGGGCCATGAGCGCCCCTCCTTCAGGCTGGGTGGCGGGGGCCGGCTCGGCCGCCTTGAACCTGGCGGTGCGTGACCTGGAGGACCGGTTCCTCGCCCAGAACGCCACTCTGCAGAGGGCGAGGGAGGAACTGTTGGCGACACGGTCGGCCGTCCAGGTACGTATACCTTATTTTGCTATATTTTGTCTTGTAATCTTCCGTGGGGGCGCGCCAGCGCACCCACTGGGTGTAGCCCCTGAGTTCCAAGCCGGCTGATGAGCAGGCGGGTTGGAACTCCAAGGTGTTCTTTTCTTTGGCTGAAATGCTTGCTGCTGTTGCAGGACTACCACAACATTCGGGCGGCCGCATACAACACGCAGAACCGGACGCTCACCACCCGGACTACTAAGCTGGCTCAGAGCCGAAGTAAGTAAGCCGGCTTTCAGTGGGGGCGCGCCAGCACACCCACTGGGTGTAGCCCCCGAGATTCAGGCCGACTGTTGAGCAGTCGGGCCGGATCTTTTCTGGTGGGCTTGTTTTCGTTTTTGTCGAAGTAGATGATGATGATTTCTATCTTCTTCTTGCAGTGGCCACCGCCCAGTTGAGGGAGCGCGTGGCCGAGCTCGAGGGCCAGCTCCGGGTTTTGGTGCAGCAGCACGACCAGGCGGCCGCGGCTCGCGACCGGCTGGAGAAGGAGCTGGCGGAGCAGGCCGATCGCCATGCGAACCAGGTCCAGCTGCTGAAGGCGGACGAAGAGCGCCTGACGGCCGAGTTCGAGACTCAACGCTCGGACTGGGCCGAGAGGGAGAAGCTCCTCGATGACGGCTACTCCATAATTGAGGACATGCTTGACGGTGCGTCTCTCTTCTCCGGGTTTTGGGTTGCTGATTGTTAGCTGTCGGCTGTCGCTGGAAGCCGGCCTCTGACATCTTTGTCTTCTTCTTGAGCAGAGTTCCTCCCGAGCTACTATGTCTCCATCTGCATGGCCATCGAGGCCCAGCGCGAGGAGCAAAGGCGGGAGGGCAAGGAGATCGTGCAGGACCGGCCTCGGACCATGGGCGAACAGCTCACTGCCGTCTGGATGTGCCTCAAGCCCACGCGCCGCCTGCTCCGCCGGCTTCAGCGCGTCGGGTCGCAGGTGTTGGAAAGCTTGTGGCCGGGTGCTCAGATCCCGCGGACTCCCAGTCGGACGTCCGACTGGCTGGAGGTGGCGGCGAGCCGGCTCGAAGCCTGGAAGAGCTCTGCGGCGCGGTCCAGGGCTGCAAAGGCTCTAGAGTTCGTCAAGGCCTGGTCCCTGGCGTGCGCCTGGCGTAGCTGCCGACCTTTCATCAAGAGGCGCTGTCGGAGCTGGCGGCGCAGCACGAGGACATTGTCGTCCGCGCGGCGTCCATCACCGACTATTCTGATGTCGACATCTTCGTCCCAGAGTGGGGAGATGACGGCGCCATTGTTCCTCTGTCCTGGTTCGGTCTGAACCCGTCGGACGGGGAGGACTCGGCAGAGGAGATCGCCTCCAGCGACGAAGGCGACGAGGGCGACGAGGACGAGGAAGGCGGTCGCGACTCACCAGACGGCGGAGCTCCCAGCCGGACTCGGCCCAACCCAGCGCCGACTAGTAACCAGCCGAAGACCATGTCAGCTGCCGCCGACCACCAGGCCGAGACTCGGCAGCCGGAAGCCCCACCAGCCGGAGCTACGCCTGCCGCCGACCAGTCCGTGCAGCCCGAGGGGCCGTCCGCCTAGATGGACTGTTATCTTTTTTTTTCGAGTTTTCTTCGTGCTTGAAAACAATGTCAGTTATGCGCAGTTCCACCCACTGGGGGTGTATTTTTAAACTTGATGAATGCTGGCCTTTGGCCCTTTTGCAATGTACAAAGTTTAAATCCCCACATTTTGCATGTGTTGCCGGGTTCTAGCTTGAGTTTGGTTTTGCCCTCTTTGGCTTTTTCCTCCGCCGCGTTTCCTTGGCCGCCTCCCTGCCAGCCGGACAGCCGCGCTGTGGTCTGTGGCTGGGTCAGGGACTTAGTCATTTAGAACGGGCAAGTTACTTCAGCCGCTTAGAGCGTAGCTTAGTCGAGCGAGAGGCCGGCTTGGCCGTAGTCGGCGTTTTCCTTGGTCGTTTTTCGTGTGGACAGCGTTTCCGGCCTTTGACTCTTGCCAGTCGGACAACCACGCTGCGAGCTGTGACATGGAGCGAAGAGAGGGCTTTGGCGTTGGCACACTACTAGTCGGCCCCGGCTCGTGCGAACTTAGGCCAAGACGGCGAGCCCCCGGGTCAGCTGACCGGAACCCGGACGGGGCAAGAATATATAGAAAAAACTCAATTCATGGTATAAGCTTATCTCATGGATAAAAAGGTAGCCCCCGAGTGCATCTCGGGGGACCTGAGGTCTTTACTTAATACAAAAGTTGGCGTGATACATACACTCGCTTTAACTGTGAAATGGACGGAGTAAGTTCACGTTCCATGGCCGCTCCGTCTCTTTGCCGGTTGTGCTTCGCTTGCGTGCCCTGGGCTTTTGGGTGTCGATGAGGTAGTACGAGTCATTGCCCAGGGCCTTGCTAACGATGAAGGGGCCTTCCCAAGGTGCTGCGAGCTTGTGCTGGCCGGCTGATCGCTGGATCAGGCGGAGCACAAGGTCGCCTTCGCGGAATGTACGCGGCTTGACCTTCTTGTTGTGGTAGCAGCGCAGGCTCTGCCGGTAGATGGTGGACCGGCTGCATGCTAGCAGCTGGGCCTCTTCCAGTTGGTCGACGCCGTCTTCTCACGCCTCCTTTGCTTCCGCCTCCGTGTACATAGTGACGCGAGGCGAGTCGAACTCGGTATCCGTGGGGATGATAGCCTCGACACCGTATACGAGGAAGAAGGGCGTAAAGCCGGTTGATCTGTTGGGCGTGGTCCGAAGACTCCAGAGGATGGCTGGCAGCTCGTCGATCCAGCAGCCGGCCGATCGCTCCAGCGGCTCGATCAGGCGGGGCTTGATGCCGGACAGGATGAGGCCGTTTGCTCGCTCCACCTGGCCGTTTGACTGCGGATGGGCAACGGACGCTAGGTCCTGTCGGATACCCTGGTTTGCGTAGAAATGGGCCAAGGCGCCTTTGGCGAAGTTGGTGCCATTGTCGGTGATGATGCTGTGGGGAACGCCGTATCGAACGGTGATGTCGGCGACGAACGTGACGGCAGTCGGACCGTTCAGCTTCTTGATTGGCTTGGCCTCTATCCACTTGGTGAATTTGTCCATGGCGACCAGCAAATGAGTCATGCCGCCGCGTGCTGTCTTGAAAGGACCCACCATGTCCAAACCCCACACGGCAAACGGCCAGGTGATGGGGATGGTCTTGAGGACAGAGGCTGAACTTCTGGCACCCTTTGCACTTCTTGACCAACTCCTTGGCGTCGTCCAATGCAGTCGGCCAGAAGAAACCATGGCGGAAGTCTTTGGCTACGAGGGACCTGGAGGCGGCGTGGTGGCCACATTCGCCTTGGTGGATGTCTCTGAGGATCTCCATGCCCTTCTCCGGCTCCACGCAGCGCTGATAAACGCCGGTCACGCTCCGCCTGGCGAGCTCTTTGTTGACGATGGTGTAGGCGCCTGCCCGGCGCTGGATCTGTCGGGCTAGCACTTTCTCTGCTGGTAGCACACGGCTTACCAGATAGTCGCGGATGGGCTGCGCCCAAGACGGGGCCGCCACCACTGTGAAGACGGCAACTGGCACGAGGGTGGCCGGGTTGGGAGGCGGCGGGATGGAGCCGGCCGCTCCTAGTGGTGTCGATGAAGTCCCCGGGCCGATTGCTGCAGTCCCCGGGCCGATTGCTGCAGTCCCCGGGCCGACTGCTGAAGTCCCCGGGCCGGCTGCTGGAGTCCCCGAGCCGGATCCGACTGCTCTGGGGTCAGCCGGCACGAAGATGGAGTCAGACTCTGGCGACGGCTTGATAGACGGCTTGCGCAGACACTCGATGGAGACGCCAGTTGGTATGGCTTGCCGGGTGGAACCAATGCGGGTGAGGGCGTCCGCTGCGTCATTGTCGACTCTTGGCACGTGGAGGAACTCGCACCCATCGAAATGCCTGCTCATTTGCTGGACGAGGAAGCGGTAGCTTGCCATGTTGGCGTCCTTGGTGTCCCAGTCGCCGGACGACTGCTGGACCACCAAGTCTGAGTCGCCGTAGTAGAGGATGCGGCGAATGCTGATCTCCTTGGCCAGTCGGAGCCCAAAGATGAGCACCTCGTACTCGGCTACGTTGTTGGAGGTGGCGAAGTGGATCTGCAGCGTGTACTTTAGCTTGTCGCCCTTGGGAGAGGTGAGGACGATGCCGGCTCCCAAGCCTGTGCGCATCTTTGAGCCATCAAAGTGCATCCGCCAATGCATAGAATCCGGCGCTGGCGACAGGTACTGGGACTCGGCCCAGTCGACTAAGAAGTCGGCCAGCGCTTGGGACTTGATGGCGGTGCGGGGCTGGTAGAGAATGGTATGGGGAGCCAGCTCGATGGCCCACTTGGCCACCCGGCCTGAGGCATCTCTGTTGCCCATGATCTCGGCAAGGGGGGCGGTGCAGACGGCCGTGATGGAGTGCTCTTGGAAATATTGCTTCAGCTTCTTGGCGGCAAAGTACACGCCGTAGCACATCTTCTGGTAGTGGGGGTAGTTCTGCTTGGAGGTGGACAAGACCTCGCTCAGATAATACACAGGCCTCTGGACTGGCTGCACCTTGCCGGCTTCTGGGCGCTCGACCACAATCACAGTGCTGATGACTCGGCTGGTGGTGGCGATGTAGAGGAGCATCGGTTCCTTGGCAGCCGAAGCCGCCAGGATAGGCGGTGTGGACATCATGCGCTTGAGCTGACGAAAAGCTTCGTCCGCCTGGTCGTTCCACTCGAAGCAAGTGGTTTTCTTCATGAGCTGGTACAGGGGGAGCGCCTTCTCGCCCAGCCGACTGATGAAGCGGCTGAGGGATGCTAGGCACCCGGTGAACTTTTGGACGTCACGCAGCTTGGTGGGTCTATCCATCTGCTCGATGGGCTTGATCTTCACGGGGTTGCACTCGATGCCGCATTCAGAGACAAGGAAGCCGAGGAGCTGGCCGGCTGGTACTCCGAAGACGCACTTCTTCGGGTTGAGCTTGATTTGAAAACGGCGTAGATTTTCAAAGGTCTCCTTGAGATCCTCTAGGAGGGTGCCACACTTCTCCGTCTTCACCACAATGTCATCCACATAGACGTGGGCATTGCGGCCGAGTTGCTTCAACAAGCACTTCTGCATGCATCATTGGAAGGTAGCATCGGCATTCCTCAAGCCGAACATCATGGTGATGTAGCAGAAGGCGCCGAATGGTGTGATAAAGGCGGTCTTCAAGCGGTCGGCCGGATCTAGCTTGATCTGGTGGTAGCCGGAGTACACGTCCAAGAAGGACAGCAGCTCGCAGCCGGCCATGGAGTCTATCACTTGGTCGATCCGTGGCAGGGCAAACGGATCCTTGGGGCAGGCCTTGTTAAGGCTTGTGTAGTCGATACACATGCGCCACTTGTTATTCTTCTTCAAGACAAGGACTGGGTTGGCAAGCCAGTCTGGGTAGAACACCTCCATGATGAAGACGGCTGCCAGAAGCCGGGCGATTTCTTCACCAACGATCCTTCTCTTCTCTTCTGATAGGCGGCGAAGGGGTTGCTTGACCGGTTTAGCATCCGGCCTCACATGTAGTTTGTGCTCGGCGAAATCCGTCGGGACACCTGGCATGTCTTTGGGGGACCATGCGAAGATGTCTCAATTCTCACGGAGGAAATCGACGAGCTCACCTTCCTATTTGCTGTCGAGGTTGGTCCCTACGACAGCAAACCTCTCCGGGTGCGCCGGGTCCAAGGCGATCTTCTTGGTTTCCTTGGCCGGCTGGAAGGAGGCCCCTGCTTCCGTCTCCTTGGGATCAGTAGGCACGGCCGGCTTCTCGCTAGCCATGGCTACCATCCAGTCAAGGAGACACTTTTCTTGAGCGATGACGAGGGACTCGGCCAGCCGGCTGCTGGCGGTGGCGCAATCTAGCGACTTCTGGTAGTCGCCGGCAACAGTGATGATGCCCTTGGTACCCGGCATCTTGGCCTTCAGGTAGGCGTAGTGTGGGACCATCATGAATTTGGCCAGCGCCGGGCGGCCCAAGAGCGCGTGGTAGGGGCTGTCCAGGTCAACCACCTCGAACCAGATTGGCTCGCGGCGGAAGTGGTTCTTGTTGCCGAACAGGACATCGATCTTGATCTTGCCGATTGGAGAGCAGGAAATGCCAGGAACTATGCCGTGGAAGAAAGTCCGGCTGGGCTGAAGCTGCTTGACCTTGATGTCCAACCGCTCCATGGTCTCGCGGTACAGGATGTTGATGCTACTGCCACCATCTATCAGAACTCGGCCGAAGCGGCAAGTCCGCCTCTCCGTTGAGAAGGTTGATTCCAGCACCAAGGCGTATGCACCCGGCGAAGGCATCACGGCCGGGTGGTCAGCTTGGCTCCAGGTAATGGGCCTCTCGGACCAGTGCATGAAGGTGGGGACCCCTGAGCTGACAGGATTCACCTCGCGGTGCTGCTGCCGTCTGCTGTGCTTGTCGTCGGCTTCGCTCGTGAAGACGATGTAGGTGGCGTTCTCTTCGGGGAACTCATCTTGAAGCATGCCGGCAGCTCGGGCCGGTTGCTGAACAGCCAGAGCTACCTGGCCGGCTGGTGGAGGAGGCCGCAGGGCCTCGCCCTTGGCAATCCGAGCGAGCCAGTTGCACTTCCGGGTGGTGTGGTTGGATGGCTTTGCGCCGCTATGGAACTTGCACGGGGCATCGAGGGCTTGCTCAAAGGAGAAGGCAGGCTACCAGGCGCCCTTGCCGCCCCGCTGACGCTTGGGGCCGGGCTGCCTGGCCGGTTGCTGATCCTCGATAGTGGCCACCTGCCGGCTGTTGGAAGCTGGCTGCGGGGCCTTGCGCTTGTTGTCGTTCGGTTGTTGGCGCCGGTTGGCGTCACCAGCCGGAGTTTGGGAACCCGGCTGGACCACCCTGCCGACCGCGTCAACCCGGATCTTCGACCCCATGGAGGAGTCGGCGATGGCGTACTTGTCGGCCAAGACCAGGAGCTCGTCCAAGGTAGCCGGCTCGTCGCACAAGAGCTTGTGCTTGAGCAGAGTGCCCTCTCTGCACCTGGTGGTGAAGTACTCGATGGCCTACACCTCGTGGACCCCCTCACAGGAGTTGTGCAGCTCGCCCCAACGCGTCAGGTAGTCGCGAGTAGACTCGGTCAGCCCCTGAACGCACATGGAGAGCTGGCATGGCTTGGGGGGCCGCTTGTACGTGCTGGTGAAGTTGCGGACGAAGGCGTCACTGAAATCTACCCAGCTGTTGATGCTGTTGGGCTCGAGGCTGTTCAGCCATGTCCGGGTGTGCCCTGAAGCATGAGTGGGATGTACTTGACGGCGACGCGCTTGTTGCCGTTGGCGATGCCGACTGCTGTGGAGTAGTCGATCAGCCAGTCTTCCGGCTTCACGACGCCGTTGTACTTGGGCGTGTCTCTGGGGAGCGTGAACCCTCTGGGAAATGGCTCATCGCGGATGAAGGGGGCCGAAGCAGGCCAGCCCGATTGTGCGCTCCTCTTCCAACAACTGCGACCGAGCCAGCCGCTTGATCCGGTGGCGTGCGTCGTTTTCGCCGACTGCTTCGCGGGGGCCAAGCCGGCCGCTGAGCGTTGGGTGATCAGGCGGCGGCGCGGGATTGGCCGCCCTCTCCCTCCGAGGAGGCAAGCGCTCTTCCGGCCGGCGTCGAGGCTCTAGGTTCTGGAGCACTTGGTGCTTGTCTGCTATCGTGCGGCGTGTACACCGGCTGTTGCTAGCAGCTGGCTCTGGGTCTCGCGTCTGCCCGCGACCTCCGCCGCTAGGGGACCGAGAGGTCGCGCCGTTCGCGCGACGGGGCTCGTGGGCGTCGACCCGTCGGCCTGCTCCCACCACACGGTTGCCCATGTCCTGCTGCATGTTCGCAGCATCGATGAGCTGCTGGAGGCACTCCAGTTGCGCGCGTAGCTCGTCGGCCTGCAAGTGCTTGAGCTCGTCTGCGGCCGCCTGGGCGGCACGCATCTTCTGCGCTGGGGTCTCGTAGACCGGGCGTTCGACCCCCAGCATGCTGGCAATCGCAGCACCGCGTTGCCGGATGGCGCCGGCCCGGCTAGGCTCAACCGCAGCTGGCGTCCCACCGACCACGCGGTCGATCTCGCACTGAGTGGCTTCAGCGCGGCGCTTCAGCGCCGCCATCTTGGAGGCGCTGTCGAAAAGCTTGACGCGGAACTCCTCCAGCTCCTCTTGGCTGGCACCAGGGGCAGGAGGCGTCGCCAGGGCGTGTATGGTCACGTCCAGTGAATCCTGGTTGGATCCGCCAGCGCCCAGGCCGTCGCCGATGACCATCACCTCCGAGAAGGTGCTGGTGTCGAGCGCGCCGACAGGAGTGTCGCTGGCGGTAGGAGGGAGGGGATCGTCGACGATCTCCATGTAGCTGGGGAAGTCATCGGTGGAGGCCATGTCGACGAGAGTGAGCTTGCCGAAGAGCTCGGTGAAGGAGTCGGCCGCTCGTGCGTCGGCGGCGGGCTCGTCGAAGAGGCTGAGCTCGCTGAAGAGGCCGGCGAGGCGACCCGCGGGGAAGGCGGCTCCCGCGTCAGGCGATGCGCCAAGGCCGGCGCGGGCGGGTGCATCGGGCCGGCTGATCTCGCCAGCTGCGGTACACTCGCCGGAGAGGAACAAGGTTCCCGTCCAGAACGTGTCTCCGGCCGACGTCGCTGCTGGCCCCACGGTGGGCGCCTACTGTCGTGGAAATACCTCGACAGATGCCAGGGGTGGCTTATCATGGTTGGGGCCATGAGATCGTCGTCGGGTCCTGGAAGCGGGAGTGGGCACAAGCTCGGACGGGCACGAGATCTACCCAGGTTCAGGGCTCTCCTAAGAGATGAAACCCCTACTCCTGCTCTGCGGGGTCTCCGCATGATCACTATGAAGAAAAGAGTGCAATGGTGCTCCTAGAGCAGTTCGGCTAGAGGAGGAAGAAGGGCGAGGCTAGCTCTCTCCTCCCCCTGGCTATGGTGTGTGTAGAACTGAGGTGGAACCTGAGAGGAACCCCTTGCATGGGTGCGACCTGGGGGGTTTTATAGGTTAACCCCCCAGGGGTACAATGGTAATGTGGCCTGGTGGTCGGCCCCGGCTGCCAGTGTCTATGGGGGCCGGGTTCTCCGCTGGCTGCTGGGGCCCACTTCTGCAGGGCCCTGCCGGCTGCCGAGGAACCAGCCGACAGGTGGGGCCCGCCGCCTGCGGGCCCTGCTGACGGCTATTCACTGTGGCGCCGTCTGCGCTGACGGAGGCCGTGTCGGGCGCGCCATGGCTACAGTGCCGCGCCGGGCGGGTCGGCAGCTGCCTGGCGGCGCTTACTGTAGCCATGCGGCCGTGATTTGGGGGAGGCATGGCGCACAGTGGCCATGCCCCAGCTTGTCTCCTGGTCGGGCTCAAACTCCTAGGAAGGGGACGGGCTGCCTGCTAGGAGCTGGCTCGTACCCTCGCCGCCTTCTGGAGTGCGCCGTCTTCCGGGGTACGTCATCTTCTGGAGCACGCCGTCTTCTAGGAGGCGGCCCTCCGGTCCCGTTCGGCCACGGAGGCCGGTCTTACGACCAGTCGGACTGAGGGGCTTGGCCAGCCCCTATGTCTTGAAATATGGTTAAGTGCTGATGAGGCTACCCGGGGTCTATCCCCCCGACAAGCTGTCGAATAGTAATTCACCAAAAGATCAGGTGGTCCGCAAAGGAGCTGATGTGAGTATCAGTACTCAACCAGAAGAAGGATATGACGGCATAAGATTATAGAAACATCGGAACAATCCGACGTTTAAGTACAAAGGAGTTATAGTTCAAAAACGAAGGATTAGAAGCAAAAGCTCTGATCAAAAGACGAGTAGGTTGAATAGAACTATATGGACAACTTTAGCGTTCCGTCTTGCAGAGATCTCCACCCATGGTTACGGGACATGTCCTGGTCAGTAGTCAGTCCCAAGACAATAAGGATAAGGAATGCACTACCTCTCCGTGCCATGCAAGCTAGGCGGATATACAGACGGCAAGAAGTAGAGAATGCTTCAGTGCCAAAGGCAATGTGAATGGGGAAGGAACCGATAAGTTTCTTAGAATAGAAAAGAATCGGTCGGATAATTGTCCACAAAAGGAATCAAGTGATCCGTGAGAACTAACGGGGTAAGGTTTTAACAACTGGTTCCACCTGAGAGTCCTCCGAGAAAGGACGGGAGGCAAGCACATCGGATTAAGGAAGCACTTGAACAACTCAAGTATAAAATTCAGAAGGTTCACGATTTCCAAAGCCAGGAGTGACAATTAGTTCACCTGGGCAGAGGGACGAGTGATTTGTACATGCTTAGTTGGACAAGCAATCAATACTTGATTGGCCGAGAACCAGCTCATGTCCGGAATGGTGACTGAGCCGAAAGGACGAATTCTAGGAATCGGCGAATGATAGAAAGCATTCACAGCAGAATGAATCAAGGGACTCAAAATGGCAAATGACGAGGAATATCAATGAAGATTGCTAAACATATGGAATTAACCATAATGCAAGCAGGCATGGAGATTCAAGAGCAATAGGCTGCAGAGGATTTTTGAGAGATCAGATAGCATTTCAAAGTATTTTATGAGTCATATAAACAACTGGGGATGAACAGATACTGGGTAAGTGCGAGGAATTATCCGCAGTGCGGGAAGAATCTGCAAGGCAGTAGGCTCAAAGAATTTTTGGAACAACGGAAGGTATTTTGGGGTATCTTGTGAAAACTAGGGCGACTGGGAATAAAGATACAAACGGCAAGGATGTGTAGCTGTTCACGGTGATTATCGGTAGTAAGGATTTGCAATGATTAAGGGCACAGGGGTCTTGGGAAACATCGGGGAGTATTTTCGGAGTCTACTGATAAACCAAGCGATCATCTGGCATGAGGGGCGCTCCGGGAGGAAGCGGTTACGAGAACCTAGTGTTAGAGTTAGCAAAAATTTAACCCGAATAGAAGAGAGATCAGAGTCCCAGAGTAAGGAAAAGGAATAAAAGATCCTAATACCACCCAATGGCGACGTGGGCCCGTAAGCCACACAGCCAAGTTAGTAAAACAGTTTTCAAGTACTAGACTCAACTTCGGCCAAGGAGTTGGAAAGGGAGATTCCTACAGGCAGTCGGCTCTGATACCAACCTGTGACGACCCCGGCTTAATCGTGCACTAACCATACACGCAAATGCACACGATCAAGCCTAGGACTCACTTGAAGATATCACAACACAACTCTAAAACATAAATAAAGTCATACAAGCTTTATATTACAAGCCAGGGACTCGAGGGCTCGAATACATAGCTCGATGGCATACAAGTGTCAGCAGAAGCGTCAGATATCTGGGTACAGATATAACAGAGTTACAGAATAAGCCTTTAAGAAGGCGGGGCAAAATAAAATACTACGATCGAAAGGCGTAGGCCTCCTACCAAGGACCCTCCGAACCTACTCCTGGTCGTCGGTCGGCTCCTCGTAGTAGTACTCGCCGGGAGGGTAGTAGTAGTAGTAGCCGTCGGTGGGGGCAGCTGGCTTAGGGGCTCCGTCACCTGGTTGCGACAATTGGATATGGGGAGAAAAAGAAAGCAAAGCAAACATGAGTACTCATCCGAAGTACTCAGCAAGCAAGGATCTACACTACATATGCGACATTTTCAAAGGAAGGCTATATATGTGGACTAGGCTGCAGAAATGCCAGAATAGAGAGGAAAGCCTAGTCCTATCGAAGTCTAGCATCTTCAGCGGTCTTGCAGCATTAGAAGAGTGCAGATTAGCATAATGTAAAGTAACAGTAGTATCATCAACCTCGCCCAGAGATTCTTCCTCGACTCCCTGCGAGAAAGCAATCCTAGAGCCATACTATCCAATTATCTTCTCAAGTGTCTAGTTCTAGTTGTACCGATTGGGATACAACTCCGAGTGTCCGTTACCATAGGACAGGCTATCGATAGATTAGTTCTTCCCTGCAGGGGTGCACCAACTTACCCACCACGCTCGCTTAACTCTGGCCGGATACACTTTACTGGGTCATGCCCGGCCTCGGCCAAATGATACGCCGGAACCCGACCGAATACTTAACAGAGAGGTCAGCACGCCGGACTAAACCTAGGCACCCAGGGGTCTTGGGCCATCGCCCCGGGCGCTCCTGCACGTTGCGAACGTGGCCGGTGAGCAGACCTAGCCCCCTTATACAAGCGCAGGGCGTTACCAGTCCAACCCAGCGCGCGCCCCTCAGTCGCTGACGTCTATTAAGCTCCGGCTGAAGTATACGACGCAGAACGCCCATACTATGCCCACGTGATGGTTAGTGCTATCAGGCCAGAAGCCCCTCGGATCAAATATCCAAACCGTTAGTGTGTTGGTAGTGCGGTAACGAGCAGAGACTCACGAAAGATGTGACCCCGTCGCCCCGTCTCGAGGACTTGCGGCAAGGGCTAAGAATGCCTGGCCTCGCCTCGTATTCATTGCTCGGGCACCGTCCAGGTCCACCCGACTCTCGCAAGACCGTTAGGAACTCAGGTCCACCTCTACGGGGTGGTACCGCCTGTCCCTCCAGTCCTGCAGTACATGTAACTCTCACGGGTACCCCTTAGGGCCGACCCATCCTTATCCAGTTTAATTAGTATCAAGGTATAATTAGTATCGGGTACCCTCGCTGACCACGACCGATTAACTAACCTACAAGGTTATCATCGGAAGTGCTGACGAGGTATCACCCTCGGCACTCGATAGTAACCCAGTAGTGTCGATCAACTAAGGGGGGGAGTGATGTGCGGTGCCGGGGCCTGGTCTTCGATCCCGTTGATCGGGTCTTCTGTTAATCCAATGGGGCAGTCGGGATAAGTGGGGTCTCTGATGGGTCCCTAACCAACCTATACTAAACAGTTTAGGATAAGCAGGTAGGTAACAATAGCAGGTTACAATAAACAGGCTATGCAGCAAAAATAGGATAACAGCAGCAGCAGTAGCTTCTAATGCAAGCATAAGAGAGAAGAGAATAGGCGATATAGGCATGTTCAAAAGGGGGGTGCTTGCCTGGTTGCTCTGCGGCAAAGGCAAGGTCGTCGACGGTGTCGTCGGGCTCCTGAGCTGCGTCGGTCTTGAGGACTACGTCGGTACCGGGATCTAACGAGAGAGAAGAGGGGGAGGAAACAAATAAATACACAGCAAGTATATGCAACACAAAGCATGCTATGCTAGGATGCAGTGCAGGGTTGCCTAAAGATATGTCTAAGTCATATTAGTTATTTTAGGATTTAAGTAGGATTTATTAACCAGTGTATATGCACTATTCATCTACCAAAAATGGATGAAAAGTTATGGGTTCATCTATGTAGGGGGTTTCGACATGGAAACAGACGACACGATCAGACTCGTCTCGTCGTTTTGATCAACTTTCATGTATAAAGTTTTTCGATCTGAGCTACGGATTATTTTCTATGATTTTTCTAAAGTTTTAAGTATTTTCTAGATTTATTTATTTAACAGAAAAGGAATTATGATGTTATCATGATGTCATGCTTGCGTCAGCAGTCGGCTGTGCAGCTGACCAGGTCAAACTGACAGGTGGGATCCACCTATCAGCCTCTCTGAGTTTAACAGAGGGTTAAACTAATCTGACAGAGTTAATTAGTGGGGTGGGCCCCATTAGTCAGTGGGTAATTAATTTAACTAATTAGTTTTATTATTAAATTGTTAATTAGGCTAATTAACAGGGGGCGACATGTCAGAGGCTGGGGCCGGCCCAGTCAGCAGTTGACTAAAGTCAACTGGGCCAGCGGGGCCCTGGGGCCACCAGGCAGTGACCCTGGGGGTGGACCCAGGTCAGCCAGGTTAGCACCGGCGCCGGAGTTGCGCCGGCGAGGCCATACGCGGCGGCCGAACACCGGAGACGGCCGGAATCGTGCTACGGCACACCATTTGAGCCGTGGTCGGGTGCGTTCGAAAGCTGACGATCTCGCGCGTCGAGTGGTACCATCATTTGGGCCAGGGGATGGCCGGAACATCACCGGCGACGGCGTTTGGAGGCGGTGGTTTTCGGGCGACGGCGGAATCGACGAAGCCATGCGTGTTAGCTCGAACTAAAAGCGTGGGAGTGATCTACACGAGCTTGTGAGCTCGATGGATACACACTGGTGGTTAAAAGGTCACCGGAGTAGCTCCGGCGAACAGCGAGGCGGCGGCGCGTTCGGTCGAAGTGGCAGCGTGCGCTAGAGCTCGAATGAAGCGGCTAGAAGAGAGGGAAAAGGGAGGCGGAGGCTCACCGAGTGGCAACGAAATGCCGGCGACAGTTTAGGAGCAGCAGGGGTCGTCGAAGACGGAGAAGATCGCCGGAGCCCGAGGAGAGAGGGGGCGGCTCGATCTACTCGACGTGGAGCTTCCCGGCTCAAACCAGCGGTACCAGCGGTCATGGCGGTCCACGGCGGTCCTCCCAGGCACGGGCAGGTGACTCGGAGAGGCCACTGGCCACGGCGGTGGTGAGGCGCGGCGACGGTGGCGCTCGGCCAGAGAGGGAAAGGAGGGAACCAAGTGAGGGAAAGAGGGGAGAAGTGTTGCGGTGACCAGGGGGAAGGAACGAGGGGTGGATCTTATCCCCTCGCTGTCGGTAGGCGTCAGAGACGTCGGCATGTCGGTGTTCGTCCGACGCGGTGCGCGGCGACCATGGAGACGACGACAGCGCGAGGGAGAGAGAAGATGGAGGGAGCAGTGGGCCGGCTGGCTGGGCCTGCCACTGTGCACTAAGGCCCAGTCAATCCAGGCCTTTTTCTTTTCTTTTTATTTCCCTTTCTGTTTTATGTTTTTATTTCTGTTTTGCTAATTGTTTAGCCTCTAAACTACTTTTGTAAAATGTGAGACTTGGTCCAAATGTTACAGTGCAATATTACCTGCCACCAAAAACTTGTTTGGGTAAAATACAATTTCATTTGTAGATTGGGTTATTTAAAATGGATTAACATGTGTTGTTTGACTACTGTTTTAGGTTGTTAGAGTCACTTAAGTATTTTAGGTGATGTTGTTTTCCTAAACATAATTAGAAATAGATTATTTACTATTTAATGAACATTTTAGTTTCTGATTTGAATAACTTTTATTTTTCACTTTAAATTTGAATTTCAATTTGAATTGGAATTGGGAATGAGATATGATGCAATGATGATCAAGCATAGTTAAGCACGGTGACTTGGCATGATCAGAGGGTGATTACTGTGGTGTGAGGCTAGGGATGTTACATGGCACCTACAAATTTGCTTAGAACGGCACGAGAATACCGCATATAGGTAGGTATGGTGTACTTATATGGCAAAACTGGGTTTAAAGATTTTGGATGCACAAGTAGTATTTCTACTTAGTACAAGTGGAGGCTAGCAAAAAGATTGAGAAGCAACCAACCAAGAAACAAAAAATCACATAAGCGAGCATTAAGCATAACTAACACCGAATAATGCACCACAAGTAGGATGTAATTTCATTACATAACTATTGACTTTCATGCTTGCATAGGGAATCACAAAATTTAACACCAATATTTTTACTAAATCACAATTACTCACCAACATGACTCACATATTACTATCTCCATATCGCGAAACTATTGCAAGGAATCAAACTTATCATATCCAATGATCTACATGCAAGTTTTTATTATATCCTTCTTGAATATTCATCATATTAGGACCAATTTCAAAGCTTGTGCAAATTGTCATCGCTAGTATCAACTCTCAAAATAATATAAGTGAAGCATGAGAGTGTTCGATAAACTATTCCAAAAAGATATAAGTGAAGATCAAGCGAGTAGTTAAGTAAATGGGTAGCCATTTGAGGACTCTCTCTTATTTAGAAACTTTCAGATCTAAGTATTTTATTAAAACAGCAAGCAAAAGAAAATAAAATGACATTCCAAAAATAGCACACATCATGTGAAGAAGCAAAAACTTAGGCTCAACCGAGGCTAACCAATAATTGTTGATGAAGAAAGGTGGGGTGCCTACCGAGGCATCCCCAAGCTTAGATGCTTGAGACTTATTGGAATATTATCTTGGGAAGCCTTGGGCATCCCCAAGCTTGAGCTTTTGTGTCTCCTTAATTCCTTTTATAACACGGTTTCCCTAATTCTTAAAAACTTCATCCACACAAAACTCAACAAGAACTCGTGAGATAAGTTAGTATAAATCAATGCAAAAACCTTATCATTCTCTACTGTAGAAAATCACTAAAATTATTATTTAACATTGCATACTAAATGCCTCTGCATATTTAATACTCCTATCCTCAAATAGAATCATTAAACAAGCAAACAAATGCAAATAATGCAAACATAACAGCAATCTGTCTAAACAGTACAGTCTGTAAAGAGTGCAATTTTACTTACACTTTCCTAACTCCAAAATTTCTGAAAAATTACCACACTGTATAAAATTTATCATATCTTATTTTTCATAAAAATTCAACATTTTATCATATGCTTACTTTTCTCAAGAATTCACGCACTAGCGTGCAACTTTCTGTTTTCAAACAGCAACACATAGACTTGCAAAATAAGCATGGCAAAGGCTATACTTGACATTTTTATTGAAGTAAAATGTGCAAAACATTATTACAAATAACATCAAGAAAATCCTAATAAGATAAAATGATGGTCCAAGCAAAACACATATCATGTGACGAATAAAAATGTAGCTCCAAGTGAGGTTACCGATAATGTTGGAGACAAAAGAGGGGATGCCTTCTGGGGCATCCCCAAGCTTAGTTGATTGGATCTTCCTTGAATATTACCTTGGGGTGCCTTGATAATCCCCAAGCTTAGGGTCTTGTCACTCCTTATTCTCATCATATTGAGATCTCACCCAAAACTTGAAAACTTCAATTACACAAAACTTAACGGAACTTCGCGAGATGGGTTAGTATGATAAAGACAAATCATTCACTTTGGTACTGTCAAGATAAGATTCATAATTGTTTTCACATAATGCCTACTGTACTATACAATTTCCACAATTTATATTAAGCAATATAAGCAATAGAAACCATAAAACAAGCAAACTATGCATTGAAAACAGAATCTGTCAAAAACAGAACAGTACGTAAATATCTGAATTTTAATTATACTTATGTAACTCTAAAAATTCTGAAAAATTAGGAAAACATATAAAATTTTTATACCCAAGAACTGAGAAAAATTCAGAGTTTTTCGATGCTCCAGTGAATTTAAACAATTCTGTTACTGGGCGCAAAAGTTTCTGTTTTTGCACAGAATCTAGTCAACTATCATCCACACTATCCCAAAGGCTTTACTTGGCACTTTATTGAAATAAAAGCTATAAAAAATGATTAATACAGTAGCCTAATCATGTGAACACACAAAAAAAGTAGGGGTAAATGTTGGGTTGTCTCACAACAAGTGCTTTTCTTTAATGCCTTTTAGCTAGGCATGATGATTTCAATGATGCTCGCATAAAAGTAAAGAATTGAAACACAAAGAGAGCATTATGAATCACATGAAAATCACATTTAAGTCTAACCCAATTCCTATGCATAGGGATTTTGTGAGCAAATAACTTATGGGAACAAGAATCAACTAGCATAGGAAGACAAAACAAGCAAAACTTCAAGATTTTCAACACATAGATAGGAAACTTGATATTATTGCAATATGTAAAAGCATATGTTCCCCTCTCATGATAATTTTCAGTGGCATCATGAATGAATTCAACAATATAGCTATCACATAAATCATTCTTTTCATGATCCACAAGCATAGAATTTTTATTACTCCCCACATAAGCAAAATTATTCTCATGAATAGTAGTGGGAGCAAATTCAACAAAATAACTATCATGTGATTGAAAATTAAAATCATGATGACAAGTTTTATGGTTATAATTATTCTTTATAGCATAAATGTCATCACCATAATCATCATATATAGGAACTTTGTTGTCATAATCAATTGCAACCTCTTCCAAAATAGTGGATTCATCACTAAATAAAGTCATGACCTCTCCAAATCCACTTTCATCAATATAATCATCATAAATAGGAGGCATGCTCTCATCATAGTAAATTTTCTCATCAAAACTTGGGGGACTGAAAATATCATTTTCATCAAACATAGCATCCCCAAGCTTGTAGCTTTGCATGTCATTAGCATCATGGACATTCAAACAATTCATACTAACAACATTGCAATCATGCTCATCATTTATGCCAAGCATTTTATTGAATTCTTCTTCTATCAATTGAGCACAATTTTCCTTTCCATCATTTTCAAGAAAGACATGATAAAGACGAATAATATGAGGCCACCTCAATTCCATTTTTTTTGTAGTTTTCTTTTATGAACCAAACTAGTGATAAAACAAGAAACAAAAAGATTCAATTGCAAGATCTAAAGATATACCTTCAAGCACTCACCTCCCCGGCAACGGCGCCAGAAAATAGCTTGATGTCTACTACGCAACTTTATTCTTGTAGACTCATATTGGGTCTCCAAGCGCAGAGTTTTGTAGAACAGTAGCAATTTTCTCTCAAGTGGATGACCAAAGGTTTATCAATCCGTGGGAGGCGTAGGATGAAGATGGTCTCTCTCAAACAACCCAGCAACCAAATAACAAAAAGTCTCTTGTGTCCCCAACACACCAAATACAATGGTAATTTTTATAGGTGCACTAGTTCGGCGAAGAGAGGGTAATACAAGCGTAGTAATGATAGTAGATATTAATTTTTGTAATAGGAACAATAAAAAACAGCAAGGTAGCAATTGATAAAACGGGAGCACAAACGGTATTGCAATGCTTGAAAGTGAGGCCTAGGGTCCGTACTTTCGCTAGTGCAATCTCTCAACAATGCTAATATAATTGGATCATATAACCATCCCTCAACGTGCGATAAAGAATCACTCCAAAGTTCTTATCTAGCGGAGAACATAAGAAGAAATTGTTTGTAGGGTACGAAACCACCTCAAAGCTATTCTTTCCGATCAATCTATCCTAGAGTTCGTACTAAAATAACACCAAGCTATTCTTTCCGATCGATCTAACCAAGAGTTCGTACTAAAATAACACCATATGATACACATCAACCAACTCTAATTTCACCTAGATACTCCAGTGTCACCGCGAGTATCCGTGAGTTGATTATGCGATATGCATCAAACAATTTCAGATTCGTAATACTCAATCCAACACAAAGAACCTCAAAGAGTTCCCCAAGATTTCTACTGGAGAAACAAGGATGAAAACGTGCATCAACCCCTATGCATAGATTACCCCAATGTCACCTCGGGAATCCACGAGTTGAGTGCCAAGACATAGATCAAGTGCTCTCAAATCCATAAAAGTATTCAATCCGATAAAACGAAATCTCAAAGGTAAAACTCAATTCATCATAACAAGATATAGAGGGGAAAACACCATATGATCCAAGTATATTAACAAAGCCCGCGATACATCAAGATCGTGTCATCTCAAGAACACGAGAGAGAGAGAGAGAGAGAGAGATTAAACACATAGCTACTGGTAAAAACCCTCAGCCCCGAGGGTGGACTACTCCCTCCTCATCATGGTGGCCATAGGGATGATGAAGATGGCCACCGGTGATGATTTCCCCCTCCGGCAGGGTGCCGAAACGGGGTCTATATTGGTTTTTCATGGCTACAGAGGCTTGCAGCGGCGGAACTTCTGATTTAAGGTTATTTCTGATGGTTTCTCTATTTATAGGATTTTTCAGCGTTGGAATCACGCGAAGATGGGCTTCGAGGTGAGCACAACCCACCGCGGCAAGCCAGGCCCCTCAGGCGCGCCCTGGTGGTTTGTGCCCTCCTCGTGGCTCTTCTGGCCCTCCCATGAAGCTTCTAGTGCCTCTTTTGTTCTAAAAGAAATTATCAAAAAGTTTCGTTGCATTTGGAGAACTTTTATTTCTGCACAAAAAACAACACCAAGGTAGTTCTGCTGAAAACAGTGCCAGTCTGGGTTAGTTCCATCCAAATCATACCAAAACCATATAAAATTGTTGTAAACATGGCATGGATACTTCATAAATTATAGGTACGTTGGAGACGTATCAGAGGGTACGTAGACATACTCTCCCCTCTCGTAGCTATGCATCTCCATGGATAGATCTTGCGTGTGCGTTGAAATTATTTTTGTTTTCCATGCAACGTTCCCCAACAGGCATCCTCGACCCCACGGAGTTCCTCCAGCTCTACGCGGTGAGCATCGAGGCGGCGAACAAAGATGATAAGGTCATGGCAAACCGGTTCCCCATGGCTCTCAAGGACAGCGCACGCTCCTGGTTCATGAACCTGCCCAAGGAATCCATCTCTTCGTGGAGCGAGCTCTGCCATTTGTTCGTCGCCAACTTCAAGGGCACCTATGACCATGCCCTCACCATGAACGACCTGCAGCGCGTGAAGCAGCGCCCTGAAGAGACCCTCTACAAGTACATTCAGCACTTCAGCCAGGTGCACCACAAGATTCCGCGCGCCTCGGATGTAGCCATCATCATGGCGTTCACCAACGACGTGAAGGATGTTCGCATGTGCGAAAAGCTCGCCATCAACGACAACCTGAGCACGGCACTGGAAATGTTCAACCTCGCCGACAAGTGTGCCAAAGCCGAAGAAGACCGCCTCTTCCTCTACAATGACCCCGATGCTGCGCTCGACAACGGCAAGGCCAAAGGCAAGGAGGTCAGCACAAGGGCCCTGCCGTGCTGCCAGCAGAGCCTGAGCAGAAGCGCAGCTGTGACCGTGGTGAGCCCGAAGGGAGCAGCTGCCTGTTCTGCGTCTACCACAACTTGCACACCCACAACACCGACGACTGTCAGGAGCTCAAGGCGCTCCGCGACGAGCGCTTGGGCCGTCACCATGACCGCAACGATCGTGGCTTCGGCCATGGAGGTGGCCGTGGTGGCGGCCGGTGGGACAACCGCAACGACAACCCCCGCCAAGGTTGGCGCGACTAGCCTCGCGACGGCGCCTGGCACGATCAGCCTCGTGAGGCACGCCCTCAGGACAACACCGGCCTTCTGCCGCTGTCGGCGCCCCCCAAGAGGAACGACAGCAACCTGCAAGACGAGGGGGCTGGGGGTGGGGCCTACCAGGAGCCTCATGCCATAGCCTGCATCCTCGGCGGAGCTCAGTCCCTCGTGTCCAACCGCCTTTTCAAGCAGTTCTCTCGTGAAGTAAACGCTGCCCTCCCAAAGCTTGAGGCCATGCGGCCCCAAGTGGTCACAATACGCCATCACCTTTGACTCCAAGGACCACCTCAGGTGCTCAGCCACCGTTGGCGCACTCCCCATGTTGTGCACTCCCACCATCAGCAATGTCTCGGTCATAAAGACCCTCATCGACGGGGGTGTCGGCCTCAACGTGATCTCCATCGCGACCTTTGAAACGCTCTAGGTGCCCTACGACCAGCTCATGCCCACCAAGCCCTTCTCTGGGGTGACGGATGGATCGACCACTCCCTGGGGGCAGGTGCGTCTTTCGGTCACCTTCGGCACCCGCGACAACTAGCACATGAACTGATCGACTTCGACGTGGCCCACATCAGCCTCCCGTACAACGCCATCCTGGGATACCCTGCGCTCGCCAAGTTCATGGCAGCAACCCACTATGGCTACAATGTCCTCAAGATGCCTGGCTGTAGCGGCGTCATCCCTGTCGCGTGCGATGACAAGGACGCAGTCTGCTCCCTCGAGCACGCCTACCGGGCCGCTGCGGCTGAAAACTCCGACGTCGAAGGCGATGCTGTGCCTCCCGAGGCTGCCCCCGTAAAGAAGAAGCAGCTCCTCCCCAAGAGCCGTCCCGAAGCAAAGAAGCAGTTGGCAACTGGCGGCACCCAGGGCCCCGCCCTGCTGCCGGGGCTTGCTTCCCTCCTGCATTGGAAGGCGCGCCCGACACCTCCCTTAGGGCAGGCTCGGGGGCTTCCACCTGGAGAGCGTCTAACCTAACCGGTATGACAAGGGAGGTGCTCGGGCACCTCTTGGAGGTGCGCTTCGACATGCGCCCCCGCAAGCGAGGAATATGGTGCCAGGGACATAGGAGTTCATCACCCAGGAAATCCGCAAGCTGCAGCAAGCCCGGGCCATGCGTGGCGAGCGTCACCCCGCGTGGCCCATCGACTCAGCTGCCGCTCCCGACGCGGGCTGCGAGCTGCGCTTGTGCATCGACATCGCGGGCCTCAATAGGGCCACCTCCCAGGACATCTTCTGGCCATCGCGCGTCAGCCGGAGCACGGGCGTCGCCACCAATCACGTCTGCATGCCCTTCGGTCTGCTGAGCATGGGCTCCAGCTACCAGCGCTTCGCGCGGCTCGCGTTGGCGTCTCGCAAGGCTTCAGCCCCTCGTGAGCCTCCAAGGCCTTCGGAGTCGCTCGGCCCCTGAGGGGTGACCCTTCGCGGCATGCTTCACCGACCACCCTGATGCCTCCGCAGCAGCATGATTGCCAGGTGACTTTTTGGTTTGTTCAATTGAGGATGCCCCTTGGGATGCATCATCCTCAGGCTGGTCAGGGTCCACCCCTGCAGCCACGTTGTTTTTAGTACTATACCGGATTTAGTTATGCTTTGATGAAGTTTTCTAGCTGGCTTCAATTACATGATTGGTGCCTCGACACCATGAGGAACGCCGCGCCCTCACAACCTTGCTCTCGACCGTCTCTTGACTGGGGGCTGGACACAGTGTCTGTGCTCGGGTCCGTCCCTGCAGCGCTGATAAACCCAAGCGACCGAGCTCTGTCTCGCGGGCCAGCTCCCGTGCACGTCACCTCCAGAGGTCCTTGGTGTCTCATCCTCTCATGGGACCATCGCGAGCAGGCAAGTAAGGGCGCGGCCCATGCTATATAACTGCAATTTTGGTGCTTCGCCACCGCGGGTGCCGCGCGCCGCAACTCTACTCCTGACTATCCCATGAGCGGAGGCAATTGGCACGGCGCCTGTGTTCGGGTCCGTCCCTGCAGCGTTGATAAACCCAAGCAATCGACCTCTGACTCACGGGCCCACCCCGTGCATGTCACTTCACAAGGTCCTTGGTGCCTTATTCCCTCATGGAACAGTCATGAGTAAGTTGGCAGGCACACGCTGTCCCATATGCCTCATAACTTGTTAGCATGTAGCTTCAGGAGCTAGACGTCCGGACGTCGCACGAATAACGCTTCGCTCTGCCTCAGGAGGCCTAGCCTCGGATGGCACATTTTGAGCGGCCCCACCGTGGGTGACGATTCGATCGGCACTATGGTTCGCCAAAAAGCTAAGTACAACCACCTCATGCGGTGCACCGCCATCGTTGGAACTCCTTCTTCACGCAACCTTGGCGAGGCACGTCGGCTCTTTTTCGCGTGAGTCACTTGCACGTTGAAAGGGGGGCCCCAGAGCATCGCGCCTCGGGGGCTCTCACTGGTTCTCGGTGACTCTCACCCCCTGGCCTTGTTCTGGGCATCGCGACCTAACATACCAGCGGCGGCTGAGGCCTGCGCGAGGGTCGGGCCCTGAAAACGTAGAGCACTTTGGCAAGCAAGAAAAAGGGGGCGAGCCCTCAAGGAAACGCGGGGAGGAGATTGATACCTCTCCAACGTATCAATAATTTATGAAGTATTCATGCCATGTTTACAACAATTTCATATGGTTTTGGTATGATTTGGTTAGAACTAACCCGGACTTACGCTGTTTTCAGCAGAACTACCGTGGTGTCATTTTTTGTGCAAAAATAAATGTTCTCGGAATGGGCCGAAAATTTACAATGATTTTTTATGAACCAAAAGAGACCCCCGAAGCACCAGAGCTGGCCCAGGAAGTGACCAAGGAGGCCACAAGCCTGCTAGCCGCGCCCTACTCTCCAGGGCGCTAGCTCCAGGCTTGTGGGCCCCTCGGGCACCCCCTTGACGTGAGACCAATGCCAAAAAATCTTATAAATACCCAAACCTCCGAAAAGAACCCTAGATCGGAAGTTCCGCCGCCGTAAGCCTCTATAGCAACGAAAAACCAATCAGGAGCCCGTTCCGGCACCCTGCCGGCGGGGGAAACCATCACCGGAGGCCATCTTCATCATCCCGGCGGCCACCATGACGAGAAGGGAGTAGTTCACCTTCGGGGCTGAGGGTATGTACCAGTAGCTATGTGTTTGATCTCTCTCTCGTGTTCTTGATTTGGCATGATCTTGATGTACCGCGAGCTTTGTTACTATAGATGGATCATATGGTATTTCTCCCCCTCTACCTTCTTGTGATGAATTGAGTCTTGCTCTTTGAGGTTTTGTTATGTTGAATTGAGTATTGGATTTGAGAACACTTGATGTATGTCTTGCGATGGGATATCTGTGGTGACAATGGGATGTTCTATTGATTCACTTGATGTATGTTTTGGCCCTCAACTCGTGGATTCCCGAGGTGACATTGGGGTAATCTATGCATAGGGGTTGATGCACATTTTCGTCCTATGTTCTCTGATAGAAACTTTGGAGTGATTCTTTGTTGCACGTTGAGGGATTGTTATATGATCCAATTATGTTATCATTGTTGAGAGAATTTGCACTAGTGAAAGTATGAACCCTAGGCCTTGTTTTCAAGCATTGCAATACCGTTTTGCTCACTTTTGTTACTAGTTACCTTGCTGTTTTTATATTTTCAGATTACAAAAACTATATCTACTATTCATATTACACTTGTATCACCATCTCTTCGCTGAACTAGTGCACCTATACAATTTACCATTGTATTCGGTGTGTTGGGGACACAAGAGACTCTTTGTTATTTGGTTGCAGGATTGTTTGAGAGAGAACATCTTCATCCTACGCCTCCCACGGATTGATAAACCTTAGGTCATCCACTTGAGGGAAATTTGCTACTGTCCTACAAAACTCTGTGCTTGGAGGCCCAACACGAGTCTACAAGAAGAAAGGTTGCATAGTAGACATCAGAGATACACAGCTTAATCGCAAAAGCATCGATTGAAACGCAAAGAGTATCAATTTTTCACGTACCCTCGTGGGCTTATATTCATCTATCGCAGATAGAAGGTGGGCATAAAAGCAACTTCGAAGGAACGCGTCCTGACGTCGCATAAACCCACGAGCGGCGCCGCCTCGCGTCAAGCCTCAAAAAGCTAAGATAACTGCCCCACGCGGCTCAGAGTCCTTTGTTAGCGTTCCTTCTCTTCGTGACCTCGTTCGGAGCGGAAGCCTCTTCTCTCGCGAGGGCCGCTTGCGCGTCAAGGGGGACCTCCTGAGCATCGAGCCTCAGGAGCTCTTACCGGACCCCGGACCCCTCACCTCCTGGCCTTGTCCCAGGCATCACGACCTGACATACCAGCAGTGGCTGAGGCTTGCTCGGGGCTGGGTCCAAGCGACGCAGAGCGTTAAGGCAATCGCGAAGAATAGGCACAAGCGCCACGGTTTCTTACACGCCCCCATGGGGCCCATGTCGTCCAGTGCAGGGAAAAGAGAAAAAACAAATAAACGGAAACCTCCTCGTGAAGGCCGCTGCCCTCAAGGCACCAACTCCGGTGCCGCCTACGACTAGTCAGAGTCCTCCTTGATGCGGGGGCGTGGGGGATGGTCGGAGTCTTTGCCGCTCCCACTTCCCCCAGAGGAGGTGCTGCCGCTGTCGCTGCTGCCGTCGCCGGAGGAGTGCTCATTGCTACCGCTATCGCTCTCCATGCAATAGTCCAGGCGGGTACCGGCCTCCCCGAAGGTCTTCATGAAGAGTGTGGCACCCCCGTCGTACTTGAAGTGGAGCACATGCGCCTCCTTCAAGCCGCGGGCGAGGGCGAACGACTTCCACCCCCGCTTCAGGAACATGAAGCCGGGGGAGGTGAACTCGGTCGCCACCCAGGAGGAGCCGTTGCAGCAGCCGTCTGGTTGCAGCCACGGGCCCAGGGGAGCGTGGTCCGCCATCTCCTCCGCAAAGGAGTCTGGGAGCCGGAGCCAGGTACGGGGCTGGTGACGGTGTCCTGGACTAGGGGGTACTCACCACGTCGTCTCCCGGCTAGCTGGATCGGGCCGAGGACCCCCATGGCGGTTCTCTCATGGGCCACTTCGGGCAGCCCATGCTGCATACAAGGAAGATTCCACAAGACTTGGTGATCAAGACAAGGACTCCTCTCCACCGACGTATTTGACTAGGACTCTTGTTAACCTAGGCCTCCAGTACATTATATAAACCGAGTCCAGGCTAGTCGATAGATGATTATGACATCTCATATGCTAGATCATTATAACATTCATCATCATACCCCTAGGGTTTAGACCACAACATATGATCTCGAGGTAGATCAACTCTGTACTTGATACTCCATCAATTTAAACAAGAGCATGACATAGAGTTTTACCTCCATTAAGAGGGCTCGTACCTGGGTAAAACATCGTGTCCCTCGTTCCTGTTACCATTGATCCAAGAATCCACAGCTCGGGACCCCCTACCCCGAGGTCTGCCGGTTTTGGCACCGACAATGATGCGTTTATTGAGAGTTCCGTTGTGTGATCGGCAAAAGATCAATGACTCGCCTGCAGATTAACTGCGACGTCGGCATCTTCGTCACCGGCTCGACTGGTTACTTTGGCTCGACCGAGGACTGTCCTCTGCCTCCGATCATCATGTTCGGATGAGGGCCTTCATCAACCTCAACTCCGATCTCTATCAAGATCATGGAGGAATCATCCATGGAGCTTGGGGGCTCAACGTCAACATTGCCCTCGAGTGACCGTGCTGTTTTTCTGGACACCAAACTCATATCCGCTGCCACCGCCTCCTCGAGCATCACTTTGATGATTTCTTTGGTGGAATTGTGCGGAATTGAGTTTACAACAACCCTGTAAAATTTCGTTGCATTCCGATGGACAATCTCCGTCGATCTCCGATATACCAGAGCCCTGTCGAATCTGGTTGGAAATCCGGACGAGTTTGGAGCGTAGTGTCCAGCGTCTAGCTCAGACGTCCTTTGGAAGATCCAACCGTTGATCGGCTGTGAAATTCCTATATCTATCACGCCTTAAAATTTCAGCTCGATCCGACCGTTCAAACTCCGGAAAACCTCAGATGAGCGCATCAATTTTCAGATCTGTTTTCTGCGCGAATATGAATCCGACCCAAGTCCATCTTTCTTCATGAACGGGATATTGGACAACCTTTTTGGAGGAATCTCTTTCTAGGGTATTGTGTTTTGTTTCCAAACGCATGTTCACAAATTTTGCTCCTTTTCAGAGGTAATCTTCACCGTCGCGCCGGTGTCAAACCAACCCGACAATGTTGCTGCACGGCTGCCGACCTGCGCCAGACGGGTCATCGCTTCATCGAGCCGAGCTCAACCTTATCGGATCATCATCTCGGTAAGCCGAACAATATTTCGGCATCGTGATGGCTAAATCATCACCAACATCGTTGCCCCACAAATTATATAGAGCAGGCACACCGACATCGCTGCATGGTCACTTCATGAAGCGGACATCGACCGCGTCACAAGATCCGGCCTGCGTCAGCATCGCCGCACTATTGCTTCTTCAAGCCTGGATACGACCTCTGCGTCTGAAGATCGGGAGTCAATTCCGGCCGGACTCGCCTCTCTTATCCCGAATCCAGCAACAATCCTGGACGCGACTTCGGCGTCCGAACACCAGGAGTCAACCCTGGCCGGACTCGCCCCTCGCACCATAGTACCGGAGGACGATTGCGAAGAAATCCCAGATACTAATCCGGCTGACCAAACCGATGTCCACCACGCCGACCTGCTTCGACACCTCGGCTGGCATGGGGCTGCATCGTCACACTACCGACCTGGTCCATCACCTGGGCTAGACCGGGGGCTTCACCATCTCTTCATCAACCTACTCCAGGGACTTCGGCGTCACCAGCCGACCATCTTCATCACATTAGCTGGACCAGGGGCTTTGCCTCGCCATGTTGACCATGTTGCGTCACCACTTCATCAAGCTGAACTCCTCGCTCGGTCACCTCAGGCTTGGGGGCTGGGACCTTGGCTAGGCCGAGGACTACACCTTCTTCCCGCCACGAGCTCGAACCTTGTCAACAACACCGAGCACATTAAACCAGCTAAGTCGCCTCCATGCTTAGTTTTTTTTCTTCAAAATTTTTAATTCTTGTTCGGTTCAACCAAACATTATATTTTTGTTAAACAGAAAAGTTGTTCGTTCAAACGTTGATTGTTAAACACTTCTTTTTTTCGTCGAGCTCTTCGTCACCTCGGTCATGAGGGTTTTTTTGTCACCTCGGCTAGACTAGGGGCTTCGGCTCGCCACATCGATCGTGTGGCATCGCCACTTCATCAAGCCGAGCTCTTCGCTCGGGCACCTTGGGACCGGCTTGGGGGCTGGTACCCCGACCCACCGCAAGCTCGGCCCACGTCATCAACGCTGAACACATTAACCAGCTAAGTCGCTTTCATGATCAAAGTTTTTACATTTTTAATTTGTGTTTGGTTCGACCATGCTCACATACGTTGTTTGTTAAAAACACTTCTTTTCCTAGGTTAACTGGGGGCTCTTAAAATTTATATGAGCCATTTTATAATAAGTGTTTTCTTCTTAGTCGTTGCAAAGTCTTTTTCTACCACTCCTTTCTCGACTCGAGTGTGTGGTCAATAGACGGATAGCCTGGTTTCTCCCTAAAGCGGCTCGAGTTTAGTTCACTAAACTGGCCCTGGAGAAGCACTCCGCCTTCAGGATAAGGAGGTTGAAGGCGAAGGCTGACCTACTTGAAGTTTAGAGATCGGATGTGCCGTGTTAAAGCACGACAGAAGCACACAAAATATTTTTTTTAGACCAATTCCGGATTGGCGCAAAAAACTTGTTTTAGTTCGGACGTAAAGTTTTTACTAAAGTTTTTTGGTTTTCCAAGCTTATGGCAATTTTAACCTATTTGTGTGTTTCCAGCATAAGTCTCACAGTACAATGCCGGACACCTTTAAAGCTTTGGCAATATCAATGCGGATTACGACTAGAGCTGAACCCACCAAAAGCCAAGGTACTCCATGGACTAGTCGTCAAAACATTCTCAGATATTGCATTATATGCATCAGTTTCGATTGTGTCTTCGGTCAATAGTTGGGGTGCCTAGCTCCCGTGCTTGCCTCCTGCGTTCTGCTTTATTCGGCTAGGTGTGCAAAGGGAGAACCACTGCGATTGTGCTTCCAGCTCGAATGGTTAAGCGCCTCAGTGGAGAAAGCCAAAAACTGACTGTCACAATGGGCGTAAACTGGTCAGCGATCCGATGACAGTGTCAAACTATAGATCAATAGCGATTACCCCGTGTTAAATGATGGGCCTTTCATAACATCGGCCGAAGTGTTAATGGCTAGACTTCGGTCAGTGCCGAACACTAATCAGGGGCTGGTAACTGGCCTCCCAACTTTAAGCTCCTATGACTAAGTGAAAGTTATAAAGCCTAGATATCTGATTGCCTTGTTTCCGCTAACACAACCGCCTCCGGGCCCCGAGACGTCGGCTAAGGGTTGTCTTGTTAGTACGAAAACACCCTGCGTAGCATCTACAAAGGGGTAGAAGCCGACGATGGGCCACTTTCAGATAATAAACGGTCGCAACGGAGTCAAAATAAAAATATATATCATCAGCGTTTGTATTCAATATACGAGCGCTACCTTTTGTAATTATCATTATAAAGCCATAAATATGCATCAATTTGACTTAAGATTTTGGCCAAGCTGGGTTGCCTGGCTCCTGTGCTTACCCCTATGTTCCCGATTGTTCGGCTAGGCGGTAAAGGGAGCACCTCTGTGATTGTTACTACCGGGTCATCCGGGTTAGTACCTCAGACTGGGTAAAGCCAAAAGCTAGCCATCTTAAAGGATATAATTGGTCGGCAATGACGGAAGTGAAAATTTAGGTTCACTAAAGACCACAGAGTTCGGGAACTTTCCCCGAACTACATCCTCAATATTTTCCTCCCACATTTGATTGGAGTTGAGGTTTCACGATCATGGTCAACATGATAGCCTGAGAAAAGGAACCTATAAAGGAACTATTTTTCTCAGAAGATGTTTCTTACATTAAAAAGTAATATAACATATCTCTCCGTGTACCTTTGTTTATAAAACCGTATGACCGGATTACCTTGTTTGCCGTAAATATTTGCCCTCATAAAGGCTGTATAAAGTAGGACAAACACTCCCCGGCTACTGGCCGTGGAGGTTGAAGCCGATGGTCGGTCAACAAAGTGTTGTACAATGCGGATCCGAGCATTCATGATGTAAAGTACTTGGATACATAGAATCAATACACATAAATTGTGATTAAAGTCAATTTACTCCGGATATTGATCCTTAATTCGGCCACCCTTGCCCAAATTAGGCTCGGGGGCTACTGGCTTTGCACTTCTCACTTAAAATCCATTAACGGGGTACATCGATCCCCTGATCTGGTGTTGCCACCCGACCAGTGGCTCGGGCACTACTGCATTGCCTATTCAATGTAGAAAATTCAAAGTTCCCAGTGTTCGGCTTGACCGAGCCATGGGCAAACGCATCTTCGGACAAAAATAGGTGCCATTGGGTACCTATCCGGCATCAAGCTAATATATTACGACGACTTCTCGAGACCCTCTCTCAAGGGCCCGTCCGCCGATCACTATCTTCTAAAAAAAATTACACCGCGTTTTTATTCCTACGTATGCTGCCGAGCTAGGAGTTGATCCTCAGGCCGATTCCGTGAATCGACCTAAGCCTCAGGGGCTACTAGGATCAGCGATTTCATGCTAACCTTCAGGTGCATCCCGGGTTTTAGACCGACACACACCTTCAGGGCTACCAGTTATACATATCGGCAATGAATAAATTGCACCAATCGAGAAAAATATATCCACAAAAAATCAACCCACGCCCGAGGTAGTGCACCACCTCGGATGCAGTTCAGCATAAAGCTCGGATACAAGTAGCTGGCTCCATAGAGGGTATTTCCGGCATTAAGCTCGGCTAAAATCCTTCAACTTTTTTGAGCCAAGGTGATCTATGACACCTCGGATACAGTCCAGCGTTGGAGCTCGGATACAGTCCGGCGTTGGAGCTTGGATACAGTCCGGCCTTGGAGCATGGATGCAGTCCGGTGTTGGAGCTTGGCTGCAAAAAGACACCTCGGATGCAGTCCGGTGTTGGAGCTCGGATGCAAGAGGACACCGCCGCACGGGAAAAACTTCGAGGCCGAGGTGTGGCGTAAAAATAACAAGGCATTGATAAAGGCCAAGAACTTAAAGGGGCTCCTCGGATACTCGACGTGTAAACTCTTCAAATTCACTTCGGCGATCCTCAAGATCGAAGATGAGAAGATTTATTGAACCAGTTTTCAAGACTGATGACCGAAGATGAAGAACAGTTCGGAAGAATCAAGGAGCGTCCCTAACTTGAAGACCGTTTCAGGGGGCTACTAACGGTGTCCTGGACTAGGGGGTACTCACCATGTCGTCCCCCAGCTAGCTGGATCGGGCCGAGGACCCCCCATGGCAGTTCTCTCATGGGCCACTTCGGGCAGCCCATGCCGCATACAAGGAAGATTCCACAGGACTTGGTGATCAAGACAAGGACTCCTCACCACCGACGTATTCGACTAGGACTCTTGTTAACCTAGGCCTCCGGTACATTATATAAACTGAGGCCAGGCTAGTCGATAGATGATTATGACATCTCATATGCTAGATCATTATAACATTCATCATCATACCCCTAGGGTTTAGACCACAACATATGATCTCGAGGTAGATCAACTCTGTACTTGATACTCCATCAATATAAACAAGAGCAGGGCGTAGGGTTTTACCTCCATTAAGAGGGCCCGAACCTGGGTAAAACATCGTGTCCCTCGTTCCTGTTACCATTGATCCAAGAATCCACAGCTCGGGACCACCTACCCCGAGGTCTGCCGGTTTTGACACCGACAGGTGGCAATCCATCCCCACAATGAACTCGTGGGCCACGTCAGCGGAGTGGCTCCACCCCTGAGGTGGCCGGGCGGCTGCACCTTCCCTTCCTCCTGGGCTGCGGCCACCTCGGCCCCCGCGCACGCGCCCGTAGGCTGAGTTCTTTCCGCGGCTGCCTGAGCCGGCGTAGGTCGCCAACGGAGGATGCATGCGTCCCCGGGGAGGCGCCCCGGGTGCAGCGGTGGACTTGCGAGGGCGGCCTCGCCCCTCGCTGGCTTCGGCAGCTCCGCTTCCTCCAACGCCGCCTTCCTTTCTCAGCGGCGGAGAACCTCCTCAAAGGCGCCATGGCTACGGTGACGACGGATGGAGATGGAGAGGTTAGAAGATGGACATGGGCCAAGGGGTCCCACCCCTTGCCCTTATATAGCTCTCGAAGGATGCCGATCTGTGCCCCTTCACCTTCGGAGCAATAATGGCCCCGCGCAGCGCCCGCCAGGCTTTATGTTAGCCCGGGGTGGTTGCCGAGGCGTCGTGGGGAAGTGGGGGCATCCTGCGCCCCGTCGTGCGCCACGCGTCGCGCCTGACCCGCGGGCGGTTAGGGCCCGTGTCATTTTGCCCCTCCCTCAATGGGCGTAGTCGTGCGCGCTGCGAGCCCGGGGGCTACTGTCGGGCCTGTGGGACTGGGGGTACCCAGGCCCGTCTGCCTGCGGCCCAAGGCACGGCGCATGCCGTAAGCCCAGCACGACCCATCTTCAAGGCTTCCCGAGTAGGACCCTCGCGAGGGCCCCCGCCTCGCAAGGTGTACGTCAGCAAGCGTCGTCAAGAGCTCACCGAGGGCCTCACACATGACAGCCTCCCGAAGCTGCCTCCCGAGGCCCCTCGGCGGGCGGATATGTCTAGTATCACCATGCGGCCCTGCGTCTTCATGTGGGTGACGCGCATGGCGACGGGCGGAGCCAGAAGGGCGCTAGTAGGCACGGATAAGGATGTTTTCCTCTTTCGTGCTAAGGGAGCAAAGACAGCATGCCGGTTCCTGATGCAATCCCCAAAGGTTACCACTTTGATGCAAGAAGACCAGGACGGCGGGCTCGACAGGACGGAGGTCATCACCGAGCCCACCGACGCATCATGGAAGGAAGCTTTAGCAGGCGGATACCACCTTTAGTTAGGATAAGCCGTACTGCTGCCCCCCTTCAAAATTGGCCGTTGTGCCAACCCTTCCCGCCTAGTGTTTTGGGGGAAGAGGACCAGGGCTAGTATAAGTATAGCTATGGCGCCACCTTAGAGAGGGATCGAGTTCCGCCCGTCCGAAATGATTCATGAAGTCTCCGGGGGCCACTTGTACCCACATACTCATCCTCCCTCGTGAGGCAATCCATCCACAAAGCAGGAGTAGGGTCTTACACCGCAAGGTGGCCCGAACCTGGGTAAACTATTGTGTCTGTGTTCTTCCTCCCTCCCGCTCGAGCACGCTGGAGCATCGCCGTGAGATAGTGTCGGGGTACACAAACAGGGGTGTATGTTTCCCCCTGACTTGTGCCCGGACAGGCAGATCTCCGGCGCGACAGCAACAGGGCAAACTGCACTAAGCATCCAAGACAAGGCCAAGCAGAAAAGATGGCTCTTTGAGAAATCAAAGGGCGGATCAAGAAAACCAAGACCAACCAAACAAGCAAGATATCACTAAGGAAAAACCTCCCTTGCCGGGCAGGCGAGCCTGGCGGGGTCGAGGTTACTCCAAAGACAAGCCTCAAGACTCCCCCGACAGGCTTGCCGGGGACGCAGAAGGCGGATCACCCCACCAAGGCTCCACCGCTCCACCTCACAGCAACGCAAGTCAGCTATCGGTGCGGTGTCGAGCCCGCAAGTGATTTTGTGGCTGTTATTTGGTACGTGGCAGGCCATTTCTGAGGAAGATCATCCCTAAATGACACCCGTCCAGGAGACATGTCATGCAGACAGGCGATAAGGTGGCTGCATGGTGCGGCAAGGCTTGCTGGGCCACACCACAATGTGACCCTAAGCGGCGCATTCAATGCACCCTGTCCTGTCTGCAGTGTTAGGTATGATAGCACTGTGGCTATCTAATCAGTGCATAATGACTGTTTTGCCATTGTGGTGACCCCTTGACCTAGAAAAGGAGGGCCGTGGTAACCTTAGAGAGGATTCAGACCCTTGTACGCTCGTACGCGCGTAGCTGCTCTCGCCCCGAGGCAACCTTGCCAGGCTAGAGCGCTGTGTCTCCACAACGGTCCTTTCATCAATCCACCAAAGCAGAAGTAGGGTTTTATGCCTCGCGGCGGCCTGAACCTGGGTAAAAATGCCCGTGTCATCGTTGCCGTGCTGCTCTATGCTTTCCGCTCTTTGTGCAATGTGCTCTTCCCCCTTGCCGAACCACAAGGGGCCGATGGCCCCATAGGTGGCCATGTGATACCACGACATCTTTGGCGCGCCAAGTAGGGGGAAGCGTTTGCGCGAACCTGAGAGTATAAGCAGCGCGTCATCTTCATCACCATCGATTTCGTCGGCAGCCTCGTTGTTCGTGGCCCCCGACGCGCCAGCTCGAGGAGGAAGCGACATCGCTCCTTCGCCGCCTTGCCCAGTTTCCGTCATCTATCCCCGCTGCGGCCACAAGCAGCGGCAGAAACGAGGGACGACGACGGCATGGCGACCCTGAATGGCTCGAGCAGCACGGCCACTATGCGCACCCCGTTCGGGGAAATGAGCGAGGTGGTAAGGTACATGGTTTCTCCCTCCACCTCTTTCACTTGTCGATGATCGAGCCACCTTGGGTTTTAGCATCATCAACGTCAATGAGCCCGCGCGAAACTCGGTTCAGCATTTGCCCTGCTAAGGGAGAATCCTGAGTATAGCGCCGGTGCAAATCCGTTGATTAATGCCCCGGCAAGCACGCTCTGGCAGGGCCATCCATGTCAGCGTGACCTTTGTACCAACCGCCGTAAGATTATCAAAAGTGTAAGTGGAAGGAGGGCGAAACCAGCCCAACCTTACGCCAAGTTCTACCACCCGCAAGAGATTTGCGGCCCCCTTCGGCCCTTGCCGACGGTCCGATAGTGGCACGCGAAGGGCCATCCGCCCAAGATATGCGAACGCGGCAAGCGATCGCAACCAAGAAGGGAGAAAAGCGTGAGCAAAAAGCTAAGTTCACGTGATCATTGCTCTTTTATAGATCCAGAATTCGCAGTTGCCTATCCCCCAGAAACCAATGTTCTTTCGTATGGTCAAACCTTTTGTGTGATGGCACCTTAATGGGTTTGCCTGCGCCCTCGCTCTGTTCCAAGCCTGCTCACGGAGCGGGTGGCTGCATCAAGGGCTCCTAACGAAAAGCCTGCCGGGACATACATTTGCCAGCCAAATGCTAAGGACCCGTTCCTCGCAGCAATCACGGCAGGATGCTACCGGCAGCCAGCCAAAACACATAAAAAGAAACTAACCATACGAACATCCATGGATAAAATGCAAGGGGGATAGCATGTGTTCGGAATTAATTAGTACACCAATTCAGCGCAAGCAAAAGAAGTACGATGTCTAAACACAGGACATGCATAATGTTTTGTTACAGGGCGGAACGCCAATGCGAATGGTTCGGAGCCGTGCTTGACGGCCTTATTGAGCCCTGGGAATGGAGAGCACCTTGTCGGCATAGGGGGCAGCCTTCTTCTCAGTGGCAGAAACATCAGCACCTGCCGGGAGCTTCCTGAAGCCATCAGCAAGGTTGAGTTCAGGGTGGCGGTATGCGAGGTTGCTCAAGACCATGAAGAGGGCATTGCGGGCAAGCTTTCGAGAGTCGCTTTCGAAAAGGGCGTCTCTTCCTTCTTCATGGGTCTTCAACTTTTCAATCAACTCATTGAAGAAGAGCCCTAGCTTGACGCTCGGGACCTCATAACCGCCAACCAAGAAGACTGGCCCTTCCATGCCCATTGCTGCAGCCTGGGCTATGAGGCGCTCGGCGATATCGATCAGGCTTTTGATCCAAAGGTCAACCTGCTCGGATTAGTTCGCCGGCTTGTCCTCCGCATCCTTTCGAAGGCATCTCGCATTGTCCAGATCCTTCATCAGCTGCTTCTCGCGGGCATCGCCAGACTCGATCGAGCTCTCCAGGGTGCCAACCCTGGCCTTCATGTCTTCAATGGTACCGTTGGCAGTCTCGAGGTCTTGACCCTTGGAGGAGAGCTGTGATTGCACCTCTTTCAGAAGGATCTCTGCTTTCTGCACCTCCTCCTTGAGGGTCACAACTTCCTTGGCACTCCCGGCAAGCTCTTTTGTCAGTTTGGCCACCTGTTGGTCGAGATCAACCCTAGCAGTAGATGCGGCGGCAAGATCATCAGCAATCTTCTTCAATTGGGCGGCAGAGTCAGCAGTGAGAGCATCCAGGGCTGCCTTGTGCTTGTCCTCCTGCTCCTTGGTACGCTCCTGTATAAGGGCTTCCAGTTCATCGTCCTTGGCGCGGAGGGTGGCCTCGAGGTTCTCCTCCCGGGAAGAGATGCTCTGCTCCCTGGCGTCCAGAAGCACTGTGCATTCTGCCAGGCGGGCTTCTCGGGCGGCGACATCCTCCTTTGCCATGGAGATCGTCTCTTGCTGCCGCAGAAGGACTTGGAACTATTTGCCGTGCCACTCGTGCAGCTCGATGCCCTTGTCCCTCAGCTTCTGATCTACGCTGTTGGCGGAGTTTCGCTGCTCCTTGGGTGCCTACCAAATCTGGCCGTACCGGTTCTACATTTCTTTGATGCCCGCCGCCACGGACTCCAGAAAGGACAAGTCCAAGACCGCATCAATAGAGCCATCAGTCTCTCCGATTTGCTGAGACAGGGGCGCTATGATGCGCTGGATTTCCTCGTCTAGCTCTGCACTCATTGCTGCCTAGGAACTGGGGGCTCCGAGACCGGGTTGGGCAAGCACCAATGCCAGTTGGCTAGAGGTTGGCTGTGGGATCCCAGCCGAGGTGCTAAAAGATGAAGGATGGAGAAACGGGTGCGAATGAGCCTCGCCTCTCCACGTTTTCCCCCTTTATGGGAGTGAATGTGGGGGAGAGGAGCGGTTCGTCGCTACTTTCCCTCAGAAAGTTACCGTTTTGACATTAATTGCTACAGTCCCACGACCCCACGGCCTGCGGTAATTATGCAGAGTGGACGTTGGATTGATTGGTCATCATAGCAAATTGCTGCATGCGCATCATATCTTCAACACGTGTCCGTGCACCATTTTGGGGCCTAACCCAACGTGCCCAGCGACATGTATAGCTCAGGCCCGGGTGCTTATGTCAGGGTACACAAACAGGGGTGTATGTTTCCCCCTGACTTGTGCTCGGACAGGCAGATCTCCGGTGCAACAGCAATAGGGCAAATTGCACCAAGCATCCAAGACAAGGCCAAGCAGAAGAGATGGCTCTTTGAGAAATCAAAGGGCGGATCAAGAAGACCAAGGCCAACCAAACAAGCAAGATACCACTAAGGAAAAACTTCCCTTGTCGGGCAGGCGAGCCTGGCGGGGTCGAGGTTACTCCAAAGACAAGCCTTAAGACTCCCCCGGCAGGCTTGCCGGGGATGCAGAAGGCGGATCACCCCGCCAAGGCTCCACCGCTCCACCTCACAGCAACACAAGTCAGCTATCGGTGCGGTGTCAAGCCCCCAAGTGATTTTGTGGCTGTTATTTGGTACGTGGCAGGCCATTTCTGAGGACGATCATCCCTAAATGACACCCGTCCAGGAGACATGTCACGCAGACAAGCAAGAAGGTGGCTGCATGGCGCGGCAAGGCTTGCCGGGGCACACCATGATGTGACACTAAGCGGCGCATTTAATGCACCCTGTCCTGTCTACAGAGTTAGGTATGATAGCACTGTGGCTATCTAATCAGTGCATAATGATAGTTTTTCCATTGTGGTGACCCCTCGGCCTATAAAAGGAGGGTCGTGGGAACCTTAGAGAGGATTCGGACCCTTGTACGCTCGTACGCGCATAGCTGCTCTCGCCCCGAGGCAACCTTGCCGGGCTAGAGCGTTGCGTCTCCACCATGGTCCTTTCATCAATCCACCAAAGCAGGAGTAGGGTTTTACGCCTCGTGGCGGCCCGAACCTAGGTAAAACCGCCCGTGTCATCGTTGTCGTGCTGCTCTATGCTTTTCGCTCTTTGTGCAATGTGCTCTTCCCCCTTGCCGAACCACAAGGGGCGGATGGCCCCATAGGTGTCCGTGTGATACTACGACAGATAATGAGCAGAGAGGTTGGACTTAGCGAGGTTCTGTGAGCACTGATGACCCACAAGTATAGGGGATCAATCATAGTCCTTTCGATAAGTAAGAGTGTCGAACCCAACGAGGAGCAGAAGGAAATGACAAGTGGTTTTCAGCAAGGTATTTTCTGCAAGCACTGAAATAGTCGGTAACAAGTAGTTTGATAGCAAGATAATTTGTAACAAGCAAGTAACGGTAACGGTAAATAAAGTGCAGCAAGGTAGTCCAATCCTTTTGTAGCAAAGGACAGGCCAAAACGGTCTCTTATGATAAGCAAAGCGTTCTTGAGGGTACACGGGAATTTCATCATATCACTTTCATCATGTTGGTTTGATTCGTGTTCGCTACTTTGATAATTTGATATGTGGGTGGACCGGTGCTTAGGTGCTGCTCTTACTTGAACAAACCTCCTACTTATGATTAACCCCCTCGCAAGCATCCGCAACTACGAGAAAAGCATTAAGATAAAATCTAATCATAGCATTAAACTTTTGGATCCAAATCAGTCCCTTACAAAGTAGCACATAAACTAGGGTTTAAGCTTCTGTCACTCTAGCAACCCATCTAATAACTACTCCACAATGCATTCCCCTTAGGCCCAAATATGGTGAAGTGCCATGTAGTCGACGTTCACACGACACCACTAAGGGAATCACAACATCCATATCATCAAAATATCGAACACATATCAAGTTCACATGATTACTTGCAACGTGATTTCTCCCGTGACCGTAAGAACAAAAGTAACTACTCACAAATAATAATTATGCTCAAGATCAAAGGGGTATTAAATAGCATAATGGATCTGAACATATAATCTTCCACCAAATAAACATATAGTAATCAAGTACAAGATGTAATCAACACTACTAGTCACCCACAAGTACCAATCTAAGGTTCTGGTACAAAGATTGAACACAAGAGATGTACTAGGGATTGAGAGGAGATGGTGCTGTTGAAGATGTTGATGGAGATGGCCCACCCAAAGATGGGAGAGTTGTTGGTGATGATGATAGCGATGATTTCCCCCTCCGAGAGGGAAGCTCCCCCGGCGGAATCGCTCCGCCGGAGGGCAAAAGTGCTCCTGCCCAAGTTCCGCCTCGAGACGGCGGCGCTTCGTCCCAAAAGTGCCCCCTTGATTTTTTTTCTAGGTCAAAATGACCTATATACCAGAAGATGGGCACCGGAGGTGGGCCGAGGAGGGCACAACCCACCAGGGCGTGCCTGGGGGGCCTGGCGCGCCCAGGTGGGTTGTGCCCACCTGGTGGGCCTCCTCCGGTAGTTATTTGCTCCAGTATTTTTTATATATTGGAAAATAATTCTCCGTAAATTTTCAGCTCATTTGGAGATGTGCAGAATAGGTAACTCTGACGTAGCTTTTTCAGGTCCAGAATTCCAGCTACCGGTATTCTCCCTCTTTGTGTTAACCTTGCATATTATGAGAGAAAAGGCATTAGAATTACTCCAAAAAGCATTATTATGCATAAAAACATTATAAATAACAGTAGCAAAAGATGATGCAAAATGGACGTATCAACTCCCCGAAGCTTAGACCTCGCTTGTCCTCAAGCGAAAAACCGAAATCTCTAAGCATGCCCACATGCTTAGTTAGAGAGAGAGAGAGAGGTGTCGACAAAAACAAAATACGGACATAGAAGCATCATGCATATTATTATAACAGCAACAAACTTTAACATAGAACTTTATCACACTACTTTTATCATATAACTTCTCATGAATGAGTAACAATTCATCACAACATTGAAGTATAAAGCATAAACCTTATTGAAAACCAATAAACTATGTTCTCAGTCAACTTCACAACTATAATTCATCATATTTTCAGGAAGGGTCACGTATCGGAGCCTTTAGGCAAGTCCACATACTCAACCATCATTTAATCTTCTATGATTGCTAACACTCACAGCATACCCATGAACAAAAAGTTTGAACAGGGAACATAGAAAGATAGGGGCTTATAGTTTCGCCTCCCAATGTATTCACCTCAAGGGTGATGTCAACAATAATAACTCATGCCTGAAGGGTTTTTGGATGACAACTTACTTGAAGGATCTTACTCAATCCATAGGTAGGTATGGTGGACTCTCAAAATAAGATTTTGGGTTAAGGGTTTTTGGATGCACAAGTAGTATCTCTACTTAATGCGGAATTTTTGGCTAGAAAAGTTATTGAGCAAGCACCACATGTTAAAGGATCTATGACAATATAACTTCTATGTGAATATGAACAAACATAAATCATTACGTTGTCTTCCTTGTCCAACGTCAACTATTTTGGCACAAAATATTTAATGGGGGCTCACAATCATAAAAGATGTCCAAGATAGTGTATTTGCATGTGAATCTTCTCTTCCCTTATTAATTCTTTCATGAATTGCATCATTGACCAATGCTATGTTTGTCAATCTCCAATAAATTTTACCACTTATACTTTTCCTTATGTGATGTCATTACTTACCATCAGATTAACATATGATCTTTTTCATTTATTTTCCTTTCTTTTATTGGAACAAAAGAGTAAAGAAACAAAACTCAAACTACTCTTTATTATATAACTCACACAAAATTACATCGATAGATAGATTACTAAGCAAACACTCGAAAAGAAAGGATCGAACTAAACTTTTATTCAACTAGATCAAAGGGTAACTAAAGATCAAACTAAAATAGATAAAAGCAAAGATAGTGGTGGTGATACAATACCGGGACACCTCCCCCTAGCTTGGCACAAGCCAAGGGGAGTGCCATACCATGAACTCAAGTCTCCTTTGGTGATGAAGAAGGTGGTTGAGGGAGTCATGGACTAAGGGGTCCTCGGGGCGACAACCCATTGTGCATGGGCCGGACTGGTGGAGCCGTGTGGTGACCGGAGACCTGTGAAGCCGTGGTGTGCCCTCCAAGTCAAGGGTGGATGAGATCTCTTTCCCTCTTGTTGTAATCTATCTTCGGTAACCCTAACCCTATTGGTGTCTATATAAACCGAGGGTTGTAGTCATTAGGGGGAGAGCTATCTTCATCCCCCCTGTAGCCTAGGGTTTAGCTCATACTGATCTCGAGGTAGGTCTACTCTGTAAACCACAATATACAATCAATACAATCAAGCAGGACGTAGGGTATTACCTCTTCGAGAGAGCCCGGACCTGGGTAAACACTGTGTTCATCGTCCCCTGTTACTCATCGATCCTAGATCCACAGCTCGGGACCCCCTACCCCAAGGTCTGCCGGTTTTGACACTGACATTGGTGCTTTCATTGAGAGTTCCGCTGTTGGATCACCGGAAGGATCGATGGCTTGCTTAGTCCTTGGAGAGGACATCAGTTCCATGGATCTCTTCATCCCTGGACAACTCTTCACTTTTGGCAGCATCGTACTGCACGCTGATTTGACCGGCCGTCTTGACCAGGTCGACAACTTCGCTCCCAAACACCGGATTCGATTTGGCAATCTGGAGTACGTCACTGACGCGCGGGGGGATTTGGTTTTCACCGGATTCACCACCCCCGCAGGCCTCACTGCGCCTGCTCTGACGTACACCTCCGATCCGATCTGTGAATCGGCCCCAGTTCACCAAACGGCTTTGAGCCAGGAAGGACTCCCTGAGAGAGGGGACCTTACCCCACCATCAACCGAACTCACATCGGCGAAGGATTTATCCCCGGCCCTCGAGGCAGAACCAGAGGTCAGAAGCCAAGATTCGATCTCGGCCGAGCTCCTCCCCCACAACACCTTGCTGGCCTCGAGCCCGCACCCCGAGTCGGCGAATAGAGGCCAGGGGTCACCCCCGGCCCAAAACGACCTGACCTCAAACATTGGCGTGGAAGGTGCACAGGAGGATCAAAGCACACCCTCAGTTTCCGAGGACAATCCGGTGCCCCTCGAGGTTTCGGTCCCGAATCCTGATAGGTCCGTCCGGGACCAAGGATCGGTTGGGTCGCAGACCGACCTCCACTTCGTCACCACAAAGTCCGGCCTAGATCCCTCAAGTCTGGCAACCATCGATATTTTGAACGAGGCACTAGACCGAATTCAGAAAATGACTATCCAGGAGAACCTGCCCTCCACCTTCAATCACCGACCCTTCGAGGCGTTCGACAGGGAATTTTGCACCCCAGCCACCACCCATTTGGTAGCAACTATCGATGATTTAACCGATATGTTAGACTATAATTTGGAGAATGCCGAATACATGGACGAGGAGGACATAACCGCGGCTAATGCTGAGGTCGGTCCCCCCATCACAGGCCGCTGGTCGGCCACATCCACCTATGACATTTACATGGTGGACGCCCCAAAGGACGGCAACGACACTCCTGAGTAGAACCGAGGCAAGCCCAGAGATGAGCCTCCCAAACGCCAAAAATAGCGTCGTCGATCCAAACCACGTCGAAGCCACGCAAGCAACATAGACTCGGCGGAGAACGACACCGTAAATAATTCGGATGACCTCGTCGAAGACGCAGCCAACAAGCATCATCAGGATGACCCCGCGGGGCAGGAGGACCAACTCAATCCGGAAAGCCACGAAGACTCCGAGGATAGCAACTACCTCCCACTCTCTAAAGAGGAGGCCAGTCTCGGGGAGGACGATTTTATCGTCCCCGAAGACCCTCTGGAGCAAGAACGGTTCAAGCGGAGGCTTTTAGTCACCGCCCGCAGCCTAAAGAAGCAAAAACGCAAAATCAAGGCTGAACAGGACACCCTCAATGACTGATGGACTAAAGTCCTAGCTGCCAAAGAGGGATACGGCCACGATCAGCCAACAAGGAGTTATCCTAAACGAAGGCTATTGCCCCATTTCGACGACGAGGCTATAGAGCCAACACGCCCGACGCATACAAACGCCGAATAGCCAGACCGACCCTCTAGATGGCAGGACAGGGAAGCTCACGAGGCCGAACATCTAGCCGCCCCACCTCACCATCACGGCAAGGATCAGGTGTGGCCTACTTACAAATACAACCTCCGCCATGACCTAGATGCTCGTGGAGGGCGTACCAGGTCCAATTACGGACCCAGAGAAGATCCGCCCGCATACCGGGAAGGATACTATGATTGGTTCAACCAAAACGATAGAGTCCGGGAGCAGAAGCAGAGTAGGAGGGCCGAAGACCTCCGTCGCAACGTAGCCCGAGTTCGAGGCGCTGCACACCCCTGTGCTTCATAGAGAGGGTCATGCAGCACCAATTCCCAGAAGGCTTCAAGCATGTGAACATCGAATCATACAACGGAACCACAGATCCAGCCGTATGGATAGAGGATTTCCTCCTCCACATCCACATGGCACGAGGAGACGACCTCCACGCCATTCAATATTTACCTCTCAAGCTTAAAGGCCCAGCTCGACACTTGCTAAATAGCCTTCCCGAAGACTCTATAGGTTGCTGGGAAGAGCTTGAGGACGCTTTTTGAGCAAACTTCCAGGGCACCTATGTCCGGCCTCCGGATGCTGACGACTTAAATCGCATCACGCAACAACCTGGAGAATCTGCCTGAAAATTTTGGAACCGATTCCTAACTAAGAAAAATCAGATCGTAGACTGTCCGGATGCTGAAACCTTGGCTGCCTTTAAGCATAGTGTCAAGGACAAATGGCTTGTACGGCAGCTCGGCCAAGACAAACCAAGAACTATGGCAGCCCTTACTTCCCTCATGACCCGCTTTTGCGTGGGCGAAGACAGTTGGCTTGCTCGCAAGAACACCAACCCAGACACACCCGGTACCTCCGAGGTTCGGGACGGAAATGGAAAGCCCCGACGCAGCAGGAATAAACATCGCCACAATGACGGCGAGGGTGAGGATACGATAGTAAATACCGGATTCCGAAACCAGACACTACTAGGAAAAGGCTTATTAGTGGCGCACCTGTTTTGGCCATTAATGGCGCACTACAGGTGCGCCACTATCATCACGCCACTAGTAACATATACTAATGGCGCACCCCTGGTGCGCCATTAGTATACCAGACTATAGTGGCGCAGCAGGCAGTGCGCCATTAGTAAGTCACACGGTGCGCCATTAGTATGCCTCCCAGGGGGCCATATTTACCTTGTGCTCTGGGTTACTAATGGCGCACTAACAGATAATGCGCCACTAGTATTTTTTATAGCAGTGCGCCACTAATGTGCTGTATGGTGCGCCACTAGTATGAATATTAGGAATATTTTTTTTCTTTTCTGATATTTGCACAGATTACAAAATATATTACTGCACAGAATATAGACAACAAAACATATAAACAGCAGATTCATCGAATACAATAGAAGATTAGTCTCCGAATACAATTCATCATATTAGCTAGTCTCCGAATTCAAAAGACCGAACAAAGTTAGAACATTACAAGTCTCGAGACCGCGAGTAGCGAGTTTGTCTTCACATTACAAGTCGATATCGATCATCTAAACTACCATCACATAGAAGAGAGCTGCGGTCATCACGATGAGCATCATCGCGATGAAACTGGTCTTCATCCGGTTCCTCCTCTCTCCCGCTAGATAGCGCGTGTATCTAGCTTCCGCCTCCGCCCTAGTGGTGTACCCTTTTTAACTGTTACCGCTGAAATGGTGAACCTGTCTCCGACACTCCTCCCAGTCGTCGTAGACTCCGGGAACCTTACCCTTGTACACGACATACGACGGCATCTCTATGCACTAGCCAAACAAAACGTTAGTAGCAATTCACAAACAATACATAAGCAATATATAAGTATGCAACAAAAGGATCGGAAGTGAAAAGCAAGACATTAATAGCACGATTCATGGTCCTACTAATAAATAGCATCGATTACATATAAGTTGAACGACTGTCCAAACCAAAGAGACATACAAGTTCATTAAAGTTTAATTACAACATGAGCTAATTGATATTTCAGAACTACATAGCATCACTACTTTCGACTCGACTCAGGGACCAGAGCGTGGATGAAGCCGCCGTCTGTCGTGATGGTCATGAAATCACGGGCGTTGTCAGCCTGCATTTGTAGCATTGTTTCTATCTCACTGTTGGACGGTTGATATCTGAGGTAGAACTGCCCCGAGGTACGAAGGACATCTTGATGGATGATTTCCGCAAACTCCGACTGGATGCAAAAGAATTCTTGTCTGATGTTCGCGTCCTGGATTGCCGACAAGCGTGCGGCCCAATCTTTGAGATTATTTGGTAGCAGAAGGTGATTATGGTCCCGTACGATCGCCCGCATGTGATGGTGGGCGTAGTAGGCATCCTTCTGACCGCCAGGCGGCTGCTTGACGCAGGGGAACGTCGTATTGTGGGTGAACACGTGCTTGCCATACCTATGAATTGGCCTGCTGAAGGTGCCTCCAGATCTGGCGTGGCCGGGGAGAACATCATCAAGAACTTTCTTGATATTTGTGTAGTCTTTCTTCGACTGACGGTCCGAGTCGAAATACATGGCCATGGAATATTTCGGGCTTAAGAGGATGAGTGTGCAATGTGTGTCACTGCACAAAACATGGAATGTTAGAAAAAAAAAGAACGATCGAAATCTAAGAAATCATATGTTACGGGGCGGTGAGGGGATGACTTACTCGGGAAAGTAAGGCACGAGGAAGTTATCCTTATCTGGGTTTGCCAGAATGACGCCTTCGAGGTATGAACTCGCGACTTGCCGGTCCCCAGCGCTGCCCAAGATCTTGGCACGCATGTAGAAGGGGTCGACTATCACGATGTCCGGGGTCTTGTCTCTAATGATCCGCATCTCCATACTCAGCGAAAATAGCCGAACAAAGGTGTAGTGCAGCGGATGAAGGTTAAACATAGCGAAGATGTCATCAAACCGCAGGACGATCATACCCCCGATGGCGCTATCCACAACTCTGGCACCTTGGCCACGAAAACCAGGTATGCCACATCATTCTCTCAGAGATGCCGCTTCTCCAAAGAAAGAACACTGTCATGCAGACTCCGCATAGCACCGGTTGCAACATTGAGCAGATTAGTCGGTAGCATCGGCCTACCCGCCACATGCACCCTCCTCGAGATATCCTTAGGTGAAGGTGGCCCGTCCTGAGCACGGATCGTACTTGGTGCCGGCTGGCTCGCACCCTTGTTACTCTTTCTTTTCCGTCCCTTCTTCTTCTACTGTAATGGGATCGAGTTCTGCTCAGAGACCGCCTTCTTGAGTGTGTTGGGGCTGATAATATTTCGCACCTTGGCTATCTGAGGCTCGGTGAAGGCGGCAGCTGGAGGCGTCTCCTGAGAACTGAACGCCAGACGACACCTGTTGCAATTGGGTTTCTCCGCGGTACCAGCTAGATTGTCTTTTGCAGGGTTGGGTTCTTGAGAAGGAGGCCCCAAGAATTCGTCACCGTACCCATGTTCGTTGAAGTACTTATCGACGTTGGTAAATGTACCGTCGTCGTCGTCGTCCGGATCCTGTGCCATATGCATGTCCGGATCCTGTGCCATATGCATGTCCGGCATGTCCGGCAGCGTTGCGGCGGTCTTGCCATGGCTTGGCGCCGGCACGACTAGCGGTGTTGTCTGTGGAGTGGTGTCCCCCGCCCCCAAACGAATCTGGCTCTTCGGCCAAAGCAGGCGCTGAGGGTCATCACATCATCTTCGTCGGCCCCAGGGGGTCGAAACGGAGGTAACAAGTCGTCGCAGCCCCGCAACACCCGAACCAGTTGAACCCTATACACGTTGGGTGGCATTGGATTACCGTGGAACAGGCGGTTGCCCGGTTGAACGATTCTGTCCTTGGCGACATCGATCAACTCACCGTCCACGAAGTGCAGGAGAGTGCATGGAACGTCGACGGCGCCCTGCGAAAACATGTAGGGCGTTAGGGATGCCCAGTCAAAGGCAAGGAGATGAAGTCATCGGCCGAGAGGCTTAATTAGTTACCGTGATGGCGTCAAGCTCGACTAATGTCGAGGCACCGCCAACGGCGGGCGTGCAATTGACGGAGGGGCCGCTTGCTGCCGAGGTGCCGGCCGGCATATTCCTCCCACACCCGGGTGCATTAAGCTGCAATGCCGGCGCCGCCGCGGGAGACACCAATGCCGCCTCCGCCGGAGACACCAATGGCGCCGCCGGCGCGTTGTGCGAGTTGCTACCCGTGAAGCTGGGAATCGGGGGCGGCTCCTGTTGGCCGCCCGCAATCCACGCCTGCAGCCCAGAAACCAAGGTAGGCATAATGGCGGTGATCGTCGCTCCCAGTTGGTCTCGCACTTGCTCTTCGACCATCTCCAGAATCCGCGCCACTTGTGCCTTGAGTTGTTGAACCTCGCGCTCCTGGCTTTTCGAGCTGGCCGTCTTTCTCTCCTTTCGCCCAGCAGTATAGTATTCCGACCATTTTGTGGACAAGCCTTTACCGGCCACACGACCAGCTGACGACGGCTTACTGAGCTTATCCTTGTTTTTCATTACGTTCAACACCCTATTTAAAGGGGTGTCAAAAGGGGAGCTCTGAGACGACCCCGCGCTACTGCTTTCAGTTTCCTGCGGAAGGAACGTGAACCATTTAGAAATTTGGCTTCATTAATTAGAATGCAACCATATGGAGCTAATTACGCGGGGGTGTATTCCTTACCAGAACACGCTCAAGCGCCTTGGTCTTTGGATCCATGGTAAGCTCCTTGGTTACTGGGTCAATCTTGTACCGGGCCCTGACATAGTTCCTGGTCTGCTTGTCATGGTATTTATCGAAGCGGGGCGGTAGGCCTTGCTCGGCACACTCGGCGTCCTCCTTGTCCCATATAGGTTCCGCCACTCTGTAACCGCCGGGACTGAGTGTGTGCTGTCCTAAGTTCAAGTCCCGCATATCTTTCCCCCACTGACTTGATTCCTCGGATGCGGTGCTCTCGCACTTGATCTTGAAGTCCAGGTAGTCAGCTTCGCTGATCGAAGGATTTTTCTCCTTGATCTTCTCATAACTATCACCTTTGTCAATCATTCTCTTCACCGCGCCTCTCCAAGTAGCCAGGGTTGTGCTCATCTTCGTGAGGGCGGCACTGTTCACTTTATTCCCTGAGAGGCGTGTGTTTGCGAAGTCACCGGGGAACTTGTATCGTTCGTGCAGCTTCGTGAAGAGGAGGTTGCGCAAATTCCCTCGGTCACGATGCCTTAGGTTCTCGGTGTTGATCGAGACGGTGCTCCGGAGAATGCACCCGAGCTGTCCCGCGTACCCCTTGACTAATTCTTTGGGCGCCGTTGGATGCCCCTTGGAGGACACTTCAGTAAATTCCTCCTTGATGGTGCCGAGCACGTTCGGGCGCCGGTCCTTCCGTTGCCTCTTCGGTTGGCTGCCATCTGTGCGTGCGCTGCCATCATCAGTGGTGGCATCCTCGGCGGCACCATCAGTGGTGTCATCCCCGACGCCACTAGGGGTTGTGTAGTCAGGATCGATGTCTTCTGCGGCATCCTCATAGCGCTGAGGTTCTTCCTCCATCTCCTGGGACAGCTCCCAGAATGCCTTGCCGCCCGAACCGCCGGCCTCATCGTTGTGGGCCATGTTTTGCTCTAAATAGGAAAAAAGTTTGGTCAAAAAGTTGGTTATTGTCAAGGAACAAGATCTCTAAGTTGACCAAATAACCTAATTCTCGAGGAATGACCCCAAAAAGTTGGTTATTGTCAAGGAACAATTGAGAGATGTTTGTGATATTGCCAAGGTGTTTTGGGATGGAACCTGTTAGTGTGTTGTTCCTAAGGTCCAAGTCCCTTCCTAACCCCCTTCTTCTTGTCTCCTCATTTAGGGTTTGTCGACACCGAGGCATCCTAAAAGCTAAGCTTTTATCATTTAGGGTTTGTCGACGCCGAGGCACCCTAAAAGCCTAAGCTTTCATCATTTAGGTTTTTATTGACACCGAGGCACCCTAAAAGCCTAAGTTTTCATCATTTAGGGTTTATCGATGATGAGGCACCCTAAAAGAATATGTGGTATGGGCTTTTTTAGTAGGTCATCCTACCAGATTAGGGTTTATCAATGACGAGCAACTGACATTAGTAATAACTATGAGTTGATATCACACTTCTATATGTATAACACAAGAGGCAGTTGATCCTACTTAATTAAGTACTAAGATACCCCGGCCCATGCATTAGTCGCAAGTACCCCATATGTCCTATTTTTAGCAAAGTCATGCTAAAATTCACGGAAAATTTCAGCATGACCTTTGCTGAAAATAGGACATATGGAGTACCCGAATTTGCCGGAACGGAAGTTAATCGACATTCCGGCAAACTCAAGGGCCTCTCAGGTGGACAAGGCAAAATCATTATCCCAGGTGGACAAGGCAAAATCATTTTCTGGGCAGTAGTTTAACTGAATTTGAGGAGTGTCATGTTTACGGAAACATTTGCAAACAAAGATAATGGCAGTAAAACATCCATGCTGAGTATGACATCCATCTTGTGCATTCATATGGTACTACAGCTTCCCTGTAAAGATTATTATTCAGATTAAAGATGACCTCCTCAAAGTTTCATTTAGTATTCACAGTTCTGGAGTACATTATCAACAGATCGTAATTGTTCTACTACTGAAAATTGTTCTGCTGAAAATTGTTCAGATCATAATTGTTCTACTACTGAAAATTGTTCAGATCATAATTGCTCTACTGATATCTACTGATTTTTTTCAGTTAAGACTGCTTTGTCAGTTAACGTAGTTAGTGTAATTTTAGCTGAATGACTAGACTAACCCGACAATCTAGTGACTAAAGAAGATAAAGCTGTGTTTGGCAAAGTCTAGGGTTATTGGCTTAGACAAGTGACTAGTGCAATCTCTTGCAAAAACAGTAGTCTCTGAACAATTGTGCTAGCTAGTAGGCATACTAAAAGAATGATGTGTGTCCTACTCACACACTGCTCTACTTAACAGAGCACAAACTTTTTACAAACAGAGTCTACATTGACAAAATCTAATTGTGTTTCATCCACCAGGGTGATCCCAACCACCTGCAGCGCCACGTAACATACGCACACGATCATCATGCACTTTTGCACCATCTTCAGTGGCCTTGCAGATCAAACAATCACAGTAAGTTCAGGCAAATGTTTTCCATGAGGACATGGTCTGTCTGAATAGTGATTGTGTCTGTCCATGGGTCAGCACCCTACCTTGTGTCAGGTTTTCTAGACCAACAAAAGGTTCAATCAGGCCTTCAGCACATGGTACAGCAAACAGAATTTTGAAAGCTCCTAGTGACAGGTAACTGAATTTTGACAGTTCCTACTGCTCCTAGTGACACTTCACTGAATTTTCAGTTGTCTAAAAGTACAACACTTCAAGCGAGGGGAGCTCACCGCGGAGGCACACGAAGGCCCGGTGGTGGATTAGGAGCAGCAGGCCGGCCGGACTTGACGGAGAGGCGGCGGAATCCGAGGTGGAAGAAGGGCTCGGTGGTGGGTTCGCGGTGCTCCTCGGCTCGGCTCCGGTCTGGTTCGTCGACGTATCCGACGGAGACGACGTAGACGCTCGTGCTAGACTTCTCCGGCCTGCTTCGGTGCTCGACGGCGTGGAGACGGAGACGCGTCGGGGTGGGGTCGGAGGGGGAGGAAGGGGAGGATGGGGAGAGGAAGGCGGCGGGGGCGCGGGGGCGGCGGCGCACGTAGGGGCGCACGAGTGGTCGGAGGGGAGGAAGGGGAGGATGGGGAGAGGGAGGCGGTGGGGGCGCGAGGGCGGCGGCGCACGTAGGGGCGGCGGCGCAGTGGGTCGGGGCAGCGGCGCGCAGTGGGGGGCTGAGAGAGATGTGAGATTGGGGGTCGGGGATTGGGGATTTTAGTGGGGGGAGGGATAGCAATGGCGCACCACCTAGCGGTGCGCCATAAGTAACTTTTTTTTTGGATAGCAATGGCGCACCACCTAGCGGTGCGCCATTAGTAATTTTTTTTTGGGTTTTTAGTTGCATTCATTTGTGAATTGGTAAAACATTTATGAATATAAAAAAATATCATCAAATTTGAAAAAATATTCATGAATTCAAAAAATGCCCATGAAATTTAAGCAGGAAAAGGAACACTGAAAAATAAAATACAAGAATAAATAAAAATAAAAATTTGTATATCAATGGCGCACCTCATTCGGGTGCGCCATAAATACCTTCATAGAAATGGCGCACCCTCCCCTGGTGCGCCATTACTAACTGTTTTTTTTGGATTTTTAGTTGCATCTAATAATTTTTTAGAAAATGATGATCAAATTTGAAAACATTTATGAATGTGGAAAAATATCATCAGATTTCAAAACATTTATGAAAAAATATGAATATGAAAAAATATCATCAAATTTGTTATTTGATTTTTTTTTGGATTTTTAGTTGCATCTAATAATATTTTAGAAAACATTTATGAATATGAAAAAATATCATCAGATTTCAAAATATTCATGAATTCAAAAAGTGCCGCCCATTTCCATATGTCGAAATACAATCGAGAAATGAAGACTACGATTTAAATACAATCGATCTTAGCTAGCTATCTTTTCACAATCTTCTTGCCCTTCTTTTTCGCAAATGGAGTTCTTCTGTTGAACGGATGTCCTTTAGGTAGGGTGGTCCTGCTTCTTCTTGTGGTGTATGGCACTTCATCGTCGTCGTCATGTTCCATCTTCGGGTCGCCGTACTTGTCGAAGTCTTGCTCATTGGCGACTCCATCCATTCCGATGATCTTCCTTTTGCCTCTCCTCACGACAACACGACTGGGCTTTGACGGGTCGGTAATGAAGAAGCATTGGTCCACTTGGGAAGCCAGTACCCATGGCTCATTTTTCGCGGTGACGTTTGCGCCCGCGGTCTTGGATTTGGCTTCGGGTATAACCATGGTGGTGAAATACCGGTCTTATTTTAGGACGCTCTTGGCCCATCTGACATGGAACATCGGGACCTTCTCTCCAGCGTAGCTCAGCTCCCAGATCTCCTCGATCCTTCCGCAGTATCTGTCCTTGTCGTTACCGGTGTAGGATTCCATCGTTACCCCGGAGTTCTGATAACCATCGCTCTTCATGTCCTTGTCCTCGGTGTAGAATGTGTAGCCGTTGATATCGTACGCCTCATAGGTCATTAGGTTGTGCTCGGCGCCCTGTGACAAGGCGAATATGAGTTTTTCTTCCGCGGAAGAATCCTCATGTAAAGGGTACGACAGAAGCTTCACCTTGAACCAACGCGTGAAACATGAGTTGTGCTCTTTGATTATATCTCCGTCCGTCCTCTGTTGGCCTCGGTCATTGTACGTCTTCTCAATAAAGGTTTTGTGCTCTACCACCCAAGGATCGACCACGTCTATGTGTTGTAGCGCGACTAGGTTTGCTCTTTCAAAGTCGGCGAGTCGACCCTCGAAGTCGACATGCATTTCACGGCGACCATCACGGTGACCCCATCCAGCGAGCCTGCCGAGGTGCCTGTTGACGGGCAGACCAACGGGGTTCTCGATGCCTAGATAATTCGTGCAGTAGGAGATGCACTCTTCGGTCAGAAAGCCCCTGGCTATGCTTCCCTCTGGACGTGACATGTTGCGAACGTATCCTTTGATGACACCATTCATCCTTTCGAATGGCATCATGCTGTGCAGGAACGTCGGCCCGACTTGGATGATATCCTCCACGATATGGACCAGCAGATGCACCATAACATCGAAGAATGCGGGCGGGAAGTACATCTCAAGCTCGCATAGTATCACCACGATCTCTTCCTGTAGCCTTCTGAGTTGCCTCACGCCAACCGACTTCCGAGAGATGATGTCGAAAAAGTTGCATAGGCCAAATAGCGTTTCACGGACGTGCGCGTCCATGATCCCACGGATTGTAACTGGAAGTATCTGCGTCATCAGCACGTGACAGTCGTGAGACTTCATCCCGCTGAACTTCTGCTTCACTGAGTCTAGGTATCTGCTTATCTTCCCCGCGTAACCGTAAGGAAGTTTTACTCCTACGAGGCAGGTGAAAAACTGCTCGATCTCCTCCTGACTTAGAGTGAAGCACGCGGGAGGGCAGTCATTTCCGATCTTCTTGGCCTTTTTGCCTTTGCGACGACTTTTCGTGTCCGTCGCCTCATCATCATTAGCGTGAAGCTCCTCCCTGATGCCCATTGATTTCAAGTCTGCCCTTGCTTTTGGCCCATCTTTGGTCCTCTCTGGCATGTTGAGCAGGGTACCAAGCAGACTCTCGCACACGTTCTTCGTGATATGCATGACATCTAGGCTGTGAGGCACACGGAGGATCTTCCAGTACGGCAAGTCCCAGAAAACCGACCTCGTTTTCCATACCTTCAGCAGCGGCTCTGGCGCCTTTCGCTTCTTTCCCGGCGGTGGGCACTCTTTTCAATTTTTCAACAGCTCGTCTATTTCCTCGCCGCTCCTCGTACGCGGGCGTCTTCGAGGTTCGGTTTCACCATCGAACAGATCCTTGCATTTTCTCCATGAGTCATCATCACGAAGCCACCTTCGATGTCCCATGAACACGGTTTTCGAAGACCCGGGATCTCTATCTAGCTGGAGATACGTTGTGTCATCCATGCACCTGACGCATGCACGAAATCCGTGGACCACCTGCCCCGCGACATATCCGTAACCGAGATAGTCTTGCACCGTCGTGAGCAGTGCGGCTCTCATAGGGAAATATTCTTTCTCTGCGGCGTCCCACGTATTGGCTGGCGTTTTCCACAGTGTGTCTAGCTCCTCTTTCAGCAGCCCCAGATACAGATTGATGTCGTTCCCTGGTTGTTTCGGCCCTTCAATTAGCATACTCATATGAATGTACTTCCTCTTCATGCACTTCCAGGGGGGAAGGTTGTACATCCACACAAACACAGGCCAGGTGCTATGTGTGCTTCTCTGGCTGCCAAACGGATTGACTCCATCGGTGCTCACGCCCAGCACGATGTTCCTTGGATCGTCCCCAAAATCTGGGTATTCGAAGTTCAACGCTTGCCACTGGCTCGCATCCTTAGGGTGACTCAGCATCTTGTCTTTTTTATTTATCTCCGGATCATTTCCGTCATCTTCTCGCTTCTTCTCCTCCCTATCCGCGTGCCAATGCAGGAGCTTTGCTGCCTTAGGGTCCGCGAAATACCGCTGCAGACGAGGAGTGATCGGAAAGTACCACACCACTTTTCGAGGAGCTTTCTTCCTCTTCTTGTAACGAGTGACGCCGCACACCGGACATATGGTAGACTCCGCGTGCTCGTCCCGATAAATGATGCAATCGTTCATGCACACATGGTATTTCATGTGCGGTAAATCCAGAGGACACACGATTTTCTTTGCCTCCTCAAAACTGGTCGGGCACTTGTTCCCCTTGGGAAGACGTTCGTGCCAGAATGACATGTTCTCGTCGAAGCATGCGTCGGTCATTTTGTGTTTTACCTTCATCTCCAGAGCCATGAGCGTTACTTTCAGGCGGGTATCCTCGGGCCTGCATCCTTCATACAATGGAGTAACCGCGTCTATCTCCGGTTGATCCAGCTTGGCTTTCTCTCGGGCGGCAGCTCTTGCGTTATCCGTCTGCTTGAGAAGCAGCTCTTGAATATGAGGGTCCTGCACCCAGCCCATCGATGGTCCATCGTCGTCTGCTCCGGCATCTTCATCTTCATGATCATGCCCTTCGTCTTGATCTTCCTCATCATCATGTCCGGCATCTTCTACATGATGACTGTGTACTGCATCACCATCGTGATCATGTCCTGGAGATTCTTCGTCTTCTCGCCTGCCCTCGCCGCTGCGGTTGTCTTGCTGCCCTTCCTCATTTCTTGCCCGGCCCCCATGGACGACTTCATAGTCATCTTCATCACCTTGCCACCGATAGCCATCCATGAAACCACGCAAAAGCAGGTGGTCCCGCACCTGTCCGGAATCTGGGTCCGTAATAAGGCTCTTCAGCTTGCATCTTTGACACGGACATCTTATCTCCGTCTCGTTCTTTTGAAGCATCTCGGCCTTCGCGGAGCTCAAAAACCTATTCACGATGCCTTCGGTCATCGTGCGGACCATGGTCACCTGCGGGGTAGAGCAAAATGATATTTTAGAACCAAGAAAATTTTTGGCATGACTTTGCCTAAAAATAGGACCAAAAAGAATGCATAGTGCCAAATTCTCGCCGAAACAGAAATGAATCAACATTCCGGCAAAATATTGGCAACTATCGCATTTCAAATACCGGTACCTGCAAACACAAACATATGCAACACCACAAACATATGCAACACCACAAACATACGTAGATCTAGGCCATAAAAAGTGCATGTGCACGTTGTTGGAGGGAGAAAAAAGTAGATCTACAACATAATTAAAGAAAGCTTTCCCCTTACTTACCTATCAAAAAAAGGTAATTTAACCACTTAATTTGGGTGAATCTATGGTGCAAATGAGGTGAGGAGGAGGAGGCAGCCAAGACAAGCTTGGAGGAGGAGGTGGAGAGAATGAAGTGGGGAAAGTGAGTGTGGTAGGTGGCTGTCCAAAATATCTAGCTGGTCTTAGGTTACTAATGGCGCACCACCTAAAAATGCGCCATTAGTAACCCTGGTTACTAATGGCGCACCAGTTAGGGGTGCGCCATTACTAGTTTTGCAAAAAATATATATATATATATAATTGTTAGTAGTGGCGCACCGTGGTTGTGGTGCGCCATTACTAGTTTGAACTAGTAATGGCGCACTTCACACAGGTGCGCCATTACTAGTTTTGAAAAAAAAAATTGTTAGTAGTGGCGCATGGAGCGTGTGGTGCGCCATTAATAGTTAAAACTAGTAATGGCGCACTGCGCCCTGGTGCGCCATTAATAGTTTTGCAAAAATAAAAAAAAATAAAATTTGCTAGTAATGGCGCACCGTGTGTCTGGTGCGCCATTAGTAATGAGGACACTAATGGCGCACCTGTATCTGGTGCGCCACTGCTATATAGCAGTGGCGCACCACATACATGGTGCGCCATTAATGTCCATATCAGCTATAGCCCTTTTCCTAGTAGTGAGAAGTCCAGAACCCGAAAGAAAGCCCCTAAAGGCAACAGTGATGGCCCGTCTAGGCTGGACACAATTCTGGATAGGCCTTGCCAGATCCACGGCACATCAGAGAAGCCCGCCAACCACTCCAACCGAAATTGTTGGGTGATCAAACAGGCCGGCAAACTCACAGCCGAAGACTCGGGCAAAAGCCCAAGAAGCGAGGACGATGACGAGCCCCGCAGGCCAAATAGTGGAGGGCAGAAACCCTTCCCTTCCGAGGTCAAGACGGTAAACATGATCTACGCAACCCACATACCGAAGAAGGAGAGGAAACGAGCACTACGGGATGTATACTCCATCGAGCCAGTAGCACCGAAGTTCAATCCATGGTCAGCCTGTCCGATCACGTTCGATCGCAAGGATCATCCCACCACTATACGCCATGGAGGGTCCGTAGCCCTAGTGCTGGACCCCATCATCGATGGATTCCACCTCACTAGAGTCCTAATGGACGGAGGAAGCAGCCTCAATTTGATATACGAGGATACAGTGAAGAAAATGGGGATCCATCCATCAAGGATTAAACCCAGTAACACCACCTTCAAGGGAGTCATTCCGGGAGTGGAGGCCCGCTGCACGGGCACCGTGACACTCGAAGTGGTGTTCGGATCTCCGGATAATTTCTGAAGCGAGGACTTGATCTTCGATATTGCACCTTTTCCCAGTGGCTATCACGCACTCCTCGGCCGAACAGCGTTTGCTAAATTCAATGCCATTCCGCACTACGCGTACCTCAAGTTGAAAATGCCTAGTCCTTCGGGCGTCATAACTATCAATGGTAGCACAGAATGCTCACTTCGAACCGAAGAGCACACTGTGGCCCTAGCGGCCGAAGACCACACTAGTCCATATAGGCCCGGATGCCGACCCACTGTACGGGCAGGCGACAACAGTAAACGGGTTTGAACCTGTTCCCCATCATGGGAACCCGCATGCGTTCGCCGCAAATAGGGATACGCGCCCCACGGCATGCCCACATTCTTCACACTCCACGTGCCTTGTCGGCAGAACTTCGCACTCAAAATACCATGGGCAACCGTGAGGCATACATTAATTTGGAGTTCATGTTCGGTTAAACTGAACTTCGGAATTACCTCGTCTTTGGACGACCCGGGGACCAATTCCGGATACCCCCAAGTTTACAGCTTCATTGGCAGGGTCCTCGCCCATCAAGGTCTCATCGAAGGTCCTGATAACCCACAAGTATAGGGGATCGTTTGTAGCCTTCTTCGATAAATAAGAGTGTCGAACCCAACGAGGAGCTAAAGGTAGAACAAATATTCCCTCAAGTTCTATCGACCACCGATACAACTCTACGCACACTTTAACATTTGCTTTACCTAGAACAAGTATGAAACTATTTTGCAAGAATAAAACTATGAGTACTTTGCGAGAGTAAAACTACGAATAAATTGCAAGGTAATAAAAGTAGATAGCTTTTGTCAACATGAAAGTCATTTGTCCCTAGGCAATCGATAACAAGTACCGGTAATCATTCTTGCAATTTTACATGAGGGAGAGGCATGAGCTAACATACTTTCTCTACTTGGATCATATGCACTTATGATTGGACCCCTAGCAAGCATCCGCAACTACTAAAGATCATTAAGGTCGTGAAACCCAACCATAGCATTAAGTATCAAGTCCTCTTTACTCCCATACGCCATAACCCACTTATCCACGTTTAGGCTGCTGTCACCCCCGCAACACCGACAATAAGCAAACCATGAACATATTGCAACACCCTACAGTGAGGATCCCTCACGTTTGCACGAGATGGAGGGCACCATAGGACAGCACCATAAATAAAATATACAATCATACCAACCAAGATCACGATTAACCCATAGGACAAAACGGATCTACTCAAACATCATAGGATAGCCAAATATCATTGGGAAATAATATATGGAGTTGAGCACCATGTTTAAGTTGAGATTACAGTGGGGAGAAGAGGTGTTACACCGCTGCATAGAGGGGGAGAAAGTTGGTGTAGATGGTAGCAAGATTGTTGATGTAGATCGCAGTCACGATCCTAGCCCCGGCGGCAATCCGGCGCCACCGGGAGAGAGGGGGAGAGAGCCCCCCTCCTTCTTCTTCCTTGGCTTCCCCCTAGATGGGAGGAGAGTTCCCCCTCTGGTCCATGGCCTCCATGGCAGAGGAGGGGCAGGAGCCCCTCCGAGATTGGATCTCCCTCTCTGTTCTCTTCTGTTTCGCGTTCCCCAGATCTGGCCGAAAATCGTTTCTTATATTCCGGGAGATCCATAACTCCGATTGCGCTGAAATTTTAACACGATTTTTTTTCCGGATATAAGCTTCCTTGCACTCGAAGTAGAGCTCCAACCGATGTACAAGGTGGGCATAAGACACCTGGGCGTGCCAGGGACCCCAGGCGCGCCCTGGTGGGTTGTGGTCACTGTGGGCCCCCTCTTCTGATGATTCCAACTCCCAAAAATCACAAATATTCCAAAATAATTCTCCGTAAAATTTTATTGCATTTGGACTTTGTTTGATATGGATTTTCTGTGAAACAAAAAACATGCAACAAACAGGAACTGGCACTGGGCACTGGATCAATAGGTTAGTCCAATAAATCATATAAAAAGTTGCCAAAAATATGTGAAAGTTGTATAATATTGGCATGAAACAATAAAAAATTATAGATACGACAGAGACGTATCAGCATCCCCAAGCTTAATTCCTGCTCGTCCTCGAGTAGGTAAATGATAAAAAAGATAATTTTTGATGTGGAATGCTACCTAGCATAAACTTGATCATATGTCTAATCATGGCATGAATATTAAGACATGAGTGATTCAAAGCAATAGTCTATAATTTGACATAAAGACGTCAATACTCAGGCATCCCAACAATCAAAATATCAACGCTAAAGAAAGTTATCCCTAGCCCGTCATGCTCAATCATTGATCCATTCATGAAACACACTCGAATATTAGCTGCATCAATGCACAAGTATGATCATAGTGCTCCCTAGTTGGTGCTTTATAAGAGAAGATGGAGACTCAAATAAAAATAAAAATTGCATAAAAGTAAATAGATAGGCCCTTCGTAGAGGGAAGCAGAGATTTGTAGAGGTGCCAGAGCTCAAAGCAAAAAAATATCGAGAGATAAAAACATTTTGAGAGGCATGCTTTTCCTGTCAATGCTACGACCGAGAGTTCCCAACATCCTCCATGCTAGACACATTATAGGCGGTTCCCAAACAGAAAATAAAGTTCATTTCCTTTCCACCATTCTTTCACAATCCATGGCTAGCCGTATCCACGGGTGCCTTCCATACCAACACTTTCCAAGGAATTTTGTTGTTATTATTTTTGATTCATTGTGGGACTGGGCATCCCTATTACCGCCATACTCTCGTGCAATGACAAGTGAATAAACACTCATCGTGAGAATAACCCGCCTAAACATGGAAGACATCGCCCACCCCCTCCTGCCACATGAGCGGTACGTGCACACAAAACAGAGATTTATTTTGAAAATTAGAGTTGGCACATACAAATTTACTTAGAACGGCACGGAAATACCGCATATAGGTAGGTATGGTGGACTCACATGGCAAAAACTGGGTTTAAGGATTTTGGATGCACAAGTAGTATTTCTACTTAGTACAAGTGGAGGCTAGCAAAAAGATTGAGAAGCAACCAACCAAGAAACGAAAATTCTCATCAACAAGCATCAAGCATACTAACACCGAATAATGCACCACAAGTAGGAAGTAATTTCATTGCATAACTATTGACTTTCATGCTTGCATAGGGAATCACAAACCATAACACCAATATTCTTACTAACCACAACCATTTACTAGTACCTCCCACATATTATCATCTCTATATCGCAAAACTATTGCAAGGAATCAAACATATCATATTCAGTGATCCATAAGTTTTATGTAGGATTTTGTGACTAACCATGCAATTGACCAATTCCTGTTGACTCTCTAATTAGGTATAAGTGAAGCATGAGAGTTTAATTCTTTCTACAAAAGACCATGCTCTAATAAATATAAGTGAAGCAAAATAGCATTCTTCAAATAACGGTTTTCTATGTGAAGAGAAACAGGCAATCCAAACTTCAAATGATATAAGTGAAGCACATGAAGCATTCTATAAAGCCATACTCAAAAGATATAAGTGTAGTGCAATGAGCATTCTATAAATCAACCATGGACTATCTCATACCAGCAAGGTGCATAAAAGGAAAATAAAAACTAAACACAAAAGACGCTCCAAGATTCACACATATCACATGAACGAAACGAAGACAAAAACATACCGATACTTGTTGAAGAAAGATGGGATGCCTTCCTGGGCATCCCCAAGCTTAGACGCTTGAGTCTCCTTGAATATTTACTTGGGGTGCCTTGGGCATCCACAAGCTTGAGCTCTTGCCTCTCCTCCTTCTTCTCATATCGGGACCTCCTCGATCTTTGATCACTTCATCCACACAAAACTCAACAGAAAGCTCGGTAAGATCCGTTAGTATAATAAAGCAAATCACTACTCTAAGTACCGTTGCAAACCAATTCATATTTTGTTTTTGCATCGTAGCTACTATATTATAACTTTTCCATGGCTTATACCACCGATAGAATTGATAGTTTCATCAAAACAAGCAAAACAATGCATCAAAAAACAGAATCTGTCTTAAACAGGACAGTCTGTAGAAATCTGAACATATACCATACTTCTGGTAATGAAACAATTCTGAAAAATTAGGAAAAAATAAACAATTTGTATGGAAAGACTGTGATTTTCTTTTAGAAACTTTCGACATTCCAGTAAAAAATGTAAAATCGCGCACTACAGCCAAAGTTTCTGTTTTTGCACTGCACATACCAACAAGCAATCTAATCATCCTAAAGGCAAATCTTGGCACATTATTTTTATAATACAATGGATTTGTACAAGGGGCTAATTATTTTTGTTGAAAAGTTTCTGTAATTAAGATTCACAAAGTTTCCATGGGCATGAAAAAAGTTCAAGGCTAGCTCCCACTTTCACAATGCTCGTCCCTCTCACTTTCACTTTTCTTTTTGTGAAGTTTTAAGTTCCCCTCTATATTTTTTTTGTTTTTAAAATTTATAAAAGCACTCAACAGAAATAAATGACTCTCTAAAACTTCTGGGTTGTCTCCCTGGCAGCACTTTCTTTAAAGCCATTAAGCTAGGCATGAAGTGCTCAAGTAAAGAATCCACCCGGATCCCAAGGTATATCAAAGCCAATTTTAATTAACAATGATTTGGCATTTAGTAGTGAGCACAAAGCAACATATATCATGCGATGACGAAGTCTAACTCTCTTCCTATGCATCGGCATGTCATACAAGAACAATTCATGCACATCAAGTAAAGGCCAATACATAGCATAAGCAGTTTCTTGCAATTTTATCGTGTTGGAAACATAGAGAGGTGGAGATATAGTTCCTCTCTCATAATAATTGCAAGTAGGAGCAGCAAGCACATGCATATTATATTCATCAAAATCATCATGTGCAACAGTAAAAGGCAACCCATTAATGTAATCCTTAATAAGAGCAAACTTCTCTGATAAAGTGTAGTTGGGAGAATTCAAAAAGATAATAGGACTATCATGTGTGGGTGCAATAGCAACAATTTCATTCTTAACATAAGGAACTATACCAAGTTCATCTCCATAAGCATAATTCATATTGGCATCATGGCCACAAGCATAGCAAGCATCAAGTTCATCAAAAAGGGATATTTCAAACGAATTAATGGGATCATAGCAATTATCATAACATTCATCCTTCGGTGAGAATGAAGGGAAATTAAATAATGTATGAGTTGAAGAGTTACTCTCATTAGAAAGTGGGCACGAGTAGCTAATCCGCTCTTCCTCCTTTTGTTCTTCGCTCTCTTCATCATCTTTTTCATCAAATGAGCTCACAGTGTCATCAATTCCTTCTTCCATAGACTCCTGCAAAATATTAGTCTCTTCTTGGACAGCAGAGACTTTCTCAATAAATACATCAATATCGGAATTGTATTTATAATTCTCATAGCAATATTTAAGTATAGCAAAATTTTCAGGTCTATAAACATCATCATCAAAAGCTTCATACTTTTCAAACAAAGATTCAATTTCATAAGCACCCTTAAAAGCAACAAATTCTTCTATTCGTTCCACATCATAATAATCATATCTATCATTGGCATAAGAAGCTAAGGTTTCATTATCATTAAATTTGCATGAAAAGGGAAGGTGTGGAGCATTCATCCTAGAGAAACAAGTAAAATCATATCTCTGGCATAAATTCCAAGCATACCAATGCAACATATCAATTTGATCCCATAACAGTTTCCCTTTTTGTGTCAAGCGATAATCCCTAAAGTATTCACGTTGATCCAACGTGTCTCCCATTATCATGTTGAATGGGGTTTTCTCAGGATTATTAAAGTAGTGCATAATATTTTTCACATAACGAGCATCGAGGGTTTTAGGAGGTTCCCCATCTCCATGAGTAGCAAGTACCACTAATTTTTTTGGTGTTTCGTGTTCCATATCCATAACTAAAGATAGAGAACAACTTAGAACAGGAAATAAAAACTACTTAGTGATAAAGCAAACAAGCACACACGAGAATATTCACCCTACGCTATTGCTCCCTGGCAACGATGCCAGAAAAAGGTCTTGATAACCCACAAGTATAGGGGATCGTTTGTAGCCTTCTTCGATAAATAAGAGTGTCGAACCCAACGAGGAGCTAAAGGTAGAACAAATATTCCCTCAAGTTCTATTGACCACTGATACAACTCTATGCACACTTTAACGTTTGCTTTACCTAGAACAGGTATGAAACTATTTTGCAAGAATAAAACTATGAGTACTTTGCAAGAATAAAACTATGAATAAATTGCAAGGTAATAAAAGTAGATAGCTTTTGTCAACAAGAAAGTCATTTGTCCCTAGGCAATCGATAACAAGTACCAGAAATCATTCTTGCAATTTTACATGAGGGAGAGGCATGAGCTAACATACTTTTTATACTTGGATCATATGCACTTATGATTGGACCCCTAGCAAGCATCCACAACTACTAAAGATCATTAAGGTCGTGAAACCCAACCATAGCATTAAGTATCAAGTCCTCTTTACTCCCATACACCATAACCCACTTATCCGCGTTTAGGCTGCTGTCACCCCCGCAACACTGACAATAAGCAAACCATGAACATATTGCAACACCCTACAGTGAGGATCCCTCATGTTTGCACGAGATGGAGGGCACCGTAGGACAGCATCATAAATAACATATACAATCATACCAACCAAGATCACGATTAACCCATAGGACAAAACGGATCTACTCAAACATCATAGGATAGCCAAATATCATTGGGAAATAATATATGGAGTTCAGCACCATGTTTAAGTAGAGATTACAGCGGGGAGAAGAGGTGTTACACCACTGCATAGATGGGGAGAAAGTCGGTGTAGATGGTAGCAAGATTGTTGATGTAGATCGCTGTCACGATCCTAGCCCCGGCGGCAATCCGACGCCACCGGGAGAGAGAGGGAGAGAGCCCCCCTCCTTCTTCTTCTTCCTTGGCCACCCCCCTAGATGGGAGGAGAGTTCCCCTCTGGTCCATGGCCTCCATGGAGGTGGAGGGGCAAGAGCCCCTCCTAGATTGGATCTCCCTCTCTATTCTCTTCTGTTTCACGTTCCCCAGATCTGGCCGAAAACCGTTTCTTATATTCCGGGAGATCCGTAACTCCGATTGCGCTGTAATTTTAACACGATTTTTTTTCCGGATATAAGCTTCCTTGCGCCCGAAGTAGAGCTCCAACCAACATATGAGGTGGGCATAAGACACCTGGGCGCACCTGGGGGCCCAGGCGTGCCCTGGTGGGTTGTGGTCACCATGGGCCCCCTCTTCTGATGATTCCAACTCCCAAAAATCACAAATATTCCAAAATAATTCTCCGTAAAATTTTATTGCATTTGGACTTCGTTTGATATAGATTTTCTATGAAACAAAAAACATTCAACAAACAGGAACTGGCACTGGGCACTGGATCAATAGGTTAGTCCAATAAATCATATAAAAGGTTGCCAAAAATATGTGAAAGTTGTATAATATTGGCATGAAATAATCAAAAATTATAGATACGATGGAGACGTATTAGGTCCCAACCCCCACCTATCAGAAGCAATGGCGCAGACATGCAGCAGGGCACAGTGAAGGCTTCAACTCACGCATCAAGGCCCTGCGTCAACCTTTACTCTGTAAATTTTCTTTTTCTTTCTCTCTTGCAAGTACTGCCTTCGCAGTTCGAATCGTACGGTTAGATGTCCTGAGCTTACGAGAAATAATAAAAATACCCTTTATGGTGTTCGGATATCTGCATCTTGCAATTTTTCTGTCCCTTTCCGATTCTCTCCTCGCTCTTCGAACAGCCCGGCATGAAAATATATTAATCAGCTACGAGTTTGATTTATACATCAGCTCAATATCTTTAAGTCCGGCCCCGCTTCTCGCTAGGTGTCTGGCGTCTCGGATATTGCACTATATGCATCTGTTCCAAACTATGTCTTGGGTCAATAGTTGGGTTGCCCGGCTTCTGTGTTTGCCCCTTATGTTCTGCTTGTTCGGCTAAGAGGGCAAAGGGAGAACCCCTACGATTGTACTACTGGTTCGCCCGGTCAAGTACCTTAGGAGGAAAAAGCCGAAAACTGACCATCATAGTAAGCGCGAACGGGTCTGCGATCCGATGACGAGGTTGGACTCTAAAAATCATTGGCGATTTCGCCGTGTCACACGAAGGGTTCATCTTAGCACAAACCATGTGATCGGAAAGGGCAGGCTTCGACCCCTAAGTACATCACAAATGCATCGGGGGCTAGTCCCTAGCCCCCACCGTCAAGCTCCTAAGGCTAAGTGAAAGAAGTAAAACTGAATAGTCTGATCGCCTAGTTTTGTTCCCGCACTACCGCCTCCGAGCACCAAGACGTTGGCTAAGGGTAACAGTGTGGAAACAAAACACCCTTCGTGATATTCACTTGGGAGCTGAAGCCAATGACTGGTAGCTTTCAGAACTAAACATACGGCCACACAGGAGTCAATATTTAATCACTATGTTCACCGGGCGCATAATAAAGCATAAATCCCACTTGGTACAAGCTTGCTACATCTACTCAAGCATTACATTTTTCGAACACTGGCCCTCTATCACCCGCGCTCCGGTCATCACCTGCGCGAAGTACTGCTCGGGGCGGCGATGCTCCTTCACCTAGGGCGGTGGACCAGTGGCCATCTCCATTGGATTAATCCTTGGCCAATGAACCATGGTCTTCGCAAACGTGAGCCTCGCCCCCTCAAGGCACGCCGACCTCTTCATGGCGTCAATCTGGAGCGGCGCCTCCCGCAGCCTTTGCACAAGGTCGAAGTAGGTGTCTGGAATGGGCTCGGCCGGCCATAGGCTGACACAAAGGTCCTTCAAGGCCAGCTCGGACATTCGATGCATCTCCATCAGCTGCTTCATTTGATCACTAAGGAGGGGAGGACGCTCGGAGTCTGGAAACTGTGCCCAAAAGAGCCGCTGCGTGGAATCCTCCTCGTGAGTGGCATAGTGCCTCGTTGCGGCCACCGCATTCTTCGCGAATTCAGCGAAGATGCCTGTGGAGCACCAGACCCTCGTCAGCAGGGCGAATCTGTTGCCTCTGAACACACTCTGCAATAAATATTTCTTACCATTGGCATTTTGTGCGGCTTGCCGAAGCTCCTCCCGGACACCTCGGGCGTCACTCCTCGCCTCCTGGAGCTCTTTCTCCGCCTTGGACAGATGGGAGGATTGCTCCTCCCACCCCTTCTCAAGGGCCTGAAGCTTCTCAGCGGCATCCTGGAGCTCCCCTTGGACCTCGGTTACCCGAGATTCATGCTGCTCAGCAGCACGCTTGGCCTGCTCAAGCTCGGACACCGCCCTCTCAATGGATGTCCTCTTCTCGGCCGCCTCGGCCTCAGCTTTCTTAAGGGCCTCATTCAAGCCCTCGACCTCGGCGGCAACAGCTGAAAGATCATCAAGATAAAGGATCAGTCAATGGTCCAGCCAGTCCCTATCTGGCAAATACACATCTTTTTACATAGCTTACCTTGCGCCTTGTCAAGCCGTTTGTTGACAAGGTCCAGGTCTTGATCAGAAAGCTTGAGCTTCCGATCCGTCTCCTCTAACGCCACGGCATTAGCAGCCGCGGCCACGTAAGATGCCTGTGTTAGCATCAGAAATTTTGACATTGTTAGCCGTCCTGCCGAATTTGATCCTCTGCAGGTCTCTTCGAAGATCCTGGCAGAGTCTCGGGGGCTGCTATGTATGCGGCCTACTTAAACTAAGAACTATAACCGCATTATGAGGAAGGATTATTACTTGACTTACCTCAAAGCCTATTAGAAGGCCTTGGACAGCGTCGTTCAGTCCAGATTGGACGGACCGAACACTCTGCATAACCGCACCCATAAGGGTGTGGTGCCCTTCAACGATGACGGAGTTGCTCACCAACTGCTAAAGTATGTCCGGCCAGCCCACCACCGCCCGTGCGGAGGTGTTCGGCACCGGCGTTGCCTCCCCGGCCCCCTCCCCGCAAGGAGGATTCTGTGCCGACGAGGGCCTTGGAGGCTTAGGAGCAGTCGACGGAGAGGGTCCAGCTGGCCCGGACTCTTTTCCCTCGTCGGCCAGGAGGAACGCTCCCTCCTGGTCTTCGGTGACCGAGGTGTTGACCTCGGCCATTACGACATCTACCTCCCCCTCCGTGTTCGGAGGAGGAGGAGTTCTTTGGGACCGCACCTCCTCAGCCTCTTCGGGGACCAAAGGAGGCGCGGAGTGCGCCATAGACCCACTGTCCGCTAGCTCAGCGGGCGGAGACGTCCTTTCCGAGATTTGCTTGGTGGGGTGCTCATGCGGGGGACTGCAATTCGCAGGGGTTAACCTTCAACTAAAACAAACTACTGAAAGCGTAATAGCTGAAAATACAGACACCTTACCTGCTGGCAGGGGGCTTGACCCTGGATCCCTTCTTCGGGAGCTCCTTAGATGCCTCGGACTTCTCGTCATCCGAGCTGTTAGGAATAACCAGCTTAGGCCGGTGTCGTCTCTTTGGGGCCGGGGAAGGTTGGACCTCCTCGGCGTCCTCGGACGCCGGCCTCTTTTTGGAGTGCGAAGAGGCACTCTCCTCTTCGTCCTCCTCCTCCTTGCCCCCATCCTGTACGGATGAGGCCGCAGCATCTCCGGACCGGTTGCCCAAACGGATCCTTCGACGGAGGCCCTCCCTGGCCTCCGGTGCCTCTTGCTTCTTGCCCTTATTAGTGGGTGCCTTGTAGGGCACCACGACCAACATCTTCTCCAGCTGCTCTGATCGGGGCCCCTCCGGCAGCGGCGCCGTGCCACTGATCTTCTTGGCCTTGGTGAGCCAGCCGTGTAGAATCCACATAACCAGGTTAGATCGAATCTCACGTAATGTGAATATACGAATACTCTTCGAAGAGACATGCCACTCACCTCCCTTGAGGGATTCACAGTGTCAAGACCGATGTCCTTCCCCTCGGCTGGCCACTCCTTTCGGGGCTGGAATAGTTGGCCCCATATCTTGTCAGGAGTCGTGCCGAAGAGGTGCCGCACAGTGGCCGGATCCTCGGGCTCGTGCTCCCACATGGGCTTGGCCCTCTCTTGGCAAGGGAGGAGCCCGCGGTGGAGCATGATCTGGAACACGTCGACAAGCCTTGCGCCGGTCTCTATTACGTTGTCGATGCGCTTCTGCAGCGCTTTGGCATCAGCAACACATCCCCAGTCCGGACTCTTGGTGGTCCAGGAGGCCAATCTGGTGGGGGGTCCGGACCGGAAGGCGCGCTTCACACACGACGATGAAGGTCGACATGTGGAGGAGGGAGTTGGGCTAGATCATGGAAATCCAGCCCATAGTAATACATTAGCCCCCGCACAAAGGGGTGAAGTGGAAATCCAGGCCCCCTAAGGAAATGGGGGAGAAAAACTACCCTTTCGCCCGGCTTGGGTGTAAGGATGATCTGGCCCTCTTCGGGGGCTCGATGGGCGACATTGGCCAGCAAGTAACCGGCCTCCTTCAGCTTTAGTATATCCTCGTTGGTGACAGAGGAGGCCTGCCACTTCCCATTGGCGCCGGATCCGGCCATGGTTGAAGGAGGTAAAGTGGGATTGGCTATGGAAGTAGGGAGAAAGGGCGCTGGAGCTCTGAAGAATCGCGAGTGCGGAAGGTAGGAGAAGGTGTGGGATGCAGACTGTAGCCCCCCCCCCCTTTATAGACTGTGGGCAGGCCAGAGATCCCTTTTTTCATGCCGTTAGCCTCTCCACTTCCCGATATCTCCACAATTTTATGAGCGGGGAGGGGAATCGTAATCATTAACCATATCCCCCGAAAAAAGGTACACGATCTCCACCTTGAAGGGACGTGTCAAGCGTGGCATCAGCCTTGAGCCACGCTTCGAGAAATAGTAACTGCTTGGCGTTATGGCCGGAAGCTACTCTTCATTGAAGGAGAAAAAGTTGTCAGATAAAGACACTATTTGCACTTGAGTGATATTTTTATTACTACCTTCGGTGTTAAGTAAAATAGCCGTTTCAGACTCCGAACATCACTTGGTACCGAACAGGGGGAAGACTTGTTGAGGAACTCGCCCAGCAAACCGAATACAGGTCGGAATGGATACCGGATACAAATCTCGGCGTTGGAGGCAAGTTCAGGGGCTACTGAGGGAGTCATGGACTAAGGGGTCCTCGGGGCGACGGCCCATTGTGCATGGGCCGGACTGGTGGAGCCGTTTGGTGACTGGAGACCTGTGAAGCCGTGGTGTGCCCTCCAAGTCGGAGAAAAAGTTGTCAGATAAAGGCACTATTTGCGCTTGAGCGATATTTTTATTACTACCTTCGGTGTTAAGTAAAACAGCCGTTTCAGACTCCGAACATCACTTGGTACCGAACAGGGGGAAGACTTGTTGAGGAACTCGCCTAGCAAACCGAATACAGGTCGGAATGGATACCGAATACAAATCTCGGCGTTGGAGGCAAGTTCGGGGGCTATTGAGGGAGTCATGGACTAAGGGGTCCTCGGGGCGACGGCCCATTGTGTCGGGCCGGACTGGTGGAGCCGTGTGTTGACCGGAGACCTATGAAGCCGTGGTGTGCCCTCCAAGTCAAGGGTGGACGAGATCTCTTTCCCTCTTGTTGTAATCTATCTTCCGTAACCCTAACCCTATCGGTGTCTATATAAACCGAGGGTTGTAGTCATTAGGGGGAGAGCTATCTTCATCCCTCCGTAGCCTAGGGTTTAGCTCATACTAATCTGAAGGTAGATCTACTCTGTAAACCATGATATACAATCAATACAATCAAGCAGGACATAGGGTATTACCTCTTCGAGAGGGCCCGAACCTGGGTAAACACTGTGTTCATTGTCCCCTGTTACTCATCGATCCTAGATCCACAGCTCGGGACCCCCTACCCCGAGGTCTGCCTATTTTGACACCGATAGTGGTGGTGAAGTAGTAGCGAGCTAATCATTTTTCTCCAGCTTGTGTCGGAGGGTAAAATTATCTACCCTCAACTCATCATTCTCCATCTCAAGCTTTATTATCCTCTTGCATAATGCCTCCTTGCTTTCTTTCTTGAAACGAGGAGGGACTCGTTCATCTTCATCTTCCTCATCGATGAACCATATATAGGGATAGGTGTCCTTGAAGATATTTTTATCCAAAGGCTGATAAGAAACTGGCAATCCTCTTCCGAATCTTGAGATGACATAATTCAGATCTACCAGGAAAACAGCAAGAAAGAAGAACAGAAGATTTCTCCATGATACGGTGTTCAATACGTTCGGGGGTTATATAAAGATTTTTTATCTTGGGAAACAAGCAAACAGGAGGAAAACAGAGTCGGGAAGGTTCCCGAGGTGGGCACAACCCACCTGGGCGCGCCAGGGGGCCCAGGCGCACCCTGGTATCTTGTGCCCCCCTCGGGTGCCTTCCTGGCTGTTTCTTATTTTCCTAATTTTTGTAATATTCCAAAACTGACAGAAAATATTTTTGCGGATTTTTTGGAATCTGTTTACTTACCGTATCACGTACCTCCTTTTTTTTAGTATTCTGGGGTGTTCCGGTAGGTTTCCTTTATGTGTTCCTCCGGTGTCAAGGTTTGAATAATATTGCTTTCAACATTAATAGGCGTACCTGAGATATAGTGTTTAATTCTTTACCCATTGACCACCTTCGGGTTTGTACCTTCGGCATTATTTATTTTGATGGCTCCATAGCGATAAACCTCCTCAATAATATATGGTCCTTCCCATTTAGAGAGAAGTTTTCCTGCAAAGAATCTGAAACGAGAGTTGTACAAAATAACATATTCTCCAACTTTGAATTCCCGCTTTTGGATTCATTTGTCATGCCATCTTTTAACTTTTTCTTTAAATAACTTGGCATTTTCATAGGCTTGGGTTCTCCATTCATCTAGTGAGCTAATATCAAATAACCTCTTTTCACCGGCAAGTTTGAAATCATAGTTGAGTTCTTTAATTGCCCAATATGCTTTATGTTCTAACTCAAGAGGCAAATGACAAGCTTTTCCATAAACCATTTTATAGGGAGACATACCCATAGGATTTTTATATGCTGTTCTGTAGGCCCAAAGTGCATCATCTAATTTCTTAGACCAATTCTTTCAGGACCTATTAACAGTTTTCTGTAATATTAGTTTTATTTCTCTATTGCTAAGTTCAACTTGGCCACTAGATTGAGGATGATAGGGTGATGCAATTCTATGGTTAACATCATATTTAGCTAGCATTTTACGGAAAGCACCATGGATAAAGTGTGAACCACCATCAGTCATTAATTATCTAGGGACTCCAAACCTCGGGAAAAGAACTTATTTAAGAACTTTAATGGAAGTGTTATGATCATCACTACTAGTTGGAATAGCTTCTACCCACTTAGTAACATAATCAACAGCAACCAAAATATGTGTATACCCATTAGAGGAAGGAAATGGTCCCATATAATCAAAACCCCAAACATCAAATGGTTCAACAGCAAGTGAATAATTCATAGGCATTTCTTGACGCTTACCAATATTACCAATTCATTGACATTCATCACAAGATAAAACAAACTTATGGGCATCCTTGAACAGAGTAGGCCAATAAAAACTACATTGCAATACCTTATGAGCAGTTCTATCTCCCGCCTGATGCCCTCCATAAGCTTCGAAGTGACATTTCCATAGGATTTGTTCATGCTCATGCTCAGGTACACAACATCTAATAATACCATCTACTCCTTCTTTATAAAGATGTGGGTCATCCCAAAAGTAATGTCTTAAATCATAGAAGAATTTTTTTTGTAGGTAAGTGAAACTAGGTGGTATGTATTTAGCAACAATATAATTAGCATAGTCAGCATACCAAGGAGTATTATAAGAAACATTTATTGCAGCTAGTTGTTCATCAGGAAAGCTATCATCAATAGGTAGTGGGTCATGAAGGATATTCTCTAACCTAGACAGGTTATCACCTACGAGGTTCTCGGCTCCTTTTCTATCAGTGATATGTAAATCAAATTCTTGTAGCAAGAGAACCCACCTAATGAGTCTAGGTTTAGCATCTTTCTTTTCTATAAGATATTTAATAGCAGCATGATCGGTGTGAACAGTAACTTTAGAATCAACAATCACTGGTACAGTGAGGTGCTATACAAATGGTTTTTAACCCCTTTCCACGGCGGCGTTCTGAACTGTCACCTAGTGAGTGGCTGCGATAGGGGGGTCCTTCCCACACGACCCAAAAACCGTCGGGGATATGCCCTCCTGGCACACACGCTCGGCAAAATGAGGTCGTGTGCGACCGGCGAGCGATCAAATATGGTTATACGTACAGTAGTGCTAAAAAAAAATACAATTATACAGGAAAAATCATTTCCGGTCGTAAGTACATCCCACACAGTCAGTCCCCACTAAACGTTTCCATTCGTATATACATCCCACACAGTCGCTCCAAGGAAAATGTTTCCGTTCGCAGGTACATCACACGCAATTTTCCTCGTTAAAACGTTTGTGATAGCGTTGCCATTGCACATGATATTAACATTTTTATCATTTGCGTTATTGAATGCATCACACACGATGTGTAGAAGAAACTGTGTGGCAAAGGCTGTCCATCACACAAAGTTTTTATGTGGTAAACATTTGCGCAAGGTGGCCTAACACAAATAGTTTTCAAGAGGATGTCGCGTGTGATTGTTCATTGATCCAACACAGTTTATTCCTAGAAACTGTGTGCGTTGCCTGAGGTCATCACCCACGGTGTTTTCTCAATAACCATTTGCAATAGAAAAACCCAATTAGCAGGCTAATTGGCCATTAGTAGGCTAATTGCCCTATTATTAATAATCCATTTATTAATCTAATTGACATTCATATTAAGCACATAATATATTTCATTTCCATATTAAGGAAGCAGGATTTCATAATTGAAATACATCAGAGTACAACATGATATAGCTTCAGCACTCAGCTACCCCATTACACAACTGCACCAGCACCAAGTTTCACATGCAACATCTAGAACCTTTCGAAATTAGCATCATAGACAGTACATAGACAGATGCATCTCATCTGGAAAACTGCTGAAGCCGAAGGCGAATATTGATCCTTCATTCATGTTGAAGGTCTTTGCAACTTTATGCCAGTGCCTGTGGATGATTGACCATCCATCCTTCGTCCTCTTCAGGAACACTTCAATATTGAGCCGTGGGTGTTGTATGAAAGCCTTCCTCGCCTCCTGACCATAGCGGTGGTTTGAGAGGTAATCATCAGTGGACTGCTTTGGAAAGGCCTGAAAACAAGGATGTGCATAAATATCTTCTCTATATTGGAAATGGGGCAAAGGAATAAAAAAAGGCAAGGTATAATAGTTAGTACCATCTTGTAGTGAACTGATGTCTTCTTCATTGTGCAGACAAAGATCTTGTTGTTTTTTGTCGCTAATTTCTTTGTCCTAACAATCTTTTTGAGTTTCTTGACTTGATTGATATTCATGGACAACTCATTTCCCCATATGCAAAAAGGGTCGAACAGTGGGTCAAAACCTCTGACAGCAGGACCTACATGTGCAAGACCAAATTGTTAAAAACCTAAATATTAGAATGGTTCCTGCAACTGCACAATAATGTGCTATTAGACAACAGACCATGGACGTGCTAACCTCGATTGTAAACCTCAGTGCTTCCCATTGTTTCCCTGCAACACATATAAGGTAGTTAGTCATCAGGTTAAGTGAGGGTTCGCATGCTATCAGTAAAATATGTTGATGAAAAATAAGCACATTACAGATTCATCAGATTAATTCAAGCCACATGGAAAACCCATTTATCCAAACCAAGCATGATTAAGAACTAGGAAATATAGCACTTGTATATGTTTCTCATGTATTAAGTGCAGCCAAATTCGATTTATTCCTCACATGCACAACAATACAAAATTCTACCCACGACAATTGGACATCGCATTGCAGAATTGAACCAAGCAGTTAACTAAACACCACAACAAATGAACCAAACATTAACTGAGCACCACATTGCACAATATAACATACTCCTAATAGAAGATCAGAAAGTTAACCAAACCAAGCATGCTTAACAACTTGGAAATATAGCAATTGTATTTGTTTCTCATGTATTTAGTATAGCCAAATTCAATTTATTCCTCACATGGTATACAATAACAGAATGCACCCACAACAATTGAACATCGCACTGCAGAATTGAACCAAACAGTTAACTAAACACCACAACAAATGAACCAAACGATAACTGAGCACCACATTGCACAATATAACATACTCCTAATAGAAGATCAGACAGTTAATCAAACCAAGCATGCTTAACAACTTGGAAATATAGCAATTGTATTTGTTTCTCATGTATTTAGTACAGCCAAATTCGATTTACTTCTCACATGGTATGCAATAACAGAATGCACCCACAACTATTGAACATCGCATTGCAGAATTGAACCAAATAGTTAACTAAACACCACAACAAATGAACCAAACGTTAACTGAGCACCACATTGCACAATGTATAACATACTAGAAGATCAGACATTTAACCAAACCAAGCATGCTTGACAACTTGGAAATATAGCAATTGTATTCGTTTCTCATGTATTTTGTAAAGATAAGTTCGATTTATTTCTCACATGGTAGACAATACAAAATTGCAGCCTGAAGAATTAAACATCACATTTGCAGAATTGAACCAAACAGTTAACTGAAGACGACAACTAATTAACCAAACCGTTAATAAGCGAGCACCAAATTGCACAACATATAGAACATATACACTAGAGCAACAGAATGCATGATAAAATTAGATAGCACAATTCACTAGCATTTGTTAAGGAAAAGCAGGATCAGCACACGCAACGGGTAAACTGAGCATGCTTAACCAGCGTAGCTAGCAAATGGCAAGGTGCTCCTCCAAGATCTGGGGGTCAGCACGAATGGCAGCCATCGCGACATCATCCGCGCGTGCGGCCGCGATTTGCTTCTCCGCTGCCAAATGCTCCTTGAGCTCCTGGCTATACTGCGTGCACCATGGCTTAGGGCGGTGCTTATTTGGTGGAGGGGTCAGTGATTTGGGTGGAAGGTGTTGTGCCGGCGGTCGGGGCATGTGGGATGTGGAAGGAGGAGGAGGATGGGGGTCGGGTGTGGATTACCTGCCTGGATAGACGAGGCCGAGCAGCGTGAAGGAGGGTCGCCGGCGAGGAGGCGGCACTGCAAGCAAGGAGTGAAGGTTTCAACTTGGAAAGGAAGGCGAAAATAGGGGAAATGTGGCTTTTGGTAAGGGGGAGGGGCGGGGAGGTAGATATTTCCACGGAAGCCGAAAATTTTGAATCGGTTCAGCGAAAAAACTGGCGCGCAAAGTTTCATCAGACACGGTCCCTTATTCAGAACTGTGTATGATATGTGAAGATCACAAACGATTCAGATACCTTAACCCGTGTGTGATGAGTTTGAACGTCAAAATTTTTGGTTTGAATTTACCTGGTTACAGTGGTCATCCACGTCATTGCATAATTTGGGCACACAAAGGAGACTACAGCACACCCACACTTCTTAATCGAGCAAGTTCAACAATTAAACAGAGCTAGCTGACCTAAACATTACTCTAACAAATTAAATACAAACGCTCTTAATTAAACAAAACAAAGAGTACTACTACGGCTGGTGCTCATCGATCTCCGCAGCCTCCTCCATGTCCAGCTCGCGCCCGACGGTCTCCTGGGGAAGGGGCTCCATGGCATCCATCACACCATACTCGGCAAGCATCTCGCCATCCGCGTCCGCCATCTCTTTGGAAAAGGCCGCCACGAGCTGGGCGTGGGCGGCCGTGATCTGGGCTTGGACGGGCTTCGTCGTGGCAAGGTATGCGGCGGAGGAACGGACGGCTGCTCGAACGCTCTCCGCGATTGCCAACTCTTTGGCCGTGGGTTGCTGACCGTTGTCGGAGAAGCTTCGTTTGATTTGTGTGGTGACCGCCACGAGCTGGGCGTGGGCGGCCTTGACATGGTCGTGGGCGGCCTCCATCAGGGCTAAGGCCGCCGCTGCGGAACAGACAGCTGTTGTGCCGCTCTCGCCAGTTGCTATCCCCGAGGCAGATGTTCCTGCCGCCACCTGAGAAGCAACAGCGGCCGTTTGGGCTGCCTTGGCTGCCCGGTCACAGATTGCGGCCGCGCTCATGCACCTTGTTAGCACGCGCATGGCGGCTGCGGCCGCGCTCTCGCCGGAGTGGGCCGCCGAAGTTGCCCTCACGACGCGGGTCCACATCCCCATCTTTCACCGGCGACGATTGAATAGTGAAATGATATTTGGGGAGCAAGCTAGTGTGCTTGACACGCCGGCTGTGGACTATAGCCGACGCACCTTCTCGCATAAGCCATAAGCGTACTATACACCGACGGTGCTCCAGGATATTTTGTACTGCATCTCACACGGTTGGTGATAATAAACTGTGTGGGATCTACTTGATTTTTATCTTGATTTGAATTACATAATGGGGTCACAGCGGCAATGGACGGTGTTTGAATTGCTAGAACTTTTATCTGCAGTGAACATGCAACTATATGTGTGTCGTAAAAAAATTAGAATTATTCAGGGTTCGTTTGGACATTTTATACATTATATTGGTTTTCTAGCCATTTCAGGTGCACAATTCAAAATTAAACTACATGCACATTCTCCGGTGCACCAACATGGGTTGTAAAATCATATATGTGTCCATGGGTTTATGCTTATGTCCCATGCAAGAAATGGGGATGAATTTCGAACACCACAGCACCGTGGCTCTCCGGCAAACGTTGAGGTACTTGCTTTTGTAATTCTAGTAAATCCAAAACCCGTCTGAAATTCATGGACCTTGGCATGCTATCATGGAATGGCATCAACATGCTGGGGTAAAAAATATTGTCCCATTTGGGGTAGGTTATGGTATAAGCTTCTCACAAACCAGAACTTCTCACAAGAAGCCACATGGTTTCGTTAGGGAAACATGTCACCTTTGTGGACAAAACGATATTCGTCTCCTCTTCTTCCTTGCAATTTTTTTCCTGATGTCAACATAGAACAACAGGAGTGTCATGTTAAATTTTGGATTTTTTCGGGGATCGTTTGGACATTTTTATACGTTAACTGAGTTTTCTAGGCATTTATGTGAATAATTCAAAATTGAACTACATGCACATGCTCCAGTTCATAAAAACGGGTTGAAAATCAAATGTGTGTCCTTGGTTGCAAGCTTAGGTCACATGCAAGAAATGAGAATGAATATCAAACACCTTGACACTGTCGCTCGGCCGCTAACAATGAGATACATGGTTTTAAAATTATAGTAAATCAAAAACTCGTTTGAAATTCATGAAACTTAACATGATATCATGGAACGGCATCGACATGCCGTGGTAAAAATATTGTCCCATTTGGGGCAGGTTTGGGTATAAGCTTCTCGCAAACCAGAGTTTCTCACAACAAGCCTAATGGTTTCAGTAGGGAACGTGCCACCTTGGGGGACGAAACGATATCCGTTGCCTCTTCTTACTTTCAAATTTTTTCTCGTGTCAACATAGAACAACAGGAGTGTTGTGTCAATTTTTGGGATTTTTCGGGGTTCGCTTGGACATTTTTATACATTAACTAAGTTTTCTATGCATTTATGTGCATAATTCAAATTTGAACTACATGCACATGCTTCAGTGCATATAAATGGGTTCAAAATTGAAATGTGTGTCCTTCGTTGCATGCTTAAGTCCCATGCAAGAAATGAGAATGAATGTCAAACACCTTGCCACCGTCGTTCGGCCACTAACATTGAGATACATGGTTTTTAAATTCTAGTAAATCGAAAACGCGTCTGAAATTTATGAAACTTGACATGCTAGCATGGAACGGCATCAACATGCCGTGGTAAAAAAATTGTCCTATTTGGGGCAGGTTGGGGTATAAGCTTCTCACAACAAGCCTCATGGTTACGGTAGGGAACGTTTCACCTTTCTAGATGAAACAATATCCGTTGCCTCTTCTTGATTTCAATTTTTTTCTAATGTCAACATAGAACAACAGGGGTGTTGTGTTAAATTTAGGAATTTTTCGGGGTTCGTTTGGACATTTTTATACATTAACTGAGTTTTCTATGCATTTATGTGCTTAATTCAAATTTGAACTACAAGCACATGCTCCAGTGCATGTAAATTGGTTGAAAAATCAAATCTGTGTCCTTGGTTGCATGCTTAGGTCCCATGCAAGAAATGGGAATGAATGTCAAACACCTTGCCATCGTCGCTCGGTCGCAAACATTGAGATACATGGTTTTTAAATTCTAGTAAATCCAAAACTCGTCTGTAGTTCATGAAACTTGACATGCTATCATGGAGCGGCATCATCATGCTGTGGTAAAAATTTTGTCCCATTTGGGGCAGGTTTGGGTATATGCTTCTCACAAACCAGAGCTTCTCACAACAAGCCTGATGGTTTCGGTAGGGAACATGCCATCTTTGGGGACGAAACGATATCCGTTGCCTCTTCTTGCTTTCAAAATTTTTCTAGTGTCAACATAGAACGACAGGAGTGTTGTGTTAAATTTTGGAAATTTTCGGGGTTTGTTTGGACATTTTTATACATTAACTGGGTGTTCTAGGCATTTTATGTGCATAATTCAAATTTGAACTACATGCACATGCTCCAGTGCATATAAATTGGTTGAAAAATCAAATCTGTGTCCTTGGGTGCATGCTTAGTGTAGGAGATATGCCCTAGAGGCAATAATAAATGTTATTGATTATCTCCCAGTTCATAATTAGGTTTATGTTCCATGCTATAACTACTATGGTTCTCGAGTCTGCAATAACCACGAGGCTCGGAGGAAGACTCATATGCACGTGTGGGATAATAAACGGTAAAATGTATTCCTAGTCTAGCCTCTAAGACTAGCTCAAGTGTTGCATGATGTTTCTGTTTTCCTGATCATGGGCATGTCTATGCCAGCAACTTTGAGGGCACAATGTTAGAAGAACATTTGTGTTGAATCGACCCGAATTGATGTTATGCTATGAGATACATTCGTCACAAGTTAAATGGTTAATAACACAGAGATGGTTAATGTTTGCATGATTCCTTAGACCATGAGATTATCGAGTTTCTTCATGCTTGCTTCATGAACTTTGGGGTTTGTTAAACGTCATCCGTAAATGGGTGGCTATTACGGCGGCTTACGGGTTCATGGAAAAGTATGTCAATTAACTTGATAGATCAAGATTGGGATTTGCTCCTCCAACGATGGAGAGATATCTCTGGGCCCTCTCAGTGTTACGGTATCCATCATCGTCTGGCCAGACACTTTGTGATTTGATCACGGGGATGCCGAAACACGGTAACGAGAAAAGAGAACAATACCGGTAACGAGGTAACTAGCATAGTGGGCAAGTTGTTGATCCACGGGGATGCAAGTAAATATCACCTCGGGTATTTGTAACATATCACGAAGTAACAGGAATATCATACGGCAACTGGAGGTTCACTCGAATATTCATTCATGTGGGTATAGGGGTCAATATGGGTGTCCATGGCTCCGATGTTGATCATTGATCGGAAGGGGTTCCGGGTCATGTCTATACTTCACCGAACCTATAGGGTCACATGCTTAAGGGTCATCTATCTGCTGAATACTAGACAGGGAGTCTGAGAGAAAGTCTTCAAAAAAAGTTTCGGAGACAGCGGAAAAGTTCCGAAGAGAGACGTCACCGGATGAGTTCCGGTAAAACTGAAAAGTTGTTTCAGGGGATACCATTAAGTCAAATTGGTTTCGGCACACGCCTGATAATTCTTGGAGGGTGCCAGAATCATTCTGGAAACTTCTGGGAATTTTTTGGAATAAAAACCGGAAATGTTCTGGAGCTGCCGGAACCACTTTGTCTGCTTTTCGCAGATGAAAATCACTAATCTGGAATTGTTTCGAAACGCGTCAAAAATTATTTTAGTGGGTACTGGAAATGTTCTAGGTCCACATAAATATTTTCGGTTCGAACGGACGCTGAAAAATGTCGTCGTGAATAGTGAAATCAGCTTTATGGTTACTTTTTGGAAAGCCACCTTTTTGGGCTTTTGCTCCAAAATATCTTGGAGATGACATGGATGGATGTGGCTGAAATTTTCAGCCCCTCCACCCCTCCTTCTCCTATAAATAGAGGTGGAGGGGGCTTCCCAAAGTCACTCTTTCTCACATACAAGTGCCATGCATGATCTGGCTTTCTCTCTCCCTCCCAGCGAAATAGTTTCGTAGAGCCGAAAGGCTGTCTGGGTTCCGGTGGGAACTAGTTCTGAACGGCGAAGCCCTGCCAGATAGATGACACCGTATGTGTGCAACTCTGTAGAGAGATCATAGTTTCGGTCTTAGTTCGACAGTGCCTCCCGAAGGGCTGTCCGAGTGACCGTCCGAGTTTCGAAGGTCCTCCCGAAGGGCTGTCCGAGTGATCGTCCGAGTTTCGAGTTTGCCTCCCAAAGGGTTGTCCAAGTGACCGTCCGAGATTCTGAGGTCCTCCCGAAGGGCTGTCCGAGGATCCGTCCGGTGGGACTATCCGAGGGACTGTCCCGAGGCCTCCCGAAGGGCTGCCCGGAGATCCGTCCGGGGAGCAGACGAGGGAGTACATCCTCGCGATTGGGAGGTTGTAAATCCTAGCTACGGGGATCTGCACCACCGATCATCATCGACTCTACTTCACTGCGCTACGAGTCAGTAACGAAAAGATCAAATCTTGTATGCAGTCTTCATAGTGGTCCTGGGCTGGTGCGTAGGTCGGATTTTTTTTTGTTTTCTGCCGCGTTCCCCTACACTTAGGTCCCATGCAACAAATGGGAATGAATTTCAAACACCAGGGCACTGTTGATTGCCGGCAAAATATTGAGATACTTTGTTTTTAAATTCTAGTAAATCCAAAACTCATCTGCAATTCATAAAACTTGGCATGCTATCATGGAATGGCACCCGACATGCTGTGGTATTTTTCGTGTCCATTTTGAGAGAAGGCGCACTCGAATAACAGCCAACAAAGGCATTTTGAAAAAAATAGCTGTCACTTTAATATCTCAAACGTTTGTATAATTCAAATCATGTGTGTTCTGTTAACCATTCATGTGATGCCATGTGTCTTGGTTTTAATGGCTATAGGAGGTGCCGTGCGGACAGCTGCTTGACTGAACGGGAGGCGTGCGAGCGCAGTCCAGTGTGCATGCTGACCGAGAGGCGTGCAAGCTGTCCTCCTATGCGCAGACTCATTGGGAAGCACGCGAGCTGGACACTGCGCATGCTCACTGGGAAGCGAGCCCTTTGACTTCCATGGCCGCCCGCCTTGCCCACATCCTCTCCATTAATGGCGCCCGGGACACTGTTTAATACGGGCGGCCTTACTGTTCGCCTCCCATTCCCCTCCCTCCCGTAGACCTCCACCAATGCCATGGCGCAGAAGGATCATCTGCCACTAGTCTTCAAGTTTGGTGAAGTCGACTCTGAGCCGGAGGAGATAGAAAATAAGGAGAAATGGGGCCTCATGGACATGGCCCTGAACGAGCTGGCCGCGGCGGTTGCTGCCCCCTCTCTCGTCCCAGCTCCCATCCCCGCGCCTGCGCCCGCACCAGCGACCATCCCCGTTGCATTGATGGGCTAGTCGCCGAGCACTATCGCAGAGCTGCAAGCCGCGGGCATCAGCGAGGTCTCCGCGGACCCGCGCGAGCTCGTGTAAATGCCAGCACCAGCGCCAGTGCCCGTGCCCGTGCGCGCCCCTCCACCCACCGCGGCGCTGGTCCCCATGCGTTTGGCTGCACCCACCGTGCCCGTGCCCGTGCGCGCGCCCCCCTCAGCGGCATGGGACGCCGCCATCGACCGCTACATCTCAGCGCTGCCAGTTGCCGTCCTCCCGCGCCCCGCCCGTCGATCGCGCGACGACATGATGTTTGATTTCCAAGCGAAGAACATTCTTTGCTGCCTTGAAGACTTCAACAACGGCGTCCCGGAGGACGACAATGACAACGAGGACGTGGCACGCCACCTCCGCCGCCGCCGGAAATAGTTTTTTTTGGGTTTAATACTGTATCTCGATCATATGAATATAAATTCGCAGTGTGACTGAATGAAAGATATGGTTTGAACGAATTTGCGTTTTTATCTCTTAATGTATAGACTTATCAAATGATTTTGTTTTGAAAAAAACGTCAATGGTTTTTAAATATAAAACACTCATCGCAAACGTTTTAGTTAGAACACCCGTATGCAAACTGACAGCTTCCCCAGGAAGCCAAGGGAAAATGTGCCGAGCAGGATTTGTGCAGCTCTTGATCGCAAACGTTTTTGATAGAACACCCGTATGCAAAGTGAGAGCTATGGTCTTCCCCCTTAAGTCAAGGGAAAATTCGCAGTGCAGGATTTGTGCATCTCTTCAACGCAAATGGTTCAGATTGAATACGATATGCAAAGCCAGACTTCGGCGCTAAGCCAAGAGAAAATGTGCCGAGCAGGATTTGTACATCCCTTCAACGCAAACGGTTGTTTTGGATGACTCGTGTGCAACCACGTACAAACAATTTGGTAAGATTTGCGTCTGTCATATTGGGTATGTTGCCATTTATCAAACTGGAAAGATTGACATTTGTTGATCTAGTAACATTGCCATTTGTCAACCTTGTAACACTGCGATTTGTCAAAATATGCAGCTAAAAATCACTAGCACTATCTAATTTTTGCAACTAAAATTCAGTAATTATGTTAGGATGATTTAGTAAAATATAAAACACTCATCGCAAATAGTTCATCTATGTGAACTGTCTGCCGCATATTACACACATCTTGTTAAGTTGAACCGTTTCTGTTGTGTTCCCTAATCGAAAACAGTTTGTCCGAGTGAACCATATGCCGTATATCACACACACCTTGATCTGGCTGACCGTTTCTGTTGCATTCCCTAATAGCAAACAGTTCATCAGAGCGAACTGTATGTCGTATATCGCACACACATTGATATGGCTGCCCGTTTCTGCTGTTCTGTCTAATCACAAACAGTTTATATGGATCAACCGTATGACCCTCATCGCACACGTAACTAAAATCTAAACCGTGTTTGATATCTCCGCCATCACAAATGTTTTGCATCTTTTTTGATGGTTTTTTTACATCCCCGTTTGCGATTAATGCATCGCACACAGTTTCATCGAAGGGTCTCTAATCGTAGTGTCGCGTTAGCAGCATCCTGCAGTAGTGAATGTAAGATCTGAATTTATCACAAGCAAACACAACTGCTAAAAATTCTTTTTCAGCAGTAGCATAATTTCTTTGGGCACTGTATAGAGTTTTGCTAGCATAATGAATAATATTTAATTTCTTATCAACTCTTTGTCCTAGAACAGCACCAATAACATAATCACTAGCATCACACATAATTTCAAAAGGCAAGTTCCAATCAAGTGGTTGAATAATAGGTGCAGAAGTTAAGGCTTTCTTAAGTGTTTCAAAGGCTTCTACACAATCATCATAAAAAACAGATGGAACATCCTTTTGTAAAAGATTTGTAAGAGGCCTAGAAATTTTAGAGAAGTCTTTAATAAACCTCCTATAGAAACCAGCATGACCGAGAAAACTACGAATACCTTTAATATCTTTAGGACATGGGATTTTCTCAATTGCATCAACTTTAGCTTGGTCCACCTCAATACCTCGTTCAGAAATTTTATGCCCCAAAACAATACCTTCATTAACCATAAAGTGGCACTTCTCCCAATTCAAGATAAGATTAGTTTGCTCACATCTCTGCAAAACTCGATCAAGGTTGCTCAAGCAATCATCAAAAGAAGTTCCATATGCAGAAAAATCATCCATGAAGACCTCAACAATCTTTTCACAAAAATTAGAGAATATAGCAGTCATACATCTTTGAAAGGTAGCAGGTGCATTGCATAAACCAAAAGGCATATGTCTATAAGCATAAGTTCCAAAAGGGCAAGTAAAAGTGGTTTTCTCTCGATCAGGTTGTGAGACAGGTATTTGAGAAAAGCCAGAATATCCATCAAGGAAGCAAAAGTGTGTGTGCTTTGATAATCTTTCTATCAATTTGATCAATAAAAGGCAAAGGGTAATGATCGTTTCTAGTTGCTTTATTTAATTTTCTAAAATTAATAACCATTCTATAGCCAGTAACAATTCTTTGTGGAATGAGTTCATTTTTATCATTAGGAACAACGGTAATACCTCCCTTCTTAGGGAAACAATGAACGAGGCTTACCCATCTACTATCAGCTATGTGATAGATTATACCTGCTTCCAGAAGCTTTAATATTTCAGTTCTTACCACTTCTTACATCTTAGGATTCAAACGTCGTTGATGATCAACAATGGGTTTAGATCAGGTTCCATATTAATCTTGTGCTAACAGAGAGTGGGACTAAAGCCCTTAAGATCATCCAGAGTATATCCAATAGAAGCACGGTGCTTCTTCATAACTTTTAATAGTCTTTCTTCTTCATGCTCTGAAAGGTTAGCACTAATAATAACATGATATATCTTTTTCTCATCGAGATAAGCATATTCCAAAGTGTCAGGCAATTGTTTTAATTCAAACACAAGATCTCCTTTAGGTGGAGGAGGACCTCCTATAGGCAAATTGTGTTTGAGCAGAGGTCTTTGTTCAAAGAAAATTTTATCTATTTCATTTCTTTCATGCATATGCATATAATTTTCATGGTCTAGCAAATATTGTTCTAGTGGATTAGTAGGAGGCACGGCAATAGAAGCAAGACCAATTATTTCATCCTTACTAGGTAATTCTTTCTTGTGAGGTTGTCTATTAAACTTGGAAAAAATTAAACTCATGAGACTCATCACCAAAGCTAACACTAACAATTTGTTTATGACAATCTATAGTAGCATTGACAGTGTTCAAGAAAGGTCTACCAAAGATAATGGGACAGAAATTATCTTGTGGGGAACCAAGAACTAGGAAATCAGTAGGGTATTTTATTTTTCCACACAAGACTTCAACATCTCTAACAATTCCAAGTGGTGTGATCATGTCTCTATTAGCAAGTTTAATAGTAACATCTATGTCTTCTATTTCAGCGGGTGCTATGTCATTCATAATTTCTTGGTATAAGGTAAAAGGAATAGCACTCACACTAGCAACTAAATCACATAAACCATGATAAAATTATATCCTATTTTAACTGAGACAATAGGCATGCCAACAACAGGTCCATGTTTATCTTTTTCATCGGGTTTGGCAATTCTAGTAGCTTCATCACAAAAGTAAATAACATGCCCATCAATATTTTCCACCAGGAGATCTTTAACCATAGCAACACTAGGTTCTACCTTAATTTGTTTAGCAAGTTTAGGTGCTCTAATATTACTTTTGTGAACCACAGTCAAAACCTTAGCATGTTCCTTTATCCTTACAGGGAAAGGTGGTTTTTCAATATAAGCAGTAGGCACAACTGGATCAACATTATAAATAATAGTTTCATCTTTAGCTATGTCGGGTTCTTTAATTTCTTCTTTGATAGGGGGATGATATTTAAACCACTTATCCTTAGGGAGATCAACATGAGTAGCAAATGATTCACAAAAAGAGGCTACTATCTCAGAGTCAAGTCCATATTTAGTGCTAAACTTGTGAAAAGCATCGGTATTCATAAAAGATTTAACACAATCAAATTCAAGCTTAATACCTGACTCTTTACCTTCATCGAGTTCCCAATCTTCAGAGTTACATTTAATTCTTTCTAAAAGATCCCACCTAAATTCAATAGTCTTCTTCATAAATGAACTAGTACAAGAGGTATCGAGCATGGATTGATCATCACGAGAAAGCCAAGCATAAAAATTCTGAATAATAATTTCTCTAGAGAGCTCATGATTGGGGAATGAATATAACATTGACTTAAGCCTCCCTCAAGCTAGAGCGATACTTTCTCCTTCACGAGGCCAAAAATTATATATATAATTCCGATCACGATGAACTAGATGCATAGGATAATTTTTTTGGTGAAATTCCAATTTCAATCGATTCTAGTTCCAAGATCCAATATCATCGCATAGCCTATACCATGTCAATGCTTTTCCCTTCAAAGATAAAGGGAAAACCTTCTTCTTAGCTTCATCTCCGGATAAACCTGTAAGCTTAAATAATCCACAAATTTCATCCACATATATTAAGTGCATATCAGGATGTTCAGTTCCATCTCCTGCATAAGTATTAGCTAGCAGTTGTTCTATCATACCCGAAGGAATTTCATAACCAATATTTTTAGTAGGTGTAGTAGGTTGAGGGGTAGCTAATTGTGGTTCCGGTCGAGGTGAAGATACCCCAAACAAACCCTTTAAAGGATGATTGTCCATAGTAACAAGTAACAATAAATTTCAGCACGTAGTAATAATTTTTCTTACCAATTTCCACTTACCAAGAGTGCTTCACTTCCCGGAAATGGCGCCAGAAAAGAGCCTTGATGACCCACCAGTATAGGGGATCAATCTTAGTCCTTTTGATAATTAAGAGTATTGAACCCAACGAGGAGCAGAAGGAAATGACAAGTGGTTTTCAGCAAGGCATTTTCTGCAAGCACTGAAATAGTCAGTAACAAGTAGTTTAATAGCAACATAATTTGTAACAAGCAAGTAACGATAATGGTAAATAAAGTACAGCATGGTAGCCCAATCCTTTTGTGGCAAAGGACAGGCCAAAACAGTCTCTTATGATAAGCAAAGCGTTCTTGAGGGTACCCGGGAATTTCATCATATCACTTTCATCATGTTGGTTTGATTCGTGTTTGCTACTTTGATAATTTGATATGTGGGTGGACCGGTGCTTAGGTGCTATTCTTACTTGAACAAACCTCCTACTTATGATTAACCCCCTCGCAAGCATACGCAACTACGAGAAAAGTATTAAGATAAAATCTAACCATAGCATTATACTTTTGGATCCAAATCAGTCCCTTACGAAGTAGCGCATAAACTAGGGTTTAAGCTTCTATCACTCTAGCAACCCATCATCTAATAACTACTGCACAATGCATTCCCTTAGGCCCAAATATGGTGAAGTGCCATGTAGTCGACGTTCACATGACACCACTAAGGGAATCACAACATACATATCATCAAAATATCGAACACATATCAAGTTCACATGATTACTTGCAACGTGATTTCTTTCGTGACCTCAAGAACAAAAGTAACCACTCATAAATAATAATCATGCTCAAGATCAGAGGGGTATTAAATAGCATAATGGATCTGAACATATAATCTTCCACCAAATAAACCATATAGTAATCAAGTACAAGATGTAATCAACACTACTAGTCACCCACAAGTACCAATCTAAGGTTCCGGTACAAAGATTGAACACAAGAGATGAACTAGGGTTTGAGAGGAGATGGTGTTGTTGAATATGTTGATGGAGATGGCCCTCCCAAAGATGGGAGAGTTATTGGTGATGATGATGGCGATGATTTCCCCCTCCAGGAGGGAAGTTCCCCCGGCGGAATCGCTCCGCCGAAGGGCAAAAGTGCTCCTGCCCAAGTTCCGCCTCGAGACTGTGGCGCTTCGTCCCGAAAGCCCCCCTTGATTTTTTCTAGGTCAAAATGACCTATGTACCAGAAGATGGGCACCGGAGGTGGGTCGAGGAGGGCACAACCCACCAGGGCGCGCGTGGGGGGCCTGGCACGCCCAGGTGGGTTGTGCCCACCTGGTGGGCCTCCTCCGGTAGTTATTTGCTCCAGTATTTTTTATATATTGGAAAATAATTCTCCGTAAATTTTCAGCTCATTTGGAGATGTGCAGAATAGGTAACTCTGACGTAGCTTTTTCAGGTCCAGAATTCCAGCTACCGGTATTCTCCCTCTTTGTGTAAACCTTGCATATTATGAGAGAAAAGGCATTAGAATTACTCCAAAAAGCATTATTATGCATAAAAAACATTATAAATAACAGTCGGAAAACATGATGCAAAATGGACGTATCAACTCCCCCAAGCTTAGACCTCGCTTGTCCTCAAGCGAAAAACCGAAATCGAAAAACATGCCCACATGCTTAGAGAGAGAGGTGTTGATAATAACAAAATATGGACATAGAAGCGTCATGCATATTATTATAACAGCAACAAACTTTAACATCGAACTTTATCACACAACTTTTATCATAAAACTTCTCTTGAATGAGTAACAATTCATCACAACATTGAAGTATAAAGAGTAAACCTTATTGAAACTACAATTAACTTTGCAACTACAATTCATCATATTTTTAGGAAGGGTCATGTATCGGAGCCTTTAGGCAAGTCCACATACTCAACCATCATTTAATCTTCTATGATTGCTAACACTCACAGCATACCCATGAACAAAAAGTTTCAACCGGACACATAGAAAGATAGGGGCTTATAGTTTCGCCTCCCAACGTATTCACCTCAAGGGTGATGTCAACAATAATAACTCATGCCTACTCATATCCAACTGGATATATGTGCCTATATCTTTCCTCACCACATGATGCTTGCAAAAAGAGAAAATAAAAAAGGAATAGGGAAGAAAACTTTTGACTCTTACATAAAAGTAAATGCATAAAAGTAAAAGATAGGCCCTTCACAGAGGGAAGCAGGGGTTGTCATGCGCTTATTTGTTTGTATGCCAAATCCCTTAATGCAAAAGAACGTCACGTTATATTGCCCCTTATGATAGAAACCTTTATGATGCAGTCTGTCGCTTTTATTACTTTGTCATCACAAGTTCGTACAACGCTCAATTTTCTCTTACACTAAATGATCCAACACATTTAGAAGCAATTTTTATTGCCTTGTTGCACCTATGACAACTTACTTGAAGGATCTTACTCAATCCATAGGTAGGTATGGTGGACTCTCAAAATAAGATTTTGGGTTAAGGGTTTTTGGATGCACAAGTAGTATCTCTACTTAGTGCAGAATTTTTGGCTAGAAAAGATATTGAGCAAGCACCACATGTTAAAGGATCTATGACAATATAACTTCTATGTGAATATGAACAAACATAAATCATTACGTTGTCTTCCTTGTCCAACGCCAACTATTTTGACACAAAATATTTAATGGGGGCTCACAATCATAAAAGATGTCCAAGATAGTGTATTTGCATGTGAATCTTCTCTTCCCTTATTAATTCTTTCATGAATTGCATCATTGACCAATGCTTTGTTTGTCAATCTCCAATAAATTTTACCACTTATACTTTTCCTTATGTGATGTCATTACTTACCATAAGATTAACATACGATCTTTTTCATTTATTTTCCTTTCTTTTATTGGTACAAAAGAGTAAAGAAACAAAACTCAAACTACTCTTTATTATATAACTCACACACAATTACATCGATAGATAGATTACTAAGCAAACACTCGAAAAGAAAGGATCGAACCAAACTTTTATTCGACTAGATCAAAGGGTAACTAAAGATCGAACTAAAATAGATAAAAGCAAAGATATTGGTGGTGATACAATACCGGGACACCTCCTCCAAACTTGGCACAAGCCAAGGGGAGTGCCCATACCATGAACTCAAGTCTCCTTTGGTGATGAAGAAGGTGGTGGTGAAGTAGTAGCGGGCTTATCCTTTTTCTCCAGCTTGCGTCGGACGGTAAAATTATCTATCCTCAACTCATCGTTCTCCATCTCAAGCTTTATTATCCTCTTGCATAATGCCTCCTTGCTTTCTTGCTTGAAACGAGGAGGGACTGGTTCATCTTCATCTTCCTCATCGGTGAACCATATATAGGGATAAGTGTCCTTGAAAGGCTGATAAGAAACTGGGCAATCCTCTTCCGACTCTTGAGATGACATAATTCAGATCTACCAGGAAAACAACAAGAAAGAAGAATAGAAGATTTCTCCGTGATACGGTGTTCAATACGTCCGGGGGGTATATAAAGATTTTCTACCTTGGGAAACAAGCAAACGGGAGGAAAACAGGGTCGGGAAGTTTCCCGAGGTGGGCACAACCCACCTGGGCATGCCCTGGTGTCTTGTGCCCCCCTCGGGTGTCTTATTTTCCTAATTTTTGTAATATTCCAAAACTGATAGAAAATATTTTTGCGGATTTTTCAGAGTCCGTTTACTTACCGTATCACGTACCTCCTCTTTTTTAGTATTCTGGGGTGTTCCGATAGGTTTTCTTTATGTGTTCCTCCGGTGTCAAGGTTTGAATAATATTGCTTTCAACATTAATAGGCGTACCTGAGATATAGTGTTTAATTCTTTGCCCATTGACCACCTTCGGGTTTGTACCTTCGGCATTATTTATTTTGATGGCTCCAGAGCGATAAACCTCCTCAATAATATATGGTCCTTCCCCTTTAGAGAGAAGTTTTCCTGCAAAGAATCTGAAACGAGAGTTGCACAAAAGAACATATTCTCCAACTTTGAATTCCCGCTTTTGGATTCTTTTGTCATGCCATCTTTTAACTTTTTCTTTAAATAACTTGGCATTTTCATAGGCTTGGGTTCTCCATTCATCTAGTGAGCTAATATCAAATAACCTCTTTTCACCGGCAAGTTTGAAATCATAGTTGAGTTCTTTAATTGCCCAATATGCTTTATGTTCTAACTCAAGAGGCAAATGACAAGCTTTTCCATAAACCATTTTATAGGGAGACATACCCATAGGATTTTTATATGCTGTTCTGTAGGCCCAAAGTGCATCATCTAATTTCTTAGACCAATTCTTTCGGGACCTATTAACAGTTTTCTGTAATATTAGTTTTATTTCTCTATTGCTAAGTTCAACTTGGCCACTAGATTGAGGATGATAGGGTGATGCAATTCTATGGTTAACATCATATTTAGCTAGCATTTTACGAAAAGCACCATGAATAAAGTGTGAACCACCATCAGTCATTAAATATCTAGGGACTCCAAACCTCGGGAAAATAACTTCTTTAAGCATTTTAATGGAAGTGTTATGATCAACACTACTAGTTGGAATAGCTTCTACCCACTTAGTAACATAATCAACAGCAACCAAAATATGTGTATACCCATTAGAGGAAGGAAAGGGTCCCATATAATCAAAACCCCAAGCATCAAATGGTTCAACAGCAAGTGAATAATTCATAGGCATTGCTTGACGCTTACCAATATTACCAATTCATTGACATTCATCACAAGATAAAACAAACTTACAGGCATCCTTGAAGAGAGTAGGCCAATAAAAACCAGATTGCAATACCTTGTGAGCAGTTCTATCTCCCGCGTGATGCCCTCCATAAGCTTCGGAGTGACATTTCTGTAGGATTTGTTCCTGTTCATGCTCAGGTACACAACATCTAATAATACCATCTACTCCTTCTTTATAAAGATGTGGGCCATCCCAAAAAGTAATGGCTTAAATCATAGAAGAATTTTTTCTTTTATTGGTAAGTGAAACTAGGTGGTATGTATTTAGCAACAATATAATTAGCATAGTAAGCATACAAAGGAGTATTATAAGAAACATTTATTGCAGCTAGTTGTTCATCACGAAAGCTATCATCAATAGGTAGTGGGTCATCAAGGATATTCTCTAACCTAGACAGGTTATCAACTACGGGGTTCTCGGCTCCTTTTCTATCAGTGATATGTAAATCAAATTCTTGTAGCAAGAGAACCCACCTAATGAGTCTAGGTTTAGCATCTTTCTTTTCCATAAGATATTTAATAGCAGCATGATCGGTGTGAACAGTAACTTTAGAATCAACAATGTAAGATCTGAATTTATCATAAGCAAACACAACTGCTAAAAATTCTTTTTCAGTAGTAGCATAATTTCTTTGGGCACTGTATAGAGTTTTGCTAGCATAATGAATAACATTTAATTTCTTATCAACTCTTTGTCCTAGAATAGCACCAACAGCATAATCACTAGCATCACACATAATTTCAAAAGGCAAGTTCCAATCAGGTGGTTGAATAATAGGTGCAGAAGTTAAGGATTTCTTAAGTGTTTCAAAGGCTTCTAACAAATCATCATCAAAAACAAATGGAACATCCTTTTGTAAAAGATTTGTAAGAGGCCTAGAAATTTTAGAGAAGTCTTTAATAAACCTCCTATAGAAACCAACATGACCGAGAAAACTACGAATACCTTTAATATCTTTAGGTCATGGCATTTTCTCAATTGCATCAACTTTAGCTTGGTCCACCTCAATACCTCGTTTAGAAATTTTATGCCCCAAAACAATACCTTCATTAACCATAAAGTGACACTTCTCCCAATTCAAGACAAGATTAGTTTGCTCATATCTCTGCAAAACTCGATCAAGGTTGCTCAAGCAATCATCAAAAGAAGTTCCATATACAGAAAAATCATCCATGAAGACCTCAACAATCTTTTCACAAAAATCATAGAATATAGCAGTCATACATCTTTGAAAGGTAGCAGGTGCATTGCATAAACCAAAAGGAATACGTCTATAAGCATAAGTTCCAAAAGGGCAAGTAAAAGTGGTTTTCTCTTGATCAGGTTGTGAGACAGGTATTTGAGAAAAGCCAGAATATCCATCAAGGAAGCAAAAGTGTGTGTGCTTTGATAATCTTTCTAGCATTTGATCAATAAAAGGCAAAGGGTAATGATCTTTTCTAGTTGCTTTATTTAATTTTCTAAAATTAATAACCATTCTATAGCTGGTAACAATTCCTTATGGAATGAGTTCATTTTTATCATTAGGAACAACGGTAATACCTCCCTTCTTAGGGACACAATGAACGGGGCTGACCCATCTACTATCAGCTATGGGATAGATTATACCTGCTTCCAGAAGCTTTAATATTTCAGTTCTTACCACTTCTTTTATCTTAGGATTCAAACGTCGTTGATGATCAACAACGGGTTTATCATCAGGTTCCATATTAATCTTGTGCTGACAGAGAGTGGGATTAATGCCCTTAAGATCATTCAGAGTATATCGAATAGCAGCACGGTGCTTCTTCAGAATTTTTAATAGACTTTCATCTTCATGCTCTGAAAGGTTAGCACTAATAATAACATGATATATCTTTTTTCTCATCGAGATAAGCATATTCCAAAGTGTCAGGCAATTGTTTTAATTCAAACACAGGATCACCTTTAGGTGGAGGAGGACCTCCTAGAGTTTCAATAGGCAAATTGTGTCTGAGCAGAGGTTTTTGTTCAAAGAAATTTTTATCTATTTCATTTCTTTCATGCATATGCATATCACAAGTGGTGTGATGGTGTCTCTATTAGCAAGTTTAATAGTAACATCTATGTCTTCTATTTCAGCGGGTGCTATGTCATTCATAATTTCTTGGTATAAGGTAAAAGGAATAGCACTCACACTAGAACCTAAATCACATAAACCATGATAAAACGATCTCCTATTTTAACTTAGACAACAGGCATGCCAACAACAGGTCTATGTTTATCTCTTTCATCGGGTTTGACAATCCTAGCAGCTTCATCACAGAAGTAAATAACATGCCCATCAATATTTTCTACCAGGAGATATTTAACCATAGCAACACTAGGTTCTACCTTAATTTGTTCAGCAGGTTTAGGTGCTCTAATATTACTTTTGCGAACACAGTCGAAATCTTAGCATGTTCCTTTATCCTTACAGGGAAAGGTGTTTTTCAATATAAGCAGTAGGCACAACTGGATCAACATTGTAAATGGTAATTTCATCTTTAGCTATGTCGGGTTCTTTAATTTCTTCTTTGATAGGGGGATGATATTTAAACCACTTCTCCTTAGGGAGATCAACATGAGTAGCAAATGATTCACAAAAAGAGGCTACTATCTCAGAGTCAAGTCCATATTTAGTGCTAAACTTGTGAAAAGCATCGGTATTCATAAAAGATTTAACACAATCAAATTCAAGCTTAATACCTGAATCTTTACCTTCGTCGAGTTCGCAATCTTCAGAGTTACGTTTAATTCTTTCTAAAAGATCCCACCTAAATTCAATAGTCTTCTTCATAAAAGAACTAGTATAAGAGGTATCAAGCATGGATTGATCATCACGAGAAAGCCAAGCATAAAAATTCTGAATAATAATTTCTCTAGAGAGCTCATGATTGGGGCATGAATATAACATTAACTTAAGCCTCCCCCAAGCTAGAGCGATACTTTCTCCTTCATGAGGCCAAAAATTATATATATAATTCCGATCACAATGAACTAGATGTATAGGATAAATTTTTTTTGTGAAATTCCAATTTCAATCGATTCCAGTTCTAAGATCCAATATCATCGTATAGCCTATACCATGTCAATGCTTTTCCCTTCAAAGATAAAGGGAAAAACTTCTTCTTAGCTTCAACTCCGGATAAACCTGCAAGCTTAAATAATCCATAAATTTCATCCACATATATTAAGAGCATGTGAGGATGTTCAATTCCATCTCCTGCATAAGGATTAGCTAGCAGTTGTTCTATCATACCCGAAGGAATTTCATAACCAATATTTTCAGTAGGTGCAGTAGGTTGAGGGTAGCTAATTGTGGTTCCGGTCGAGGTGAAGATAGCCCGAACAAACCCCTCAAAGGATGATTGTCCATAGTAACAAGTACCAATAAATTTCAGCACGTAGTAATAATTTTTCTTACCAATTTCCATATACCAAGAGTGCTTCACTCCCCGACAATGGTGCCAGAAAAGAGCCTTGATGACCCATAAGTATAGGGGATCAATCGTAGTCCTTTCGATAAGTAAGAGTGTCGAACCCAACGAGGAGCAAAAGGAAATGACAAGTGGTTTTCAGCAACGTATTTTCTGCAAGCACTAAAATAGTCGGTAACAAGTAGTTTGATAGCAAGATAATTTGTAACAAGCAAGTAACGGTAACGGTAAATAAAGTGCAGCAAGGTATCCCAATCCTTTTGTGGCAAAGGACAGGCCAAAACGGTCTCTTGTGATAAGCAAATCGTTCTTGAGGGTACACGGGAATTTCATCATATCACTTTCATCATGTTGGTTTGATTTGTGTTCGCTACTTTGATAATTTGATATGTGGGTGGGCCGGTGCTTAGGTGCTATTCTTACTTGAATAAACCTCCTACTTATGATTAACCCCCTCGCAAGCATCCGCAACTACGAGAAAAGTATTAAGATAAAATCTAACCATAGCATTAAATTTTTGGATCCAAAGCAGTCCCTTACAAAGTAGCGCATAAACTAGGGTTTAAGCTTCTGTCACTCTAGCAACCCATCATCTAATAACTACTCCACAATGCATTCCCTTAGGCCCAAATATGGTGAAGTGCCATGTAGTCGACGTTCACATGACACCACTAAGGGAATCACAACATACATATCATCAAAATATCGAACACATATCAAGTTCACATGATTACTTGCAACGTGATTTCTCCCGTAACATCAAGAACAAAAGTAACTATCACAAATAATAATCATGCTCAAGATCAGAGGGGTATTAAATAGCATAATGGATCTGAACATATAATCTTCCACCAAATAAACCATATAGTAATCAAGTACAAGATGTAATCAACACTACTAGTCACCCACAAGTACCAATCTAAGGTTCCGGTACAAAGATTGAACACAAGAGATGAACTAGTGTTTGAGAGGAGATGGTGTTGTTGAAGATGTTAATGAAGATGGCCCTCCCAAAGATGGGAGAGTTGTTGGTGATGACGATGGCGATGATTTCCCCCTCCGGGAGGGAAGTTCCCCCGGCGGAATCGCTCCGCCGGAGGGCAAAAGTGCTCCTGCCCAAGTTCCGCCTCGAGACGGCGACGCTTTGTCACGAAAGTCCCCCCTTGATTTTTTCTAGGTCAAAATGACCTATATACCAGAAGATGAGCACCAGAGGTGGGCCGAGGAGGGCACAACCCACCAGGGCACGCGTGGGGGGCCTGGCGCGCCCAGGTGGGTTGTGCCCACCTGGTGGGCCTCCTCCAGTAGTTATTTGCTCCAGTATTTTTTATATATTGCAAAATAATTCTCCGTAAATTTTCAACTCATTTGGAGATGTGCAGAATAGGTAACTCTGACGTAGCTTTTTCAGGTCCAGAATTCCAGCTGCCGGTATTCTCCCTCTTTGTGTAAACCTTGCATATTATGAGAGAAAAGGCATTAGAATTACTCCAAAAAGCATTATTATGCATAAAAAACATTATAAATAACAGTAGGAAAACATGATGCAAAATGGACGTATCAAGCACACCCCAGAGTTCGAACCTTTCTTGGGTCCCCGGAGCCCGGTTTCCGGCAGACATAGTTTTGATGCAAACTCTACTTTTCTCCGGATGGTGATCCCCCGGGTTTTTGTTATCAGACAAACTACTAGACATCGTGGATAATGTAACTTTGATTTGAATTAATAAAGTGCACCAAGTGACTTTTCCATCAAACACACACACACACACACACACACACATTCCAACAAGCAGTGACGCCGCCTAGGACCCCAAGCCTGTGGGGCCAGTCTTTGAAATCTGTGGGATTAGAGGAGCTACTAATAGCGAGGGGTCAAAGGATGACCAAAAACCTATGGGGTCAGCTGACCCCACAGCCATAACGTGGCTTCACCACTGCCAACAAAGCCGCCTAGATGAAGGCCACCATCGAGGATGCATGCACACGTTATTGTTAGTGGGCCTCTTCTTGTCGACGACTCCAAACCCACCGCAAATTGCCACCAACAAATATGTCCTCACAACAACCAAACTAAAGACCAGATTGATATGCGATAAATGGTCCCCCACTCCTACCAAATGGTATTGAGCTTCGATTAATAGGGTCACCATAATTGGACATTCCATTGCACATAATCATCACCGCCTGGATGTCATCGTGACAACTTTAACTTCATAGCGACACAACAAAACAAATCGCATAGAGCCCAACAACAGATAGGCCTAAGAACGGACTACCAATACATTTCCACCAACATCCAAACAAAACTCACCACCTTTCATTGTCACTGCATGAACAAGTTACCAAGGATGGGCACGAAAAAGTAGAATGTCTTTTTTGGACTTGCAAACTACGTCGAGATGACATTCTAAGTCGCTCTTGCACATTCTAGTTTTTGTTAATTCATACCGCGGCTCCAATTTTTTGGTCCATTCGACGAACGAATGAAGAAAAAGTGCACGATCGCCATCTCTCTCATTTTATGGAAGACCTTAGCGAGATTCTCATTCATGAAGATGAGTAAAAAACAATGTTATGATGGGTACTAGTTTCAGACAAGAAAAAAGGGAAAATTAAAGAGGTACACTAGGAGAAAAAGGAGGAGAACTATGGAGAAATTGGGATATGGAGTTCAACATTAGAAATCTCTTGAGGTTAAACCAAAATAGAAGAGGTCTCTAGCTTTCCACCTAGAGCAAGGTTGGAACACCTTGAGCATGGTCATTTGGTTGTCACTGGACAACACCCCTTAAAAGAAGGAGAAAGGTTGTTATATGGAAACGAGATGATCTAGTGAGGATTGCAGACTATCTAACGCGGGTTCAGAGGAAAACATCCGTCTATTCCCCAACTTGGCTAAACTGAAACAAGACAGTCGAGCACCACCCTGAACGGGACAAACCACAGGGATCCTCAAACTAGTGCCATCTTCAAGAACGGTGACCCAAGGGGTGCGCACGATGATCAAGCATCGCCATCATCCGATCCTCAAGAGGATCTGAGGTGTCCTAGAAGGACAATTATATACCCTCAAAAACGTCGTCAAGGAGATGATGACCACGTCTCCAGGGCGTTGCCAACATTTGCCCTGGCTACCAAACAAAAGACAAGGTCTTCACCCAGATATCCATCGCTAGCTGCCAGCCTGAGAGCTGAGTTGGGGGGGGGGGGGGGGGGGGGGCGGATCCGCGGCACACCGAGTCTGTCTCAATAGCACATCGTGCCACCAGAACCATCTTCGAAGGTCGCCGCCGTGGCTCCACACACCGTGTCATCCCTCTATCGGCGAGCATTCACATAGAATGTTCATTGGCTCTACGTGCACCGCAACCGATAGATTTGGCCTCACGTCCCACATCCCTTGTGCGCAGTAGGGTCGACCCATAGCCCACCACTGTACCGGTGAGGAAAGCCACTACCAGATGTGTTACATGAGGCCATTGCCACCGCTTCCGCAATCGCTCCCCGACGGGCCGCGTCAGTCAGAGCCGCCAATCTTGCCCCACCACCACCATCCGCCAAGATAGTTTGCCCCGTCAGCCTCATCCAGCAGTGGTGAAGAGATCAGAGGAAGGGGGAGAGCAACGGGACGGCCGCGGCTAGGGTCACACCAACATTCACCTTTTTTCAGTTAAAAAGGAAAAATATTCACCTTTTCACCGCTCGGATCAGATCCACCTGCAGGAAACAAACATGATTCACGACTCCACTGTTTGGATCTACAGACGACACGTTCCCGTGAACCGTAGTGCCCATCTTCTAATCAGTCTCGCGTGAATCTTCAGCCCTATCCGGCGATCGATCGATCGATCCCCCCCTCGTGTCAGCAAGCCGCGCCCATACGTTCGCGTCATGGCGTCGGAAACACCTCCATGCAAACAGCCACAGTAGGCACCGATTAATACGTTCCGTACCCGAACTAAACGTCTCCAACCCCCGGTATCATCACCTTGAGTCAAGCAAGCAGCGCAAACGTTTCCGCGACAGATCCCCATCCCCCATCACGGCATCACCAGCAGCAATCAGCCGCCGCTTGGACGACACGACACAAGCCTCCAAAGACCAAACCATAGCCCACAGGCAACCAACCCGACCCATCGTCGAGGCAGCCCGCACGCCACACACATGGCGCACGCCACGGCCGTTCCCGAGCGGGCACGAGAGTGCATGGACAGGTGTGGCGCCCGGGCGAACGAACCGCACGGCCGGTAACGACCCTTGGTCGACTGAAGCGCTCCCGCCGCTGCCATTGCACCGGTGATGTGGACCTCAGGGCGAGCCGTCGGGCAGAGAAAAAGGTTTTAGGGGCGGGTGCGCGGGTGCAATTATGTGCGACGTGCGCACCGTCGCGTCCTTTTCCCGGAGCTCGCGCTGTAACCGGCCGGGTTGGCCATCTGTCCTCCGCCATTAAGGGAAGGGGCGGTGACTACTTACGTACGGCCGGCGACACGAAGCACAGGTAGTTAATCTGCGCGGCATCTCTGCTGACCTTGTTTGGTACAAGAACTGCGTGAGAGCAAACTCTGCACCTTTTGGCACTTGACCACATGACATTTCGGATGAAATGTCCAGGCCAGGCAGGAAACTAGAACAAGTGTCGTAGCACGCAAGCCACCTGAAGCTCGTCCAATCGATGCAACGGCCGCCGGCAGTCGCAGAGCACAATATACGTACGTGTGGAACTTTCTGCACATGACAACGCAGTCAAGTAGTAGTACAAACGTGTACTGTGAACAAGGCAAAATAGATGCAGATTAATTGGCGAGCCGGTCACTGCCATGGCAGATTAGTTGCAACCTCTGACCCGTATCTGTGGCGGCACTCACCAACTTGCCCGTATTTTAACGCAACAATCTTACGCACCAGCAACCAAGCAGATGATAGGTAATTCAGCCACTGACCCCCAATGGTTTTTTCGATCAAGGCTAACTCCCAAGCATAACCTGTCAAATTGCGTGCAGGTAGCCTGGATACTTAATTTTTTTTTATCCTAGGTTATGGGGCTTTAATGGTTTGCAATCAATTTGCCGAACAAACAAAAATGCAATCCAGAATTCCAGATACACCACACCAGGAACTTGTCAGAGAGTTCTATGCGTAGCAGTCACTTGTTCATCATTGAATACTGACAAGTGTCACTTGCTGGATCATATCACAAGGCTAACGTGTAGGGGCAAATGAAAGGTATCTGTGGCCACCGTGTGTTTGATTCCAGGAATGCAACGTGCAGAAGTGAAGCAGCTCTGCTGGCAGGTTTCGTGCGTCTTTTGTGCTTTTAAGTTGTTCGATTGTTACATCATCTAGCTGATGTCCTACGTGTTGCTACGGAAACCTTGTTAAAAATGCACTAAATGATGGTGTAAAAATGATCTTATATGTGTTAAAAAAAATGGTCTTATATTTTGAGACACGGAGGCATAAAACAGCACGCTGCGTTGGGTGCATCCTCGTTGGCTCTTTATGATGGCCATCCATCCGAATGCACGGCTTGACTGACGATCAAATTTTTGCCTCATTCCGTTGGCTCTTGATTATGCGTGCGCGCCTCTCTGAGGGAGCTTCCGCCATTTCCGTCGTGCGTAATAGTATCCGGTTCATTCTCATCGTTGCATCATTGTTTTTTTTTTTTGCGGGTGTTGCATATCATTGTTTAGTTGCAGCAGTAAACTATCTGACGCCCACAACGACCACATCATCACTCATTAAGACAGATGAGCACAACGTCATACACACGTTGCTTCACACGCGTGCAAGGGATCTTTTGAACGACCCTACTCTAAGCTCGCTTTATGGTGTGCGTTGTTATCCCATCCTACTCCTGTTTAGTTTTGTAGTCGATCTTACCAAATCAATTTCTCTACTCCAGTAAGAAAGAAAAGTAAAATTGTACTCCTCCAGGTCACAGAAGCTGCCACATTTTTTTTCCAAGCAAAAGAATCTGCCGCACTGGGAGCAGGCAGAGAGAATCGAAGATTCCGAGCAGCCGGGTTGCTTGTGTGGGCGAGAGATAGAATCCAGGGGGCAACCGGCGCGGGCCCACGCCGAATCACGCAGATACTTTCCTTCTCCACTCGGGATCTCCAAACAACACTCCACCCCAAATTTCTCCCCTCTCTCTCTCTCTCTCTATTTTTTTTACTCGCGCACCGAGATTCTTTGCGTGCATGCGTATCTCGGCGACAATAATTACGGCCCTGATTCGCTGCCCCCCTTGTTTAATCCCCACTTGCTGCACCGAATTTGGCGAGTGTTCTTCCGACTTGACGAGTACAGATTATAGAGCAGTCAAAACAAAGCACTCGCTGCCGTAAAGGCCAAATCTTTGGTAGCGACGAGAGGGAGAACGGAGATATGGAGCGCAAAATCCTGGGTCCATCCACGGACAAGGACAGTAGCCAGTCGGCAGAAACGATATGAACCATCTGCGATATGGCCGACGCCCGACGATCCCCACTGATTACCCGCAAAAAATAAAGTGATCCTCACTGATTAACCGCAAATTTGCGGCCAGTGATTGGAACTCCATGAAGAACTCATGCCATGAATTCTTCGTTGAAAGTGTTTTTCTCTGTAAAATGGAGTGGCCAAGCCCAAGTGGGAGTGAAACGGAGGGAACTGAGCGGTGGTTAAGGTGGAGTGGAGGGAGAGAGTAATCTAATCGGCTGGATAAAAGTAATTAAGCCGGAGCATTCACCATCCGTCTTCCACTGGCGTGGAAGAAAGTCTCCCATTTGCGTACCCAACTAATCCTCCTCCTGCTGCTGCTCTTCCTCCCCCGCAACAGCAACAGCAACGGCAACGGCACCCTCCCTCCCACAGTGTCCCACTCCCATGTCCTCTGCCATCCCATCCCACCACCATATAGCCGCCACTCCAGCCCCACCCCACCCCACCTCGCCTCACCCTCCTTGCGCGCGCGCCGCTCCCCAAGAACCGGGACGGAGAGCCCTCCGCGACTCCCTCGCCTCCTGCATGCCGCTGTGACCGTGAGTCGTCGTAGTGATCTACCCCTCCATGTCGTCGTGCTGAGTGGTGGATTGGCGTTCGGGGTCTGGCCGTGCGCGCGTGGGTTGGCGGCAGTACATGAGGAGGAGGGGTGGGAGGAGGGAGCCTGGGGAAGGGGGCGCTGGGGCTGCTGGGCTGCGTCGATGAGGTGGTGGCGGCGGTGGCGTCGTCGTGGGGTGCGATGAGCGCCGCGGAGTCCCGGGTCGAGGCGGCGCCGCGGCTCGCGCAATGGCGCGTCGACGCGCTCCCCTGCTACACCTACCGCAAGTCCGACTCCTTCCGCGTTGGCCTCTGGAACTGGTCCGTGCCCGTGCCCACCCAGCCCCTCCTCCCCTCTCCCCCGCCCCCCTATGCAAATTGGTTGCTCGCTTCCTGTTTAGTTTCTTGACTGACATACGTGTCCAGCAAAGAAGAGTGTATCCTGCCCTGCGATCCTTGTTGCCACCGAGGTTCTTAGTGTTGGTTTATGAGTTCAATCATGGGTTTTCTTGTGATCAGTCTGTGGTTTTCAGTGGTGGTTTGATTGATTCTGTTTACCAGTGCAAAGGGAGTCAATAGGCTGTTTTCTGTTAAAAAATCTTGTTAGTTTGATCTGAGAAAAGGTTCAGAAATTGGTGGTGGTAGCAGGGAAGGTTTTCTTCTGTAAAGTATTATTGAACTGAATTTAAGTTGGATTTGGAATCTTTGGTCAGCGATAATATCTAGTCGACATGTTTTCTTAACCATATTATTAAGAGAGACGTGGAACCAAAGATATTTCTGACAAAAGTTTTCACTTTCTCCGACACTCACTTTCAGCTGTTTCTTTTCTACTATTGCCAAGAAAAATCTTGAATTGAATTGTACGTTTACTTCAAATCTCATCAGGATAATTTTTCGGTTTTAACATAAGTAAAATCATAAAGGATGGGTACAAGATAATTATGAGGGTCCACCACATGATTCATAAACTAACTTAAGTATCTGATTCTGCAATTATGAAGGTACCTGTCTGTGGAGAGAAACAACAAGCAAACTTGCGTTAAGCTCTTTGCAGAATTATCAAATTCTGCCAAGAACACAGCCCCCGCACCGATAGCCTCCTTTGTCACAAAACTTCTGATATCCTTTCCTCCAAATCAGAAGATCATAGAGCATCCAGGTAATTGTCTTTTACTCCTTACTATATAAATGAAAGATGAAGATATATTTTCATATTTAATATGTAAGTGGTAATTTTTCAATATCTAGTATGTAAGTGATGAGTTATCAAAATAAATTGCTTGTTCTTAGTTCATACGGATACGAGTTAATTTGTGCAGAGATCAAGTGTCATGCAAAAGCAGTATACATATTTAACTTACTGTACATTAACATGATAGGCCGTGCATGCCGGTGTGAAATTCTAGGCTTTATTGTTATTCCAAAATGTTATGTTGAGTTCTCCACGCATATCAGCAAGTGCACAAAGCATGGGTTATCTAACTATCAGCTAATTTGCATGAACACAGGTATCTTGGACAAGCCTCTGAAACACGACGGATTTGTGTGGACGATTGATAGTGGTTTTACAGGAAGATTTGTGATTGAGATAGAGTTTCTGGACCTGAAAGTTGCAGATTCATCTGTAAGCACTGTTTCACCATCTACTTCTGTTTTGTCAATGTTTGGTACAACAACAATTAGGAGATGTGGGCTGTCAAAACGAAAAGAAAACAATTAGGAGATGTGGAGTTGACATTCTTGACTCACCTGGAACTGGAATCCTATCTGATTTTTTAGACAGCTGCACTATATTAACATGACATCTGGACTGATGCACACCAATATAGAAACATGTACAGTTTGTTTTGTGTGAGGTGTCTATAGTTGCTTTCTACCGTCGAATTGAAAACCCCCTGATTGTGTGACGTCACATAAACATGTTATTTGATCAGAGACGTGCAAAGCTCGCAAGCACAACAGAAACCTAAATCAGACATCTGTTGCCACTTGTCAGTAATTGCTCGATCCGGATAAAAAACGACAATATAAGAACAACGTCTTTGAGAACAAATAAAATCCAATGATTTTTAGTAAATACTGTAAATTCTGACCGTTGAGTGCTAATACTTCCCACATGAGCAGAGTCAGACATTGGGTCTATTAACCAGCCCACAGTGAACTTATTGCTATGTACTGTGATTCTGTTTTCCAGGGTGGTGAACCTGCCTCGATCTGGGCCTCACACCAAATCAAGCAGGCCTCAGACAACACCGCGCTGTCATCACTCGCAAGGATGCTGCAAGAAGGCATCCTCTGCGACATCACGATCAACGCCGACGACGGCAGCATCAGGGCGCACCGCGCGATCCTGGCCGCCCGCTCGCCCGTCTTCAGGAGCATGTTCTCGCACGACCTCAGGGAGAAGGAGCTCTCCACGGTCGACATCTCCGACATGTCCCTCGACGCGTGCCGGGGCTTCCTCAACTACATCTACGGCGACCTCCGCAGCGAGGAGTTCCTCGCGCACCGGCTGGCCCTCCTCGGCGCCGCCGACAAGTACGACATCGCCGACCTCAAGGAGGCGTGCCTCGAGAGCCTGCTGGAGGACATCGACACCCGGAACGTGATCGAACGGCTACAGACGGGTCACCTGTACCGGCTGCAGAGGCTCAAGGACAGCTGCCTCAGGTTCCTCGTGGACTTCAGGAAGGTGTACGAGATGCAGGACGAGTTCAGCGCGTTCCTTCAGACGGCGGACAGGGACCTGGTGGCTGAGGTGTTTCAGGGCGTTCTTGCGGCGTGGAGTGGCCGGTGAGCCTCTGCGTCTGGGGTGGTGGTGGTGGAGGTGTTCCATTGGTGGTGCATTGTTTGCTGGATTCTTGCTGGTGCAGCTTGTAAATAGCGCGTGCAAACCATTGTTTCTTGGCGATATAAAATTTAACGTGTATACCTCGATTGGATTTTGTTCATATATCATATATGGTAATCCAGTTCATGTAGATGTAGCGCGTCTTGGTGATCCTGTACACTTGCTGTAAGTCTGCAAAATGACAGTTATTTTGTAAAGCCAAGTGTGAGCTGCCTCCCTCTTCGTACGTCTTTGGTTCAGTTGAGACTAACGTGAACTAGCACGTAAATCTTTGGATTTGATATTGGCGATAAGTGGTAACCGTCCAGCATGTGGCATAATAACTCACAACAGTTCTGTACCTGATTTGAAGTGTTGTGAAGACTTTTTTTTCGAAACGGGTGTTGTGAAGACTTGAATATGTTAAGCCTAAATAGAAAATGCTCGTCAAGGTCCTATTAGCTCAGCTGGTTAGAGCGTCGTGCTAATAACGCGAAGGTCACAGGTTCGAGACCTGTATGGGCCACTATATGTTCAAAACTTTTTAGGGAATAGGTGCATGGTTCTTCAGCATGGCCAGTATATTCCCGGGGAGTTGCTACTCGTTTTTTAAAAAACAATTTGGGGGAATATGTGCATGGTTCTTCTTCCTGGAGCAATATTTTCTCTTGAAATAGGCTTTCTTTTTTTTTCAAAAAAGAGAGCGGCCTCTCTGATTGTCATATATCAGAAACCATAATGTCTTGGAACAAGCATAAAAGAAGCTAGACTATGGGGATCACAACGCACGCACTAAACCTGGACAGCACAACTAGAAACACCCTGCTGCAGCTCTATGCGCAAAAGCATAACACAACCCCCCCATCCAGGGTTGCCTTGCTGAAACTGAATTTTTTTCTCCCAACACAAGTTCTGGTGTTGTGCTAACTTTCTCCATATTACAGTACCACACTAAAATACTATTACTACTAGCATAACAGGCAAACAAGGGATAAAAGGCCAGTCTTTTAAAGTTGAGTCTTCTTGCATTATCTTCAGAAGCCTTTCAGAACGGCGCCACGCTGAGCAAAGGAACTTCTTGCCTCTCGATCCTATGTTTGTTCCTCCATCCCAGCATAGCTTTGAAGACTTCTGCATCAATCATCTCAACTCTTCTTACGCTATCCCTCATTAGCCTTCGTTTTTCTGGATTTATCTGCAAAACAAGCCAATCATGGAGCATTTTCACAATTAGATTCACAGGAACACAAGGGTTAGTCACCTTGTTGTTATAAAAAACCACACTGTTTCTTAATTTCCAAATAGTCCAACAAACTGCAGAAATCCCTATAGACACCATCTCTCTCTCTTGTTTATTAAAGGAAGTTAACCATATATTGAACAAATCTGGTAAATTGTCAGGGATCTGAGTAAAATCAAAAGCACACTATACCACATTCCAGAGTAATCTAGCAATAGATCATCTCATAAAAAGATGGTACACACTCTGCTTGCATACGGAACGGGCATTGACCATCCCCTTTCCATCCTCTTCTAAGCAAATTATCTCTGGTAAGTATACTGTTTCTAAGGGCCAACCACATGAAAACTTTCACCCTTGGTGGGGTTTTAATTTTCCACATAAATGCATGTGGATATTTTATCCCAGTTTCCACCATATATCTATAAAAGGATTTTACAGTATAAACCCCACTCTTATGCAGAGTCCACTTGATGGTGTCTCTCTGTGGTGATAACACCACATGGGCACAACATTCTTTAATGTGGTTCCACAATTCCAGGGACTCTGCAAAATGGGTCCTCCTAAACTACATTGTATCAAGACCCTTCTCCAGAATTTGCTTAATAGATTTATTTTTATCAAACCAAAGATTATATAATCTAGGGTAATTTTCTTTTAATGATTTATTGCCCAGCCACACATCCTCCCAGAATCTAATGTTTTCACCATTACCAAACTCAAAACTACAAAGTGAAAGAAAATTTTCCCTATGTTTGGAAAGTTCAGACCAGAACTGGGAAGCCCCCTGTCTGGCTTTACAATTAGACAAACTCCCATGCTTGCAATATTTACTAACTAACACATTTTGCCATAGGCCTTCAGAACTATAAAGCTTCCACCACCATTTGCAGAGTAGTGCAATATTCATAATTTTTAGATTTTGTAAACCTAATCCTCCCATGTCTTTGGGCCTGCATACCTCACTCCATTTAACTAAGTGGTATTTTTTTCTTATTTTCATCTTCTTGCCAGACAAGTCTCTCCCTAAAGAAATCGATCCTCTTGTTGACCCCCACAGGCAACCCATAAAAGGACATCATATAGTAAGGGATCCCAGACAGGGAAGATTGAGCTAAAGTTATCCTCCCAACACTAGCTAACAGTCTCTCCTGCCAATTTCCACATTTCTTTTCCATTCTGTCTTCTGTAGGTTTCCAATTTTTGTTCCTAATTCTTTTTTTATCAATGGGCAATCCTAAATATTTCATAGGTAATGAGCCAATAGGGCAGGTAAAGATTTGAGAGAAATTCTCTGCTCCATTAACTGCATCCCCAAACAAGAAGAGTTCACTTTTATGAAAGTTTATTTTCAATCCAGACATTTGTTCAAAAAGGCACAGAATAATTTTCAAATTGTGAGCACTCTCCATATCATCTTGAAGTAAGAAAATGGTATCATATGCATATTGTAACATATTAATTCCACCCTGGGTTTTTTCTTCTAAAACACCTTTAACCAAACCATTTTTTCTAGTATTATCTAACATTATAGCTAAAGCATTTGCTGCTATATCAAAAATCAAAGGAGACATAGAATCCCCCTGTCTCAATCCTTTATGAGTTGGAAAATATGCACCCAAGTTATCATTAACCTTAATGCACACCTTTCCCATTCTAATAGTTTGCATCACCTAGTTTATCCACCTGTCAAGAAAGCCTTTGAGTTGAAGCATTTGCAGGACAAAAGGCCATTTAACTTTGTCATATGCTTTCTCAAAGTTAACTTTAAGAAGCAACGCACTTTGTTTTTTTGTGAATACTATTAAGTGCCTCATGTAGGATTAAGACCCCCTCCATAATGTATCTGCCCTGAACAAAGGCAGTTTGTATTGGTGAAATTATCTCACCAGCCACATTATTTAGTCTATTCATAAGAACTTCAGTAAAAAAATTTAAAAACACATTCAACAAACATATAGGCCTAAATTTCTGAACCTGATTGGCTTCTTTAGTTTTGGGAACCAAAGTAATAATCCCATAGTTGATTCTAGTGATATCCATATTACCCATGAAGAAATCATTAAAAAGCATTTTTATATCATTTTTAACCAGATCCCAAAAGTGCTGGTAAAATTCAGCTGTGAACCCATCAGGACCAGGGGATTTATTATGAGCCATCCCAAACACAACCACTTTAGTTTCATCTAGGGAGAATTGTGCAGTCAATTTGTCAGTAGCCTCACCAGGTACAGTACATGGATTATCAATGTTGAGAGCAATAGAAGTTCTATCTGGGTGCCCAGAGAGTTCCTTATAATATTTAGTAATAAAGTCAATAATCTCTTTATCCCCTTATATCCTCCGCTCATCTTGCTCCAAACAAGTGATTCTGTTTCTCCTTCTTCTACCATTTGCTTAGCATTGAAATATTTAGTATTACTGTCACCCTCCAACAGCTCATCTATCTTAGCTCTCTTCTTCCATTTTGCCTCCTCCTGCTGCAACAACCTATCCAACCGAGCTCTCAGCTCCAGGTGCTCTTGTCTGTCTGCATCAGTCATTCCAAATAATTCACAATGTTTGTCAATTTTATCTATTTTTTCTAAAATGTATTTTTTTCAGATCTCTATACCAAGCATTCATGTTTCTACTCCACCCTTTTAATTGGGATCTCAATAGTCTATGTTTCTTTTGCCATCTATCTAAATTGGCCCCAGTTATTCTAGTGTCATTCCAAACATCTGCTACTATTTTATCTATCCCTTCTCTCAAGAACCAAGCATTTTCAAACCTAAAAATAGGGCCAGTTTTAGGAATGTCACTAGTATCTAGATAGAGTGGAGTATGGTCAGATTTTTCTCTGATTAAAGCATCTACTACAGAAAGGGGATATTCTTCTTCCCAATCAGTGCTACATAGAATCCTATCCAACGTTTCAAAAGTAGGAACAGGAAGGTTATTCCCCCAAGTAAACTATCTGCCATTCATCTCTAGTTCTCTCAGACCATGTTTAATAATGGTATTATAAACAAAGCTCCAATGTCCTAGAGTTCAGGTTTATTTTTCTCAGAAGCTTTTCTTATAATGTTGAAATCTTCCCCAATCAATAGTGGGTTTTCAACATTTTGTAGAACCCTAGACAGTTCTGCTAGAAATCTAGCTTTCCCTTCAGGTTGTGCATCACCATAAAGCAACACAAGATCCCAAATAAATCTTGTTTCAATGTCTTGCACAGTAGTTTTTATATAATATTCACCCTCTTCTTCTGAAATGATGTCTAACACAGTTGATGCGACATCGTCTTCGGGGAAGAGGGTGTTCAAGGGGAGGTCCGATCTTCACGGCGTAGGATCGATAAATGGATGGGGATAACTAGCTGCAAGCAGCCGAAAAAGGGAAAATAAGAGATTATGACCCGACGAGGAGGATGCTCACCGAAGCTTGCAATCCAAACATTCGCCGATCCACAACCCGCAATACTACCCCACACAACCACGCTCAAGTCGTGGAGCACGGGATAGGTGCAATCCGCAAGGGAAACCACGAACTCTAACCCACACAACACGATCTAGTCGTGGAGCATGAATTAGGAGCAATTTCTCAAGGAATCACGAGAATAAGGATAACAAGAGCTCTCCAATCTCAGGAGGAGTCTATGTCTTTGGTCTTTGATAGAAATGGCAAAAAGTCCCCAACGAAGGGAAGAGCTAGCCTCTTTATAATCGGGACAACCCCCCTGGATAGGTGTGAAAATAAACTAGCTTCTGGAACCAGCTTAGGTGTGAAAGAGAACCAGCTTTGGTTTGACTAAATGGCGTAGTGACTTAATGAGGTATCTTCTGGAAGACTCTCGTTGGAGGTGGTTGGCAGTTCCCGACCAAACATTGTTCACTGGAGTCAAACAATGTTTCCTTCAGCAGAAAACTCGAGTTCTGGAAACCTTTCGCAAGTTGGGATATCCAAACTCGTGCAAAACATTGTTTCATCAGAAACAGAACAATGTTTCTTCAGCAGACAACTTATTTCTTCATGAACTCCTAACTTTGTTTCTTCGCCATAAAACATTGTTTTGCATGGACTGAAATGTGTTTGGCCTTCTTCGATATTGCACCTGAGTTCAACCAACAACAAAGGAGATCAAAGTGCAGCCATGTGTTCAAGATTATAGTATAAACTTAAGTTAGCGTTCACCTGGCAATGTGTTCATTTGACATGAAATATTATGATTTCTCCTTTGATGACCAAGGATGTATAAATGGTTGCCATGTCCTCATCATTCTCCCCCTCTTGAAAAGGAGTCGTCCTCGACTCTAAGGGTTCAATGGCTTTCATGTCCTCATCATCCTCCCCCTCTTGAAAAGGAGTCGTCCTCGACTCTACCTGGTCATCACACAAAAGAAAATAGGCCAGTACCAAGAAGCAATGCAAAGATTTTATCAAATGCTTAAGTTTAGCTTTCACCTTTGCGAACTTCAAATGTTTTGTTTGACTCAACAACTCTTTCCATTTAACATTCCCATGGAGTACAAACTTGTAATCAGGCACATCCATGTTCATATCATCCTCCCTCTCTTGAAGAAAAGTCGCCCTCGACTTCCTTTGGTCTACAAAATAATGGCACGAGGACAATACAAAATATCTAGGCAAAGTAAGAGTTGAATATTGATGTGCAAGTTTCAGTTTCGTTGGTTCTTTTATACTCTCTAAAAGATTAACAAAATGGTGTTGTTGCACTGATGATATACCAAACATCTTTTCTCTGATTTCATCACGCCAATGCTGCAAGAATTCATAAGTGCATACCTCTGGGTGCTTCAAGAGGAATGATCTCTTTTCTTTTACCTCACTAAGTATGTCCATGCCTTTTCGAAGGTCACTTACCCCACAGGATGTTTCTTTGATGGTACTCCACATGCGACATAATTGTTCATGGATCTCATTCTCCCATCGTTGTAGGAGGGCAGCTAAGTATGATTTTTGCATCTGCACATACGTCAAAGAAAGAGAGCTTTGGGAGTTGTTAGTAATGGAACAATCCTCTCCTGTTTCATATGGTGTATCACTAATCTCTTTGATATTTTGTGGAAACACCTCAAGCTCACTTTTGGTGGACTCACACAACTCACTATTCCTCTCTCTTGGCTGATGTGGTATATTATGTTGTGGTTCACTAATTTCTCTAATCTTGTGGTGGATTACCTCACCCTCATATTTGGTGGACTCACATAGCTCACTAATCCTCTCTCGCTGTTTATGAGGTATATTTGGGTGGAGATATTTCATCTCTCTAATCTCATGTTGAACAATCTGATCCTCACATTTGGTGGACTCATTCACCTCACCTCTCTTATCACTCTCGTTATGTGGAATTTTGGGAAGTGAACACTCTTCCTCACATTTGGTGGAGTCACTCAACTCACCTCTCTTATCATTCTCAATATGTGTATTTTTGGGAAATAGACATTCTTCCTCACATTTGGTGGAGTCACTCAACTCACCCCTCTTAGCACTCTCAATATGTGGAATTTTTAGAAGCGGGGCGCCCGGAACCAAGTCGATTTGGTGTTCAATGCCTTGCTTCGGTGGCAATCTGGGTGGCACCTCCTTGTGAAACACATCTCCATACTCCTGCAAAAGATCAAATACAACACTAGGAACAGTTGAGGGTAAGTCGTTAGCAGCCAATAAAGTTTCCTTGTACATGGGTACAAAGAATGGAGCATTAGGTTCTCTCAATTCCCGCATATCCCTTTTCCTAGCCATCATAACTAATCCCTATTTTTCCCGGGGCTCGGTCATATTTGGCTGTGGAGCTTTTGGTTGTGGAAACACTCCCTCACTATGTTGGTGGCTCACTCTTTGTGTATGATCACTCTCTCCCTTTTTCTTTCCTTTTCTTTTCATCTCATCAAGATAGAGTTCATCGGGTGTCATGGGCAGCCAAGAGAACTTTTCTCGTCTATGGACAAAACATAAGCGATTCACACACCCGCTGATTTGCACATCTCGGTCGTGCAACCATGGTCGTCCTAGAAGCAAGTGACAAACATGCATGGGCACTACATCACAATCAACTTCATCCTGATATGTCCCTACTGAAATCGGTATTCTCACGTTGCTCATCACCTTTATTGCGCCACAATCATTCAACCATTGCATGCGGTATGGATGTGGGTGACGTTTTGTTTGCAATTGAAGCTTCTCGATCATCTCCGTGCTTGCAATATTGTTGCAGCTGCCACTATCAACAATCACTCGACATATCTTGGAGTTGATAAGGCAACGGGTGTGGAAAATATTATGCCGCTGCCCCTTTTCCTCCCCCACAACCTGGGCGTTAAGTGAACGACATACAACCAAAGCTTCACCATCAAGTTCTTCATGAGATAAAATAGTTCCTCCTACTTCCCAACCTTGCTCCTCTTCCACTTCATCATTGCCACCTTCAGGGTCACTTTCAGACTCCCATTCATCTCGTTCATTGATGATCATAGTTCTTTTGCTTGGACATTCCGAAGAAATGTGACCTCTTCCTTTGCACTTGTGGCATTGAATGTCGCTGTTGCGTGTAGAACTCTTTTCTGGAGGTGGAACGGAGGATACTCCTGCTGTAGCTGATGACCTCTTATCTTGATTGCGAATAGCAGGTGAGGAAGATGTCGAGGCATGTGGGTGCCTAGGTTGTGCACCCTCAAACTGAGAACCATATGGCTGTTGTGTTCGTTGCCATGAGCGTGTGGTGGTGTGGCCTTGGAAAACACGAGTACGACCATTATGCATATTCTTCTTCTCAACTCGTATAGCTTGATGAACCACATCTTGTAGTGTATCATAAGGAAACATCTCCACAAAATCTGATATTTCATCATTCATCCCATGTAAAAATCTCGCCATCTTCGCCTCATCACTTTCACGGGTTCTTGTCCGAATTAGCAGCACCTCCATCTCTTTATAGTACTCCTCAATAGTGCGGGAACCTTGAGTGATCTCCTGCAATCGCTTGTACAATTTCCTCTCATAGTATGATAGAACAAAACGGCGCCTCATGACTTGCTTCATCAAAGTCCAGTTGCGGATATAATTATTGCCCGATATCAATCGATCGTCTTGCAGCTGATTCCACCATGTAAGAGCATAACCAGAGAACTCCATAACAGCAAGATCAACCCTCTTGGCTGCAGAAAAACCATGGAGGCAAAAGATTTGATCACACTTCTCCTCCCACTCAATATATGCATCCGGACCCTCCTTTCCCGTGAATGATGGCACATGTAGCTTCACTCTCGCTTGGTTGTCACGGTCATCTTGATCACGACGGTCATAATGATGACCATTGCGACCAAAAATAGCACCACGGCGAGGCGGGGAGTAGGGTTCATAGTCCCCCATGCCTTCATCTTCGCCACCATGCTCAGAGAGATCTTCAAGGGAGATGTCATCACCATCATGTGCAGCTCATTGCCGGTGCTCAGCGGCAAACCCGTGGGGGTCATGGCCTCGCCCGCGAGCTTCTCCTCCATGCGGCCCACCCTCACGGGGGGCAGCAAAGTTGCCACGCCTTCGTCCAGCACCCACAGCAGGGGCACCGTGGGCAGTAGCTCCTGCCGCTCTTCCACGACCATCGTGGCGGTCCTCATTCCCTTGCCGTCGTCGGTTGTCGGCGGCCAGCGAGGAAGTGGGGCTATGTTGATGTTGATCCCCATTACCCGCGAGAGGAAGACGGCCACCGAACATCCTTCGCATAGCTGCAACTATACTCTCCTCAATCATATCACCAAGTGCTGCCCGAGTTTTTGGGAGATCATCTTCCACATGTTGATGTCCATGAACACTCGAGTTGGATCCTGTCATGTTAACTCTCGGAAACAAGTGGACAAAAGAAAAATATATGTGGAAAACACTCAGCTCACCTTCTTGCTTACCCAGATTCTAATGATTCCTTGGCGGCTGTGCGGTGGTAGAAAATCAGGAGTGGATGGGTGAATGAAAGGAAGGAAGCTGACGGTTTCTAGGTGGATCTGGGTGGGGTAAAATGAGGAGGGCTAGTGCTGAGATCCAATCGATGCAAACCAAATGAACAAGAAAAATTTGTAGATCCTTGCACCAGGTTTGAGTTGCAACACTTGCCACTACAACTTCTGAAATTTCTCACCCAACTGAATATGATTGCACACTTGCTCAACACTTTCTCTTCTCTTTTTTTTGCTCTTTTTTCACTCTTTTTTTCCTCTCTTTTTTTTGCAGCACAAAAGATCCAACAACAAGACTCGAAGAAAACAGTAGCAACTTTGGATAGAACTTGGTGCAAACACAAAGAGGGAAGCAAACAACTAGATCTCAACAACCAAAGGCTTGGATTTTTTTTGTGGCTTTTTGGCTTTGGACTCTAGGATGGGGAAAACCAGACTAAAAAGGATAGATCTAGCAACAAGGATACAGATCCTACCGTGTAAACCTTGCTCTGATACCAGATGATGCGACACCGTCTTCGGGGAAGAGGGTGTTCAAGGGGAGGTCCGATCTTCACGGCGTAGGATCGATAAATGGATGGGGATAACTAGCTGCAAGCAGCCAAAAAAGGGAAACTAAAAGATTATGACCCTACGAGGAGGATGCTCACCGAAGCTTGCAATCCGAATATTCGCCGATCCACAACCCACAATACTACCCCACACAACCACGCTCAAGTCGTGGAGCACGGGATAGGTGCAATCCGCAAGGGAAACCACGAACTCTAACCCACACAACACGATCTAGTCGTGGAGCACGAATTAGGAGCAATTTCTCAAGGAATCACGAGAATAAGGATAACAAGAGCTCTCCAATCTCAGGAGGAGTCTATGTCTTTGGTCTTTGATAGAAATGGCAAAAAGTCCCCAACGAAGGGAAGAGCTAGCCTATTTATAATCGGGACAACCCCCCTGGATAGGTGTGAAAATAAACTAGCTTCTGGAACCAGCTTAGGTGTGAAAGAGAACCAGCTTTGGTTTGATTAAATGGCGTAGTGACTTAATGAGGTATCTTCTGGAAGACTCTCGTTGGAGGTGGTTGGCAGTTCCCGACCAAACATTGTTCACTGGAGTCGAACAATGTTTCCTTCAGCAGAAAACTCGAGTTCTGGAAACCTTTCGCAAGTTGGGATATCCAAACTCGTGCAAAACATTGTTTCATCAGAATCAGAACAATGTTTCTTCAGCAGACAACTTATTTCTTCATGAACTCCTAACTTTGTTTCTTCGCCATAAAACATTGTTTTGCATGGACTGAAATGTGTTTGGCCTTCTTCGATATTGCACCTAAGTTCAACCAACAACAAAGGAGATGAAAGTGCAGCCATGTGTTCAAGATTATAGTATAAACTTAAGTTAGCGTTCACCTGGCAATGTGTTCATTTGACATGAAATATTATAATTTCTCCTTTGATGACCAAGGATGTATAAATGATTGTCATGTCCTCATCATCCTCCCCCTCTTGAAAAGGAGTCATCCTCGACCCTAAGGGTTCAATGGCTTTCATGTCCTCATCAACAGTATAGTTAATTCCTAAAAGCAGGCCACCAGATTTTCCCTTAGCCGGGGTGTGGTGCCAGTGAAAGTCCCTCCCAGCACAAATTGCTTGGAGATCAGTTCTTGAGAAGTTTTGCCTCATAGTCTCTTATAGTCCTATAAAATCTACATTTTTGTCCATAATTAATTCTCTAAGGTATCTTATTTTAATATCCCCCCCAAAACCCCTCATATTCCGAAAAACCCCTCTCATGATTTCACTTTCCCTTTTCTTTTTTTCTTGATAGTTTTCTAAATAACATCTACAACCACATAAGGTTTACCCCCAAAATTAGCTGAAGGCTTCCCTTTGTGTTTCCCTTTCCTATTAGAAAATAATTTCCTTAGGTGGTCCCAATTATCAATCTCACTACCCTCTGCCTCACTATTATTATCAATCGGTTCTTCTATCTCAAACTCTCCTGTATCAATCAGACTCTCAGTTTTCCTGATGAAATAGGCTTTCGCCTTGCTTTATATATAAAGCAACGTAGCACAGTACACGACCGAACGATACAATGTGATGACGAGGCCCTCTTACAAAGAAGATCAAAAGATACAACATAAAGCATAGAATAAGCCTAACACCTCGCCGAGATCTGACCGATGACACCTGAACTCCACGGCAACGCCCCCAAGAGGGTAACGACACAAAGAGTCATCGCTGCTGAGTCTGAGCAAGCAGACATGGGTTTTCACCCCGAAGTCGTGGCATAAAGACGAGATCCATGGCGACGTCTTCAAGAAGCAAGCGGCACCCTCGGGCGTCGCCATCACCGGCGTCAGATAGCACAAATATTTCGCTAGGACACACGCCTACACCACCATGAGGAGCCTCGATCACCATCGCACCGAGGGCCAGGCCATCCACACCAGATCTAGGCACTGCAAAAGCAGACCAGAGCCTCCCACCACTACACCCCTTGCCATCCAAACGACCAAGAGGTGAAGCCACCACTGCCACCGTGGAGCCTGCCAGAAAGCCAACCGTGAAGTCCTCCATCCGGGACCGCCACCCCGACATCCATGCCCCTAGCCCCCGTCATCCACATCACGGCAAACCAACCACTGTAGGAAGAGTGAAAGGGATCTCCTTTCACTCCTAGCCCGGCATTAGTCACTGGGTTTGGGTTGGCGCCTCCACAGTAGGAAGCACCCACACCTGCGTCCCCAGCCGGTCCCGGTGGACCGGGGAGGATACAACCCAGTGACCACCGACGGCCGCCGCCGAGCATGCTCGAGCACCGCCATGTCCGTGGTCATCCGTGCCGATCCGTCTGATGATAGAGCAGCACTCGGAGAGCTCAACTCAGATCGGCATCACGAACAGCGGAAAGCAAGAAGAGCACAACGCGAAGGGAACAAATGCGGATCAAGTCAGCCCCGTACCTGGGCGCCACCAGACATTGTCCACCACCACAAACTAGATCTGCATCGCCCATCGAGGACGCCAGCAACCCGGATCGCACCGCCGCCAAACCAACAGTCGTGCCACCCCATCACCGCCCGGGGGACCCCGGGGAATGCCGCCACCGACCACCATGCCCGTGAAAGACCTAGCCGTCCGCGAGCACCTCCCGGATCGAGCCCAACCACACCTACCCGGAGAAAAAGTCCCGACCCACCCCGGGCCCAAAATAGATCCACCCGAGCACGAGCCCTAGGTCAATCCTAGGAGAGGGTGGATCCCCATCGCCACCCAACGCTGCCTGCGGAGTACAACCCCACCACCACCACACCATACTCTCGCACAAGCACTATTTTCTTATTATTGACACTTCCTTTTTGGGGAGTTTCTAGTACTTTTCTGCATAAAAAAAAACCACAAAGTGCGACGAGGTGTCTGTAAGGTTGATACATCTCCAACTTGTCTATAATTTATGAAGTATTCATGCCATGTTTACAATAATTATATTTGGTTTTGATATGATTTGAATGGAACTAACCCGAACTGACGCTATTTTCAGTAGAACTACCGTGGTGTTATTTTTTGTGCAGAAATAAAAGTTCTCAGAATTGGACGAAACTTTTTGATGATTTTTTTTGGAAGAAAAGAGAAATAATGGAGCAAAGAACCACCAGAGGGCCCCCCTGCTGCCCACAAGACACTAGGGTGGCGCGCCCTGGTGGGTGGTGGGCCCCCTGAGGCCCATCTTCATGTGATTCCAACGCTGAAAAATCCTATATATTCAGAAACCCCTGAAAGTTAACCTAGATCAGAAGTTCTGCCGCTGCAAAGCCTCTGTAGCCACGAAAACCAATCTGGACCCTGTTCCGGCACCCTGTCGGAGGGGGAAATCATCACCGGAGGCCATCTTCATCATCCCGGCGGCCACCATGATGAGGAGGGAGTAGTCCACCCTCGGGGCTGAGGGTTTGTACCAGTAGCTATGTGTTTAATCTCTCTCTCTCTCTCTCTCTCTCTCGTGTTCTTGATTTGGCACGATCTTGATGTATCGCAAGCTTTGTTAATATAGTTGGATCATATGGTGTTTTCCCCTCTCTATCTTGTTGTGATGAATTGAGTTTTCCCTTTGAGATTTTGTTCTTATTGGATTGAATACTTTTATGGATTTGAGAGCACTTGATGTATGTCTTGCTATGAATACCCGTGGTGACAATGGGGTATCATATTGATTCACTTGATATATGTTTTGGCACTCAACTCGCGGATTCCCGAGGTGACATTGGGGTAATCTATGCATAGGGGTTGATGCACGTTTTCTCCCTTGTTTCTCCGGTAGAAATCTTGGAGCACTCTTTGAGGTTCTATGTGTTGGATTGAGTATTATGAATCTGAAATTGTTTGATGCATATCGTATAACCAACTCACGGATACTCGTGGTCACATTGAAGTATCTAGGTGACATTAGAGTTGGTTGATGTGTATAATATGGTGTTATTTTAGTACAAACTCTTGGATAGATCAATTGGAAAGGATAACTTGGTGTTACTTTAGTACGAACTCTTGGATAGATCGATCGGAAAGAATAACTTTGAGGTGGTTTCGTACCCTACAAACAATTTCTTCTTATGTTCTCCGCTAGATAAGAACTTTGGAGTGATTCTTCATTGCACGTTAAGGGATGGTTATATGATCCAATTATATTAGCATTGTTGAGAGATTGCACTAGCGAAAGTACGGACCCTAGGCCTTGTTTCTAAGCATTGCAATACCGTTTGTGATCACTTTTGTTACTTGCTACCTTGCTGCTTTTTATTGTTCCTATTACAAAAATCAATATCTACTATCATTATTACACTTGTATCACCATCTCTTCGCCGAACTAGTGCACCTATACAATTTACCATTGTATTTGGTGTGTTGGGGACACAAGAAACTCTTTGTTATTTGGTTGCAGGGTTGTTTAAGAGAGACCATCTTCATCCTACGCCTGCCACAGATTGATAAACCTTAGGTCATCCACTTGAGGGAAAATTGCTACTGTCCTACAAAACTCTGCGCTTGGAGGCCCAACACAAGTCTACAAGAATAAGTTGTGTAGTGGACATCAAAGGTAAATTTGTAGAATTTGTTTTTTTAGAACGAATATGGAGAATCTTTCCATAACTCTAGCATTGTTCAGGAGAAAACTTGCATATGCATGGTTCAGTTTCTCTTTTCTGGCATGTCAATAGAATGGTATAGATAATTGCCCAACACAAAACAAAATGGCTACCCACCTGGAAACACAACAAAAATTTAAAAGATATGCCTTAGAGCATTTATTTTGTCACATTTTGGGCATGTATGCTACTGCCTTTCCCAGTTACAAGAACGAGGCAAAACTTCTTGGTAAAATGTGTTTACAGATGTATTTTTGTGGGTGGCGAGAAAATAGGAGATTAAGACTTGCTGATGGTTTGGCGCGCTAATAAAATGACCAAATGAATCCCCAAACACAGAACAAAATGACTAGCCACCCAAAAAGCCATCAAAATTTAAAACATATACATTACCACATAGGTGTTTCTATACTACGTAAATGCATTTTACTAACCTTTCCCCGATTTTATTGGACAAAATTTAAAACATATACTACCCAACCTATGACATTTTTGTGATTATACCATAGTAAAAGGACCATATATCCATGAAAATCGGGCCAAATATCATTTTCATTACCCCTCTACCCACCCGCACCCCAACCCACATCAAAGGAATGGGTAGGCCAAGCTAAAGAGAGGCCAAAGGACATTATTGGTTTCATCAAGATTAACTTGAATCTCTCAAGCTAGGTTGAATGCACTTTTCTTCTTAGGGGAGTTTGGCTATATGCCGGAGTCTGGTGGGGTCACTACTGCAGGATGCTGCTAACGCAACACTACAATTAGAGACCCTTCGACGAAACTCTGTGCAATGCATTAATAGCAAATGATGATGTAATAAAATCGTCAAAAATGATACAAAATGTTTGCGATGGCGGAGACATCAAACACGATTCAGATTATAGTTGCGCGTGCGATGTGTGGCATACAGTTCACTCGAGTGAACTGTTTGTGATGAGCATAATAGCAGAAACAGTCAGCCAGATGAAGGTGTGTGTGATATACAACATACAGTTTACTCGGATGAACTGTTTGTGATTAGGCAACACAACAGAAATGGTCAGCCAGATCAAGGTGTGTGCGATATACGGCATACAGTTCACTCGGATGAATTGTTTTCAATTAGGAAACACAACAGAAATGGTTCAAGTTAACAAGATGTGTGTGATATGCGGCAAATAGGTCAGTAATCAGAAATGTGTGGGAAGACCAATAACAACGCAGACGATTCCTGTTAATAAGCCGTGTGTGTTGTGGGCAAACGCTTGCTGGTATACAATTGTGAGCGATTAATGAAATCATCACCGACGGGTTCCCTTGGTTAGTCCGTGTGTGATGTGATTTGCTCTGTCCGCACAACATCTACTCTCTGTCTACAGAATTTCAACATATATACTTATAAGAACATGATTGCATAACCAAATTAAACGTACAATTACATAAGTAACTACACACATAACATTTGCACACACCAAAGTAAAGAATTACATGCATACTAAACTAGGTAATCTACTTCTTGTTGTGATGACGCTTGCTATTGCTCTGCTTTCGGATGGATCCCTGACCATTTTGGGGAAGGAGACACTTCCTCATGTCAACAATCCGCATGTACATCTCATAGCTCATGTACGCCTCCTTGGCCGCATACACAACGTGAGCTTTGTTGAGTTTCTCCATCCAGGCCGAGTGCCAGGCACACTTGTCCTTGTTGCAGGAATCCTTCATGTCTGTGTAGTAGGGGTAGATGATGGCCTTGGTGAGGTGAACTAGTGAGTCCTTCTCATGCATCTTCTTGCCCCGGATCTTGTATTGGCCCTAGATGTCGACAAGATTCTGGCAGGTGATGCCCGAATTATTGAGCACCTTTACATTGTTGGTGATGTCCACCGTAGCGAACATGTAGTGGGGGCTATTGACAAACCTGGCGAGACGCTTGCAAGGCCTTGTGTCCAAGCAATAGTGGTAGACGAGGACGTGATTGCGCACACACATCTGGGCGACGACGACCTTGTGATGAGACCCGACATGAGCGCGGGTGTACTCAAGGTCGAACCCGACCACCTTGTACCTCTCCTCAGCAAGCAACAGCTCCATGGTGTGGATGGAGTGCTCCACCCAGATTGAGTTGTTGGTGTACACCACCGAGAGCTCCGTTAACCTTCTGTGGGTGACCACTACATCATGCATGGTGAACTGCCGCTCATCGTCGGCAGCCGCTCGGAGGGCCATTGGAGCGTGATCGAAAGGTTGAAGAGACACATTACTGTGGCGCGATCGAAAGGTTGAAGAAACACAAGGGTTAAATGGTCGCTGTAATAAATAGGGGCCGGCCGGCCTGTAATCGTCACGTATTGTCACTGCATTCCTAGCGGAGGATTCCAGTGCACGCGTTTCATTTGACCACGCGTGGGCTCAAAGAGGCGACACATGTATCGTTTGGTGAGCCTTGCCGTGCAAACGCACAGGTTACCACGCACAACCATGCAAGCTTCCCTCCCAGATAGTTTCACCATGCTTCGGCTAGAAGAGGGGCTAATCGTGGGCGTTTACTGGCAAAAAGCTTTGCAAAAACGAAGTGTGTGGAAGGACTTAGAGCAGTGCACATGTTTGACAATAAGTTTACCAATGGGTGATGAGGTCAAAGTTACACAGAAGGCTAATGATGGACACTCGAGTGCGATAATTAATTTTGCGCTCTACAGGGCACATAGTTGAAGAAACCAACTGTGTGCAATAATGTCAAAGATCGCTCTCGTGTCCGCTATACAGATTGTTTGTGATGAGGTCGATAGGGGAAACACATTCGAGAAAGGTAAATAAAATCTAAGTCCATTGCATATTAAGGTCAAAATAGTACTGCCAATATACGAGTCTCATATGATGACATTTCAATGATTGTACCACAAAAGCCTGAAATATTACAAGGTTCAAATTTTAGAGTTATATGGATTAAATTCGAAGATTACAAGGTTCAAACTGATATTCAAAATGAAATTCAGCTCATGTAGGTGTAGACGCCCGCGCTAATTAGCTGAACATGGATATAAGAGAGGTTGAAACTGATATTACCACTTGTAAGGCTTGTTTCGAAACCTCATCATTTCTACAAAGGGATCAGCCACTCACAAGTCATGTATGGGCTTGACATAATGACTTCGATTACTCTGTCAACTAAAGTTCCAAAATGAAATTCAGCTTCTTCAGAGCCTTTTCCATTCTGCCGCAGCCGCCTGCGCTGATTGATATGTCCATTTTGCATCATGTTTTCCTATTATTATTTATAATGTTTTTATGCATTATAACACTTTGTGGAGTAATTCTAATGCCTTTTCTCTCATAATATGCAAGGTTTACACAAAGAGGGTGAATACCGGCGGCTGGAATTCTGGACCTGAAAAAGCTATGTCAGAGATACCTATTCTACACATCTTCAAATGAGCTGAAATTTTAGGGAGAATAATTTTGGAATATATAAAAAATATTGGAGAAAAGAACTACCGGAGGGGGACTGCCAGGTGGCCACAAGGCACCAGGGCGTGACAGGCCCCCCTGGCACGCCCTGGTGGGTAGTGGGCCCCTCGGCCCACCTCCGGTGCCCATCTTCTGGTATATAAGGTCTTTTGACCTAAAAAATAAGGAGAGGACTTTCAGGATGGAGTGCCACTGTCTCGAGGCAGAACTTGGGCAGGAGCACTTTTGCCCTTCAGCGGAGCGATTCCACCGGGGGAACTTCCCTCTCGGAGGGGGAAATCGAAGCCATCATCATCACCAACAACCCTCTCATCTTTGGGAGGCCAATCTTCATCAACATCTTCAACAACACCATCTCATCTCAAACCCTAGTTCATCTCTTGTGTTCAATATTTGTATCAAAACCTCAGATTGGTACCTGTGGGTGACTAGTAGTGTTGATTACATCTTGTAGTTGATGTTAGCCGGTTTATTTGGTGGAAGATTATATGTTCAGATCCATTATGCTATTTAATATCCCTCTTATCTTGAGAATGAATATTATTTGTGAGTAGTTGCCTTTGTTCTTGAGGCCATGGGAGAAGTCGTTGCAAGTAATCATGTGAATTTGATATGTGTTCGATATTTTGATGATATGTATGTTGTGATTCCATTAGTGGTGTTATGTGAACGTCGACTACATGACACTTCACCATCTTTGGGCCTAAGGGAATGCATTGTGGAGTAGTTATTAGATGATGGGTTGCTAGAGTGATAGAAGCTTAAACCCTAGTTTATGTGCTATTTCGTAAGGGGCTGATTTGTATGCACATGTTTAATGCTATGGTTAGATTTTATCTTAATACTTCTTTCATAGTTGCGGAAGCTTGCGAGGGGGTTAATCATAAGTGGGAGGCTTGTTCAAGTAAGAAAAGCACCCAAGCACCGGTCCACCCATATATCAAATTATCAAAGTAGCGAACGCGAATTAAACCAACATGATGAAAGTGACTAGATGAAATTCCCGTGTGCCCTCAAGAACGCTTTACTTATTATCTGAGACCATCTCGGCCTGTCCTTTGCCATCAAAAGGATTGGGCTACGTTGCTGCACTTATTGATACTATTGTTACTTGTTACAAATTATCTTGCTATCAAACTACCTGTTACTGACAATTTCAGTGCTTGCTGAAATTACCTTGCTGAAAACCACTTGTCATTTCCTTCTGCTCCTCGTTGGGTTCAACACTCTTACTTATTTAAAGGACTACGATTGATCCCCTATACTTGCGGGTCATCAAGACTCTTTTCTGGCGCTGTTGCCGGGGATTGAAGCGCTCTTGGTAAGAAAAAAAATTATATTACACGCTGAAATTTATTGTCACTTGTTACTATGGAAAACAATCCTTTGAGGGGTTTGTTCGGGGTATCTTCACCTCGACCGGAAACACAAAGAGTTGCCCCTCAACCTACTGCACCTACTGAAAATATTAGCTATGAAATTCCTTCAGATATGATAGAGCAACTACTAGCTAATCCTTATGCAGGAGACGGAACGAAGCATCCCGATATGCATTTGATACATGTGGATGAAATTTGTGGATTGTTTAAGCTTGCAGGTTTACTCGGAGATGAAGTTAAGAAGAAGGTTTTCCCTTTATCTTTGGGGGGAAAGCATTGACATGGTATAGGCTATGCGATGATATTGGATCTTGGAATTGGAATCGATTGAAATTGGAATTTCACCAAAAAATTTATCCTATGCATCTAGTTCATCGTGATCGGAATTATATATATAATTTTTGGCCCCGTTAAGGAGAAAGTATCGCTCTAGCTTGGGAGAGGCTTAAGTCAATGTTATATTCATGCCCCAATCATGGGCTCTCAAGAGAAATTATCATTCAGAATTTTTATGCTCGACTTTCTCGTAATGATCAATCCATGCTCGATACCTCTTGTGCTGGTTATTTTATGAAGAAGACTATTGAATTCAGGTGGGGTATTTTGGAAAGAATTAAACGCAACTCTGAAGATTGGGAACTCGATGAAGGTAAAGAGTCAGGTATTAAGCTTGAGTTTGATTGTGTTAAATCTTTTATGAATACCGATGCTTTTCACAAGTTTAGCATAAATATGGGCTTGACTGTGAGATAGTAGCCTCTTTTTGTGAATCATTTGCTACTCATGTTGATGTCCCTAAGGAGAAGTGGTTTATATATCATCCCCCTATTAAAGAACTAGTAATAATTAAAGATGAAACTATCATTTACAGTGTTGATCCAGTTGTGCCTACTTCTTATATGGAAAAGCCACCTTTCCCTGTTAGGATAAAGGAACATGCTAAGGTATCAACAGTGGTTCACAAAAGTAACATTAAAGCACCTAAACCCTCTGAGAAAATTAAAGTAGAACCTAGTGTTGCTATGGTCAAAGACCTCTTGGTCGATAATATTGATGAGCATGTTATTTATTTCTGTGATGAAGCTGCTAGAATTGCCAAACCCGATACTAAAGATAAGAACAAGCATGTTGTTGTCATGCCTGTCGTCTCAGTTAAAATAGCAGATCATTTCTAGCATGGTTTATGTGACCTAGGTGCTAGTGAGAGTGCTATCCCTTTTACTTTATACCAAGAAATTATGAATGATATAGCACCCGCTAAAATAGAAGACATAGATGTTACTATTAAACTTGGTAATAGAGATACCATCACACCACTTGAGATTGTTAGAGATGTTGAAGTCTTGGGTGGGAAAATAAAATATCCTACTGATTTTCTAGTTCTTGGTTCCCCACAAGATGACTTTTGTCCCATAATTTTTGGTAGACCCTTCTTGAACACTGTCAATGCTAAGATAGATTGTGAGAAAGAAACTGTCAGTGTTAGATTTGGTGATGTGTCTCATGAGTTTAATTTCTCTAAGTTTCGTAGACAACCTCATGATAAAGAATTACCTAGTAAGGATGAAATAATTGGTCTTGCTTCTATTGCTGTACCTCCCACTGACCCACTGGAACAATATTTGCTAGACCATGAGAATGATATGCACTTGCGTGAAAGAAATGAAATAGATAAAATATTCTTTGAACAACAACCTATCCTTAAACACAATTTGCCTATTGAAACTCTAGGAGGTCCTCGTCCACCTAAGGGTGATCCTCTATTTGAATTAAAGCAATTGCCTGACACTTTGAAGTATCACTGGTACAACGAGGTGCTATACAAACAATTTTTAACCCCTTTCCGCGATGGCGTTTTGAACCGTCGCCAAGTGAGTGTGTGCGATAGGGGGTCCTTCCCACACAACCCAGAAATTGTCAAGGATAGGGAGCCTTGATGCGTACAGTTGTCCCTATAAAACTGTTTCTGATATCTCGAATATCTGAAACGCTTCATCCTTGCAACTCGTTTGTGCTTTCATTGCCATCGCAGTCGGTATTCTGTGGTACTACGTTTACGATGCGCGACCCATCACAAACAGTTCACGATTATAGAACGTGTACAATAAGCAGACAATCACATACATTTACTTTTCCTCCACTGTATGCGATTCAATGTAAGAGCGCATACAGTTGTCCCTATAAAACTGTATGCGAAGCTTGAATACATCCCACACGATTCATCCGTCGTACCCGCATAAGATGAAGAACTATTGCACGCGTTCTTCTATGACCAAACGTTTGCGATGCGCACAACATCATAAACAGTCCATAATTGCCAAGCGTGTGTGATAAGGTGACTTTCGCAAACATTTAATAAGAAGGAACTGTGTGCAAAACTGTTGTTAATCACACACGTTTTTTCTTGGCTGATCGTGTGTGCAGTAGAGATTGATCGCACACATAGTGGATCCGAGAAATGTGTCTGATCTCCACATCTATCGCAGACATTTCGCTTTCGCAAACCGTGTGCAGTGTAATCTCTAATTTATACCTAATTTATGCCCAAATTTAAAAATCACATATTTTGAATTTGAAAGTAGGAAATCACTTATTTCATATCGAACCATGTTTATTACAAATATAGGTTCAACCACGAATGCATAATTCGATGCACAGGTACATATACTGAAGAACTACAGAAGCACCAGAATGATGAACCACAATTGTACTAAAGACTGTAAAGAGAGAGGCAAAAGACATTCTGGTTGCTAGAGAAGGTGAAGAGAAATGCCCATATTGTGCCCTCCTCCATGCGTAATGCGCGCACGACTCTAGGCCAACCCCTTGTGATGGCTGCCTGTCCATCCTTCACTGTCTTCATTAGGACTTCTCGATGCTCATTGTAGTCTGGATGAAATACTTTAATCTTCATTGCGTGTCCACCAATCATGTACTTTGTGAGGTAATCTTGAGTATGGGAACCACTGCGAACGAAAAAGATTCAGACATTGTTGTCTAACAACTCATTATGGGCAGTAAAAAGAGAAGGCTGCAGAGTTTGTAGTTACCATCCTGCAGCTCACTGTTGTGTTGGATAGAGCGTAAACAAATAATTTGCTTGCCATCGTTCGTATCTTTTTGCTAATAATCCTTGTCCGTTTCATCACTTGATGCTTGTTCATGAATATCTCATTGCCCCATACGCAAAAAGGGTCGATGCATGGATCCTTGCCAAGGGCATATGTACCTACAAGCAACAAGTCAATATTAGATGATAACAAGTGTCTAGGCCTGGATCTGTATGCACTACATTATGGAACGACGGGGGGAGTACAAGCCGAGGGATGAAACTAACCTCGGCGGAAAATGGTGGCCACTCCCGTTGTTGTCCTGCATAAGTAGTGGAAAGGCATGGTAAGTACAGCAACCTTAACATCAAACAAATACAGCCAAGGTAAACAACATCATCTCCAAATGATAGCTTGAATGTGTTGGTTTCAGCATGCTGTTAAAGCAGATATAAAATGGAAGGCAATGTTACCTACAACAGGCTTAACACCCATCAAATATTGCAATTCAAACTGGTATTGTTGAAAATGAATAGAACGTAGGTTATGCTTAAACATCACACTGGATAAATGTGTAAAACTGAAATAAAGGGCATGTGTTAACTACACCAGGCATAACTGGAACCAAATATAGCCGTTCAAACTGGTATTGATGCAATCGAGCGGCACAGTTTTGACTTGCACATAATGAACATCACATTGTGAATGACTGAAATAAACAAGGCATAAATGATTAGCATAACAACCAAATATAGCCATTGAAAACTGGACAGAGTCTCACTGCAACCAACCTAACAAGCAAATACAGATAAACAGGGCATATGCTTGAAAACTGTACAAATGCTCACTGCAACGAACCTAACAAGAAAATACAGATAAACAAGGCATCTGCTTGAAAACTGAACAAATGCTCACTACAACCAATCTAACAACCAAATACAGATAAACAAGGCATCTGCTTGATAACTGGACAAATGCTCACTGCAACCAACCTAACAACCAAATATAGATAAACAAGGCATCTGCTTGATAACTGGACAAATGCTCACTACAACCAACCTAACAACCAAATACAGATAAACAAGGAATCTACTCACTATAAACAACCAAATATAGCCATTCGTGAGACTGAAGTGGACAATTCATACTTAAACATCACATAGCCCTATTGAACATTACATTTTTGCACAACTGAAATAATTAAACATGGCACAGTTAAAACACCGCATGGCAAAAGATACTACAACAAAGGGTACACGTTGGCAAGCTAGGAAAGGTAAGATTTGCTGCTAGGATGTTGCCTCACATGTCATGGACGGGATCCTTCTAGTTGGAAGAGCACATACCCATGGTGCGCTCTCTGATGTCACATATGGGCTGTTTCACCTTGGAAGAACCTTTGTGGGTGCCCTCCTCGTGGTCGTGGTCAATGAGATCTGACTTGGCAATTGAGGATCCCAAGCCGCCGTCGTAGAACATGTCCTTCAGAAATGACAAAATGGGCTCGATGGCATACAAGGATCGCAAATCCTTGACCGCGTGGCAGAGGAGATCAGTGGCAGGGCCGTCGAATAGATCAACAACGATTGAACCAGAGGGGTTGGGGATGGACCACTTAACCTATGAATGGCCCACGTGAAGCCGTCGATGTCGATGAGCTTGATGTCGTAGCCAGCTTTCCCGAGATACAGTAATACGCTAGCCCGCTGACATGAAGCCTTCAGGATGGCAACGTAGTCAACGTATTCTGCGGGAGGTGTTGCTCCGGGATCGACAGGTCGGGGCGAACGGCGGCCACCTCGCCAACGTCCGCCGGAGAGGCCATGATAAACCTCTTCTTGGCTGAACGCTCATCGTGCTCCCCGGGATACGTGGTCGAGCTTAGGCTGCGACATTCTGGAGCAGGGGATGTGGATCTGGCGGGGAGGCACACCACATGCCTCATCTAAAAACTCAGGGGAGTGGGGCGACGGTATGGGAATCGCTGGGTAACCTGAACTTTATTATCTAAGCTAGGAGGAACGGGCAGACCGGTAGGGGTTGGCGGCGGCGGCGCCGGCGGCGGCGAGCTAGGGTTCGAGGGAGGGGGGAGGGCGGCCGGGTGGGGGGACTATGGAGGGGGGTGGTGTTTGAGGATACGCCGCAGCTACTGAAAATTTTAGTAATGGTGGGTGGAGATGGTGGTGGAGAGGGAGGGCGACGGTTCAAATGCCTCGGCTACTGCAATTTTACTATAAGGTCGGTGCTGGAGGAGTGTGGGCGACGGTTGAAGTACGGCGGCTACTAAAATTTGGGTAAAGGAATTGATGCGGGGCGGGAGTACCCAAGATCGCACACGGTCCAATAAGAATATGCGTGTATGATAATAAGGACGATTCGTCCTAATTTTCAGACGCAGACGTGGAATTCAATCTAAATAAACTACCTGCCTTTAGCTTGCGCAGGTGGTGATTTTACAGCGCACTAGCATCGCACACGGTTAAGCCAGTACATCCACCTTGGCTCGTGCTTGTGCAGTCGTGGTGATTCACAGCGCACTTGCATCACACACGGTTAAGCCAGTACACCCGTGTCTGTTGAGCGTCATCAGAGTCTTTGCAACAAAAAAACGTTAGAGAGGGTCAGAAGACAGCCACACCAGCATGTGGCCCAAATATATATGAGTGAAAAGGGTGGTCTGTGATGTTCAAAATTCCAATGCACAACTTTGACCGCGCGGGCCCACAGTAGGGCGCGTCGTCGAAGATCGATGAGAGGGGCCAGAAGTGAAGAACCACCTGGAAGTGGGCAAATATATGTAGGAATATAGGGTGTGATGTTTAAAACTTTAAATAGACAATGAACAACTTTGGTGGCACCTGCCTCGCAAACCCGAAAGCACCCTTGGATGTATCTATAATGACATAATGTCGTAGCTACCTAGCTAGGGTGCTTGACCCACCTCCCACTTCGTGTCAGCAGGGCGGATGCACGTAATGATACTTTGGTCATACATGCATGTCGCCATGACCTACCATAAGACGGACCAGTGAATCTATCATTTGGTCAAACGACAACTGTTGTTGTCGATAAAAAATGGATAGAATATATATATAAACCGCTTGGGCCAATAGATTGAACCATCATAAAAAATCGCACGAGAGGGACCACAAAACCAGCACCGCCTGCATGCGGCCCAAAATGATGTACGTTGGAAGGGGTGATGTGTGGTTTCAATATCGAATAATGTACAATTTAGATGTGGCGCCTGCCTCTCGATACAGACAACAACCATGAAAGCGAGGTAGTTAAGGACGAGATATGCAGCGTACAGTGTCGGTCGAACCCAGCAATTCGAGCGCGTGGGAGGGAATCCTGACAATGCATGAGCTCGAGCTTTGGTTGAACGACATGTGAAGATGACCGGCCCTAACACGAACTAGGAGGAATCCATTCATGGCCAACACATACCCCTCGTTATCGGTCAAAGGGATGATATATATATATACACTCGGGGAGCCCACAGATATGCGTGTCATCACAAAAAACCGCACAAGGGAGATGTGGTCGATCAGAAGACCCCCTATACATTGCATGCGGCCCAAAAATAAGTATGGGTACGGTGGTGTGTGATGTGTTCAAATCCCGAATGCACAACTTCGATGGGGCACCAACTACATTACAAACCGAACACCGTACCCGACCCCAAGCCAGGTTCAATACGTACGATGTTGGTTCCCCAACTTCGAGGTGGGGGGGTGTCATCCAACGCATGCGCTCAAACTTTATTTGGTCTAACATGGCACACATAGCAATAGGAAGCAATCATGGTCAAACCCTTCTCGTATGTTGGGTCAGAGGGATAGATTGTGTGGGCCCCCTCGTTATCGGTTAAGGATGATATATATATACCTCGGGGAGCCCACAGATATGTGCGGCGTCTATAAACCGCACAAGGGAGACATGCTTGATCAGAACACCCGGCCCCCTATACCCTGCATGCGGCCCATAAAAAATGTATGGGTCTGGTGTGTGATTTGTTCAAATCCCGAAAGCGCAAGTTCAATGGGGCACCAACTACATCAGTAACATTACAAACTGAACAGCGTACCCCCGCAGCCAGGTTAAAGACGTACGATGTCGGGAACACCACTTAGAGGCGGGTGGGGGGGGGGGTAGGGACCGGGTGCCGTCCAACGCATGTGCTGAAACTTGATTTGCTCTAACGTAGCAAACGGAGCAAAGAGTTAACCCTTCTCGTGCATTGGGTCAAAGGGATAATTTGTGTGGGCCTACAGATGTCGATCATTCTTTGATTTTTGAGAACAAAAAATAACCAATAAAAACATATTCTACAAATTAGCAAAACAAGGATCCCAAGATTTATATAATCGCATGACAGGTCACTATAGAGACATTTAGATGATAAATGTCTATAATGACCGTATCATAGCGTTTAAATGAAGCTTGAGATATGCAACTTCCCACCGGGTCACCCATCCTTAGACTACTCCAGCCGGAGCACGCTTAACTTCTGCGTTCTATTCGACTAGGCTAGCGGATGAGAAGCCGCCCATTGCTGAAAGGAATTGCCTCCTTGCCTTTAAGGCGTTTCACACTGGTCACCATGGGACCTACTCCCTACTATCACACACGTTTGTGCTTTTAGAAACTGTGTGCAATATTTACATGGCCGGTGTGTCGCCGCCTAGCCTTCTATGAGCACTGACACTGGCAGGAGGAAAATGATGGGAGAAGAGGCGGGAAACCGATGGGAGGAGTGGCGAGAAACGGTAGCATGTTTGGATATATAACAATATTAATATGGAAAACTTAGTAGAGAAGGAAGCGTGAGCTAGCACGACGCATGCACACAGTGCTTACCCATATAAATAAAATCACAACCGGAACTACATATGCTATTGAAAGGGATGAGGATTGTCGTTTGATCTGGGAGCATTCAACGGTGCAGACGTACGATCCATGAGGTTTGGGTTCTGGCCAATCAGAATGCACGACTTAGATCACACGCGCAGCAGGGGGGCATCGGCCACGGTTTGGTAGGCACACGGCTTCCGTGAGTGAACTGTGTGCTATTTGAAAACATTTCGTGAGAATCTCGGTTTTTAAATCCCTGTAAATCCAAAACTCACCCAAAAATCATGAAACTTGGCATGGTGTCACGACATGACACATATATGTCAAGGAATTTTTTTTGTCCATTTTGGGGCAAGTTTTACTACAAGCCTCTTACAAACTGGAGCTTCTCTCGAGAAGCCTCGTGGTTCCGATAGGGAAACGTGTCCCCCTTGTGGGCGAAATGATAATCACTGCCTCTTTTCGCCTTGTATTTTCTTCTACAGGCAACATGGAATGACAGGATATCCGCGGTGAAATTTAAAATTATTCAGGGTTCGTTTGGCCTTTTTATACACTAATTGAGTTTTCTAGGCATTTAATGTCCATAATTCAAATCTGAACTACAAATACATGCTCCAGTTCACCAAAATGGCTAGAAAAATCATACATGTGTCCTTGGGTGCATGTTTAGGTCCCATGTAGGGAATGGGAATGAATTACAACCGTACCGGCGTCCTGGCTCGTCCTCAAACATTTGGAATCACGGTTTTTAAATCCCCGTAAATCCAAAACTCACCAGAAAGTCATGAAAGTTGGCATGGTGTCACGTCATGGCACATATATGTCATGGTAAAAACATTATCCAATTTGGGCCAAGCTTTATTACAAACCTCTTACAAACCGGAGCCTGTCGCAAGAACCCTCGTGGTTTCGATAGGGAAACGTGTCCCCTTGTGGGCAAAACGATAATCGCTCCCTCTTCTAGCTTTGTATTTTCTTCTACACGCAACATGGAACAACAGGAGATTCACGCTGAACATTGAAATTATTTAGGGTTCGTTTGACCTTTTTTATACATTAATTGAGTTTTCTAGGCATTTAATGTCCATAATTCAAATCTGAACTACAAATACATGCCCCAGTGCACCAAAATGGCTAGAAAAATCATACATGTGTCCTTGGGGTGCATGTTTAGGTCCCATGGAAGTAATGGGAATGAATTCAACCGTCTCGGTGTCCTGGCTCGGCCTGAAACATTGCGAATCTCGGTTTTTAAATCTCCGTAAATCCAAAACTCACCAGAAAATCATGAAACTTGGCATGGTGTCACTACATGGCACATATATGTCGTGGTAAAAAAATTGTCCAATTTGGGCCAAGCTATATTACAAGCCTCTTACAAACCAAAGCTTCTCGCAACCCTCGTGGTTCCGGTAGGGAAACATGCCCATCTTGTGGGCGAAACGTTAATCGCTGCCTCTTCTTGCCTTGTATTTTGTTTTCTATAGGCAACATAGAATAACAGGAGTGTCGTGCTGAAATTTGAAACTGTTCAGGGTTCATTTGGCCATTTTATATATTAATTGAGTTTTCTAGGCATTTAATGTAGTCCATAATTCAAATTTGAACTACAAGCACATGCTCTAGTGAAGCAAAATGGGTGGAAAATCGCACATGTGTCATTGGGTGCATGTTTAGGTCTCATTGAAGGAATGGGAATGAATTACAAACGTCTTGTCGTCCTGAAACATTGAGAATTTTGGTTTTTAAATCCCAGTAAATCAAAAACTCACCCAAAAAACATGAAACTTGGCATGGTTTCATGACATGGCACATATATGTCGTGGTAAAAAAATCGTCCTGTTTGAGACAAGGCACACACATTAATGACCAACGAAGTCCTTTTGAAACAAATAGCTGACACGTTAATATCGCAAATGGTTGTATTATATGAACCGTGTGTTCCCGTAACCATTTAAGTGCGGCCACACATCCCTCTTTTCTTATGGGATAGTACTACCTCCGTCCTCGTTCATTGGTCATCTTTGTATTTTGTGCCAAAATTTAACCATACTCGGTGGCGTGCGTGCAGTTGTTTGATTAGACGGGATGAGCGCGAGAAGTCCGCCGTGCAGGCTCGATGGGACGCGTGCGAGCAGTCCGCCGCACAGGCTCAACGGGACGTGTGCATCCTGTCCACCTCGCAGGCTTGACGGGACACGTGCGAGCAGCAAGGCCGCCCATGCTCACCGGGAAGTGAGCTCTTTGACCTCCATCCACCAGCCGCCCGCCTCACTCACAACTTGTCCATTAATGGAGGCCGAGCCGCTGTTTGACATGCGGTTAATTAAAGCACCTGGATGGAGGGTGTTTGCTTGTGATCGCATGGCCCCGCTCAACGTTACAGCATCTCCAACAGGCGCGCAATGCACGACGCGCTAAAAAAGCATTTACAGCGCCGGAATCACGAGTTTTTGCGCACCGCGGAGCGCTGGCTCCAGCGGCCGCTGCAAAATATAGCGCACGCGAGCCGCTCCAGCAGACGCGCTAAACTGCAGCGCGCGCGAGCAGCCGGCGCTTGCCATATGTTGCTTTTTGGAGACAATATGGTGATATTTCAAACATCAAAACAAGACATAGCATAGTTTAAAATCACCCAAACAAGTTCATGACATAATAAAAGTTCAAAATCATGCCACATCACATCATCATCCAACCAAGTTCAAAATCATGCAACCAAGTTCATGACATAAAAGTTCACACAAACAAATGGCACATCAACAATCATGCCTCATCATCCTCATCTTCGTCCTCCTCTTCCTCCGATTCTTCATCCTCCGAAGACGATTCTTCCTCCTCCTCTTCATTGTGTCGTGCCGCATCATCATGGGGAGGTCGGAAGGCATTGGCAAGATCTCCAACGGCATCATGCAAAGGTATGTGAGGCACACCGGAAGACATGCGTCCACCCATGTCACCCGGAGGTGCTCCCATGCCTCCCATGAGAGACGCAAAACTCATGCCTCCCATGGTAGCTCCGAAGCCACCCATGCCTCCCATGGATCCCATGGTAGCTCCAAAGCCACTCCTTCCTCCCATGCCGCCCATGGTAGCTCCGAAGCCACCCATGCCACCCATACCTCCCATGCCGCCTATGCCACCCATGCCGCCCATGCCACCCATGCCTCCCATGCCGCCCATGCCAACCATGGCTCTTTTTTGGACCAAGACTTCTTCACGGGCAAGATTGACGTACTCCTTTTGCTTCTCATAGAGGGTAGATGTGTCCATGAAGAATAAGTACTTCTCCCATTCCAACAATCTAGTTTGCTCCTCCATGGCCAATTTCTTCTCCTCCAATGCCACCTTCCTCTCCTCAGCCACCACCCTCCTCTCCTCGGCCGCCAACCTCCTCTCCTCGGTCACGGCATCTTGGTTCCTTGCCATCTTCCTCACCTCGTTTGCTTCCTTTCTTGCGTTCACAATAGCTTCCATAGCATTTTTTAGCTCGCCATCCCCTTTCCTCTTCTTCTTTTCTTTTCCGTCTTTCTTGCATCCATTTGGTCTTTTTGGCTTGGAGTACGCAACCGAGTTTGGTGTAGGGCTTCTCTTGCCGTCATCACTTGATGCCTCCTCCTCATCATCATCCAAATCAATAGTTCACTTGCTTTTGTTGCTCTCCTCATCATCGACACCATCACGGGGCTTCCATTTCTCATCATCCTTCAACGCTTCATACAATGAGGCAAGGTAAATGGTCTCCCTTTCTTGATCTTCCCTTTCTTGGTCTTCTTCTCCTCTCCTTGAAATAAGTTTTGTGCAATAGTGAGCTACAAACAAAAGAACAAGTTAGCACTTGAAATACCAAGAAGAAGCATGATAAACATGGAAGAATCATGAAAGAAATGGAACTTACCCTATCTCTATCATTAGTGCCACTTGGGTTCAACGTGTCAACCGCCTTAAGTGCGGCCGCCCACCTTTGACAATCTCGGTTGATTGTCGACCACCGGGAGCGAAGAGATCTTCCCGAGCGGTCAATTCCACTTTTGTTGTGTAGATCAAAGTGCTCCTTCATCTGAAGCCAATATGCATCTCTACTTTGATCCCCTCCAACGACGAGATTCCTCGACACTTGCAACCAAGCATTGCATAGCAAGATGTCTTCGTCCATGGTCTAGTTGCCCCCTCTTCCTTTTGGTGCATCGACGATGCCCTCACCATCCTCGTCCACCTCAAACTCATGATCATCGAAATGCATCTCATTGGTTTGAGACCAATGAGAATTGTTGGAGACAACACCCATAGTTGACATATATGTCTCATCATTGAAACTACAAAGTATATACAACAAAGCAAATAAGCTATCCTTATGTATGCATTCAAAAAATAACAACAAAAAAAGTGGGAATTTTTTTACCTTGTGGGCATTTCATCGAACACCTTGTGCGCGTCGGCCGCCGGCGCAACAAGTGGGCTCGCCGGTGCTTCGGTCGCCGCCGCATCCGTCGCATGCCCTGCAAGCTTCTTCTTCGGCCGCCTAGAGGAGCTGCCCGCCGCCTTGTTCTTCTTCCCGGACACCTTGCCCGCCTTCACCCATGCCGCATTTGGGAGCTTTGACCGGGGGTACGTGGCTTCACGGCGGGCGTCGGCGCGACGCCACCCGCTGCCGAGGTCGTCTGTGGCGGCATGAAAAGGCCGTGCATGATACCGGTGCTTGGAGGAGCACCGGCGGAGGCGAAGCCAAAGCTCCCCGCGCTAGGGTTTGCGGCGACGGCGGGGTCGCGGGTGTAGGAAGGGGTGAGGGGGATGTCGGCGCATCCGTCCATCGGGCGAATTCGTCGGTGGCGGCGCGGGCAGGGCGAAAGCGGTGCGGCGGAGAGGGTGCTCGAGTGTGTAGCGCGCGGAAGCGGGCACACGAAATAAGCGGCGCGCGATGCCATTTTGACCCATGCGCTGAACTACTTATGCCGCGCGCGTAGTTTTTGCGCCTCCGCTGGAGCGCCCGGAGCGGTTGCGCGCGCGCAAAAAACACTATTTTTCCAGCGACGCACTTATATAGCGCGGCTATTGGAGATGCTCTTAGCATTTGCTTTGTTCGTGTTTTCAACTCGTATTCCAGATAATTTAAAATGCCACATAGGGGAACGGATAATACGACGACAAATAAAATGGCAACGGATAATATGACGACAAATAAAATGGCAACGAATAATACGACGACAAATTTACAATGGCGTGGATAATAATTGTCTTACATATTCTGGATAATTATGCCACATGCGGCAAAGCCCGGAAGACACGGGGGCAAGAGAAGAAGGAAATCGTAGACAACGATTTGGGTCACTATTGTCTCTACTCCTCGATGGATCGCCGGGCAACGACATCCACTAGCTCCTTCTTCAATTCTTCATGACTTTGCTTGACAGCAGCCACAGATTCCTCCACCTCCTGCTCGTGCTCGATCTAGAGGTTTTTCAAGTCACCCATCAGTTTGTTGATGACCGCTTTCAGCATCATCCCCGAGGCACTGCTCTGCTCATGCATCATCTTCCAGCCGGCGGCCTCCTCCTCCTTCTCGGCGAGCGCCTTGAGGAGCTTCGCATTGTCACCCATGAGTTGCTTGATGAGGCCGGTCGTCTTCTCAACCGAGGCATTGCTGATCTCGAGCAGCTTCATCAAGCCGTCGACCAGCTCCTGCTGCTTAATGAGGCCAGCGAGAATGTCGTCGTCGCTGGCCAAGGAGTTCAGCAAGGCCAGCTCATCGCGATCACCGATGTGGCGAGTGCGCTTGTGAGAGCCCTCGCGTGCCGGTGAGAGCTCATTCGAGGGCTCCGTGGCGCGCCGGGACATCTTTGCTGTGGCTGCCACATAGCAGCGGGGCCTCTCTAGTGCTTCCGCGGCCTTGGTCTTTGCTCCGTGGTTATATGTCCACCCGAAACTCCTCCTACCGGTCATGGCAGAACGACTGGACAGGAAAGACCTGTTTTGTGGGTGATGAGAAGAGGAACTGTGAAGTAATTTTCAAGTGGGTAGTTTTTATAGCCCGGTGCTAAGTGTGAACGACATTTAGGTTTGATCTGTGTGAACAGATTTGCAATTACTTATTGCGTTGTAATCCGGAATGTGACGAGAAACAAGTCAAAATTTATTGATGGTTCTGGGCTCGAAGCCCGAAACACAACTTCATATGGCTGCCCGTTTCTATTGTTCTGGCTCATCGCAAACAATTCTTATGGATCAACCATATGCCACACAGCGCACACGCATCGGAAGCACGAAACGGTTCCCGGATGGCGTACGTGGGCCCGCGTTCTTGGATGTACGTGTACATGTCTGCCCACTATCACACACGGTCTAGATAACACCATCGTGTCCGATGGATGCGCCATCGCGCCTCCCACGGGTGCCAGAAGGTTGACCAAAATTGCAATATGCAGGTGTGGTTGCTCGCCGATGAGGTGGCCGTGGCGCGCTCTGCTCGTCGTTGAGGCAGCCGCGGCGCGCTATGCTCGTGTCTGTCCGCGCGTTTTGCTCGCCATGGAGGCGGCCGGGGCGCGCTCCGCTCTGGCGTCACTGCGCGCGCTCTAGTCGCTGTTTAGGCACCCTCGCGCGCGCTCTGCTAGCGGTTGGGGCCGGCGCATGATCACGTTGGGGAAGCTTTAGTTATTTGATCTTATATTATGTTAATTAATTATACCTCCAGAGCTGGAATCATCCGGCTCTAGAGGTATAATTAATTAACCTAAACCATGATCTTCGGCGCCCGTTCCCTTCGCGCAACTCCGTCCTGTCCTCGGCCGTTGGGGGTATGCCGGTATGTGTGGGTAACTAGCTAGCAAGTCGATCAGTAGCGAGTCGCCGCCGGCGGCCATTGCTGTGGTTATTTATAGCTAGCAGCTGGCTAGGGGATTGGGGATTTTACAATTCACCCCTGTGGAGCTCGGGAAGCTTTCACCGGAGCACGGGAAGCTTTCACCGGAGCGCGGGAAGACTAAGTGGAGCACACAACCCGACAACCATATGCGGTGTCACGTGTTACCACACACGTGTTAACATAAGGAAACATATGTGTAACTTACTAATCATCGCACATGACTACTCGCACACACATCATGTGCGATACTCCTAGCCATCGCAAGCAACTAGTATGCATTTTTCAAAGTTTTTACTACACACAGAATCGCACAAGAATTAACTCTAGTAACCATCTGTGTTATATTTTCTCATCGCAAACAGTTCATCCTAGTGGGCAGTTTGCCACGTATCACACACATCTTGTTTACACGAATCGTTTGTGTTCTTTTGGCTCATAGCAAACAGTTCATCTATGTGAACTGTATGCCGCATATCACACACATCTTGTTAAACTGAAAATGGGCTTTTCATCCTGGGCGGGCTAGAGACGCACATGCATGACATTCCTTGGGCCGTCCATGATGGAAAAAATCATGGTAGAAGTGAGGGCGAGGAAAATGTCGGGGAGTTCCCGGTTACGGTGGGTGGTCGGGGCCGAGCGATGCACTGTGGTTTGCGCGTTTCTCTCGTGTACGTGCATGTGTGTGAGGAGTTGGCTAACTGAACCTGAGCGACCGCACTGCTAGCTACGTTACTGAACCCGAGCGATCGGTCCCTTGGCTGTTAACTGAACCCGAGCGATTCATTCGCTGCTGACTGAACCCGAGCGATTCCTTCGCTGCTGCTGCTAACTGAACCCGAGCGTCGGTCACTGCTGCTGCTTACTGAAGCCGATCGAGCCCCTGTGGGAGACGTAGCCAGCCGGTGTTGGGTTGCCTCTCGATGAACATTGACCGTTGCTACCGTGCGCGCGGTACGTAGAACGAGTCGAGACGTGGTGAGTCGAGCCGGTTGGTTGGCTGTGGATGAACAGTTCCCGGTGGGGATTGGATGAATAGTACCCCGTGGCAGTAGCAAGGCCGTTGCCGCTGGATAAACAGGACCCCGAGGAGGCCGCCGCACCCCAGCCGGTTGGGGGTGGATGAACAGGACCCCGTGGAGTCTCTATGAATAGTAGCCGGTGGAGGCTGGATGCATGAACAGTAGATGGTGGAGGCTGGAGGAAGTCGACGGTGGATGAATAGTAGCCCCGTGGAGGCTGGAGCGAGGCAGTAGACGGTGGATGAACAGGACCCCGTTTCGACTGTAGGCGCTCCAACAGAAGTCCGTTTCCTCCGTTTTGCAGTACGCCACACCCCTCCCGATCAACAAGACCCCGTTTTAACCGTAGGCACTCGAACAGAAGTCTGTTTCCTCTGTTTTGCGGTACGCCAGACCCTTCCCGATGAACAGGACCCTGTTTCGACCGTACGCGGTCGAACAGAAGGCCGTTTCGTCCGTTCTGCGGTACACCAGACCTCATTTTGGCTGTTCCATCCAAGCCAGTTGACTCCCGATGAAGACGACGTATTCCGACCCAGTCGGTTGCCTCCCGATGAACACGATGTTGTTTCCTCCGTTGCGATCCAGCCAGTTGGCTACCGATGAACAGGACGACGTTGCTGTACGCGTTCGGGACCCCACCCGTATGTACGTACGTAGTCGTATTTACTTTCTTGCAGCGTGGCTGTACGTACGTGTACATGATTTATACAGGACTGCCTCAATTGCTACGTCACACATGCCGCTCCTTGCTCGGCCACAGTTCATCCTTGCACCGATTGACCAGTATGCACGTACACATTCGCTACCAGAGGGACAACCCTACGTACGGTTCGACCGGGTGGGTCTCAGCTGTCAGGGAGGATAAGGAGGCACTTCCTTGCGTGCGAAGATATAGCTAATGGGTCCCAGCTGTCAGGGGGAGGAATCATTTTTTGCCCGTAATAAGGACGCACTTCCTTGCGTGCGAAGATGTAGCTGGTGGGTCCCAGTTGTCAGGGGAGAAAACATTATTTTTCAGGGTAAAAAGGATGCAGTTGCATGCATGCGTCCATGGGCGTGGTGCGTCCCCACTGTCAGCCTCTCCATGTACAGTCATCTTCCGATGACTCTCGTTTGTTGACCACGTTGAGCACACCATGCCGAGCACACGAAGGCCAGTGGACGACGGCGAGTCCCTAGACTGGAACGACCCGGAGATGGGGAAGACGCGGCAGTGGAGTCGCAGACAGAGAGGAGTGGGAAACTTGACTGGTTCGGGTGCGGGGTGGGCCTACACTCGGCAGAGAATAATAACAGGAGGTGCGGAGGAGTGGAGGGATGGCCTGGCCATCGGTGGGGTAGAGGTTCGCTGCGAGGCACGTGAAACAACGCCGCTGGACGCCGGATGCTTGAGCAGGTGGTCCCGGCAGCGCTGGACGAAGAAGACGAGAGATTGAAGAAAAATGCCGGCCGTTGGATGTAAATCCAACGCCTTGCTTAGGCTTTGACCTTTGTATTTTTTTTTGCGAAAGTGCTTAGGCTTTGACTTACTGGCCCACATGTCAGCCCGTACATTTGTTTTTTTAGTCCATTTGGTGGGCTGGGTGAAACAATGATGTACTGTCTATGCAGCCCGTTTATATATTATGTTAGAATTTAAAGCCCATTTGCGTTTTTCTCGAAATCCGTGGACTTGCTGGGCTGGGTGAAAATATCATGTTGGGCTGGACGGAGAAATATTATAAAAACATAAACACCTGATTGCACGTCTATTACTGCATTGGTCAGTAAAATCTTTGCAAGCTTATGTACGCAATCACTAGGAGTTAACTTGCCAAGTTATATATAAACAATTATTATTATTATTTTGTAAGAACTTTCGATTTACGAAATAAAATATCATTTTAATTTGATGAGTTAATAGGATGTGGGGTATTATTATTTTTTAGGCTAGACGTGGGACAGTTGAGTTGGTTCTAGGGAAAAATACTGGGAGAAAATTTAGATATAGGATCAATAAAAAAAATAAAGGAAGTGGGAAGGTCTATACAATGGTTGGACGAACGACAGGTTTAACGGAACCTTATGTTGTTTCTGTTATATATATGTAATAAAATAAGATATAAATATAAGTATATATATACTATTATAGAAGGGAAAACATAGGTTCAGTTTTGCGTTCTTATAGAAAAATAGAACTGAGTTGTACGTTGTCTTGAAAAAACAAACATAACTTGGGTGCTGATGTTATAGACAAGCTAGGCTGGGAGGCCCAGAGGCCGCTTGATACCTGCTGGATCCCAAAAAAAAGTTGAAACCTGCTGGATCAACTGTGTCTGCATGTCGTGGGCTGCGCGTGTTAAACAACAAAACCTAGGCCATGGACCTGGTGGGCCCGGACTGTCAGCCTCTCGATGAACAGTCGTCTCCCGATTCCTGTTAGTTTGTTCACCATGTTGGGAATGACAGATGGCAGCGCCGCGGCGAGAGCATCAAGGCGGAGGACGACGTCGAGACCTCGGACCGGAACGAACCGGAGCCGGGGAAGACACAGGCTCGGAGGGGAGTACCAAGGGTTGACTTGTTCGGTGCAGGGCGGGCCGGTGGAGCTGCCGCCGCCGCCGGAGAATGTGTGGGAGTAGAGGGATGGCCTGGCCAGCGCCATAGGCTAGGATGGGTCACTGAGGCTTGCGCGGCAGCATCGCCAGCCACTGTAGGAAGAGGACGAAAGATTGAACAAAATAAAGAAATACAAATTGATAGGTGGTTGGTCCCAGATGTTTGTGTACGAGACCTGCTGGGTCCACCTGAGAAGGGGAATATGTTGGGAGGAAGGAGATTCAAAGCACGGTAGCCCAGTGAAGTAGTTACATACATAAGCAAATAGCCACTGAAAAAAAGCAAACAGGTTAATGGGTTCTTAGACGAAATATTTCAGACAAAACAGATAATTATGACACATAGGCTAATGCATGAAACACTCAGATGATAAATGTGCTTAAACAGATAAAGTACATCATCTAGACCTTCCTGGCATGCTTCATCATGACGCAGCGGCTATCCGTGTACTCGTCGGTTACGAGAAGCAGACACGCCCTCATGTCCAAGATCCGCCTATACGTCGTAGCATGCGTATGCGTCCTTGGCCGCGTAGGTTATGTAGGGTAGATTCAGAGGTACCTCCCACATGTTCAGGTCCTTGGTATCGACGTCTTCTTTCATGTTGGCGTAGCAGGGGTCGATGATGGTCGCGGCGAGGTCAACCACGGAGTCCTTCTCCTGCCCGTTGCTGATGATCTTGTATTGCTTCTGGATGTCGACAAGCTTGTTGCACCAGATGGCTGAATCGTAAAGCACAGTCGCGTTCTTCCTGCTCTCCACCGTAGCGAAGGTGCAGTCGGCGGTGCCGATGAAATGAGAACCTCGTCTCGCACGCATACCTGGGCGACGGTGATCCGCTAGTCCCTGTCAGGAGACGAATGGATGGGCACAAGGTCTAGTCCCGCGACCTTGTGCTTTCTCCTCCTATAGTTACTGCTTGAACTTGGCGAGGCAGAGCTTCACCGAGTTCGGATCGTTGGTGTACATCACATTCAACTTGGTGCTGCCATCGGTCTGAACGGCGAACTCAAAGGTGAACTCCTTGCTGAAGTCCATATCCAGCAGGCTCACCCCTCGGATCGCCATTGGAGTCTCTTCTCACGCAGAGTTGATGTGGCGGTTCTCGTTTTGTGGGGATTGGGGGCATGCAGGGGGAGGGGGGAGATGAAGACGATCGGTGTGTGCTGGGGTACTGGGGGCGGCACCGCGGTAGCAGCAGCTCATTTTTCCAACTGCAAGTGAACGAGTGGGTAGGCGGCGGCAGCAGTTCATTTTTCAGCTCTTGGGGAACTGCTTTCAACAGTAAACTGAGTGTGTACAGGCGACATCAGTTACTACCCCTCCTTCGCCCGCTGCACGCCTGGCAGAACATACCCCCTCGGGTTCACGAGCGGGTCTGTATTGGTACTGTAATAGCAAGTGTTAGTGGTCACTTTACTTAAATTTTATTAGCTTTAATTAAAATTTATTATTAAAACAAGCAAAGCATTGGCTCGTTCTATCAGTGCCACAGGATCAACATGCACATCAATTATAATTATTATTCTCAGGACGCACACGATCAACTCATTTGTCGCACTTTCACACAGACAATACTACCAAGTTTGAACAGCTTGTTATGGTTGCTGTCCTCTGCATCATCATGCCGTGTTTCCCAACTCGCAAGATTTAGAACCAACCAATAAGATTCAAATAATAAGTAAAACAAAGATGCCTACACATCACAATGATTCCCAGCTTGCAAGATTCAGAACCAACCCATTAGATTCAAATAATAAGTACAACAAAGATGCATACACATCTCAATGATTCACATATCAGAGCCAATCGTAACTGTACAACTCAAATGTTGTGAGAATGTGAACAAATAAATAAAAATTGATCGATGCTTCATGTAAGCAATTTGATCCAAGGATTTGCTTAAACATTGAAACCAGTCCTTTTTAAGGCCACGCAGGTCAAACATTGGCAGCTGAAATATTCTGCATCACTGGTGGCACTACCACTTCCAATTTATGCACAAGAGGGCCTTCTAGATTTTGTAGTGTGTATAGAGCCTCATCCTTAGTATTTAACAAATACACATAGCAAAATCTAGTGGAATCATCAATCAACGTCCTGAAATATTTCTTTCCACCTTGCACACACTCATGGCACTTTAGAGCCTTTGGATAAAGTGAATCTCGGGATTAAATCCATCTTGGCTAGCGGTGTCATACAACCCAAGAACTTGGCGAATGCTTTTGACCATCACAACATCTGTAGTTGAGTATTCCTGTTTGCATAAATAAGAAAGAGCATGATTACTATAATAGTGGCACTAGTTAAAGCAACTTTATTTCCAAAACGAGAAAAGATTGCGATAGAATAGCTTTATTAAAAAAATACAACGTTAGCACAGTATGACAAAGCACAACCATGTTGATAAAGGACAGTACTGACCTATGTGAGATGAGTTTGGGAGATCAAGTTATTCTTCGTGTCCCCGTATCTTGCCATGAAGGCGATTCATTGGCATCCATTAACACCTCAGTGTGGCAGTAGAAGGAGAAGCATCGACTCATTTCAATCACTTTTTTGTGCAGTTCAACTAAAATTATGGCGCCCGCCAGTTAGAGGGGGCCCGTGCCACCTCAACGGTAGGCATGATGGACTCAACTAGTTCAGTGCAGCTATGTGATTGATGCAATGCACATGGACTTGATTCTGCCGGATAGGCCTTCTTCAAGTTATCTACATTGGAAATGAAATGGTAGATAAGACATTAGCTCTATTTAAATTTATTATCACTTCATTTTATCAGTGGCAGTAGCGGTGCCAAAAGATTGCCTCACAGTATTAGTGGCATTAAATTAAGATGCCAAAACAATATCATTATTGCTTTCTCATAGCAGTGCCAAAACAGTAGCACAAGATCACTAGCTGGATGCAGAGTCAAAATCAACCAAAAAGGAACATACCCGATGATGGGAACCATTACTGAGAGAGGAGCCCTACGCTGCCACGACTCAATGTGGTGAACCTGCAGATCCACTCGGATGATTCAATTCATGCGACCTTTTTTGCATAGTCCAGCTGAAATGAAGCAAAGATTGCTGTTGGGGAACGTAACATGCAATTTCAAAATTTTCTACGCTCATGCAAGATCTATCTAGGAGATGCATAGCAACGAGAGGGGAGAGTGTGTCCATGTACCCTCGTAGACCGAAAGCGGAAGCGTTAGGTTAACGCGTTTGATGTAGTCGAACGTCTTCACGATCCAACCGATCCAAGTACCGAACTTACGGCACCTCTGTGTTCAGCACACGTTCAGCTCAATGACGTCCCTCGAACTCTTGATCCAGCAGAGGGTCGAGGGAGAGTTCCGTCAGCACGACGGCGTGGCAATGGTGTTGGTGATGTGATCCGCGCAGGGCTTCGCCTAAGCACTACGACACTATGACTGGAGGAGTAAACTGTGGAGGGGGGCACCGCACACGGATAAGAGAATATCTGATGTGCCTTTGGGGTGCCCCCCCGCCCCCGTATATAAAGGAGAGGGGAAGGAGGCGGCCGGCCTAGGAGGAGGCGCACCAAGGGGGGGAGTCCTACTAGGACTCCACTCCTAGTAGGATTCGGCCCCCCCTTCCTTCCAACGGAGAGGGGAAAGGGGAAAGGGGGGAGAGGGAGAAGGAAAGGAGGGACTGCGCCCCCCACCCCTTGTCCAATTCGGATTGGGCAGGGGGGAGGCGCGCGCCACCTTGTGGCCTTCCTCCCTCTCTCCACTATGGCCCAATAAGGCCCATTAACTTCCCCGGGGGGTTCCGGTAACCCCTCGGTACTCCGAAAAATACCCACATCACTCCGGAACCATTCCGGTGTCCGAATATAACCTTCCAATATATCAATCTTTACCTCTCTACCATTTCGAGACACCTCGTCATGTCCGTGATCTCATCCGGGACTCCGAACAAACTTCGGTCACCAAAACACATAACTCATAATACAAATCGTCATCGAACGTTAAGCGTGCAGACCCTACGGGTTCGAGAACTATGTAGACAAGATCGAGACACATCTCCGATCAATAACCAATAGCGGAACCTGGATGCTCATATTGGCTCCTACATATTCTACGAAGATCTTTATCAGTCAAACCGCATAACAACATACGTCATTCCCTTTGTTATCGGTATGTTGCTTGCTCGAGATTCGATCGTCGGTATCATCATACCTAGTTCAATCTCGTTACCGGCAAGTCTCTTTACTCGTTCCGTAATTTATCATCCCGTAACTAACTCATTAGTCACATTGCTTGCAAGGCTTCATATGATGTGCATTACCGAGAGGGCCCAGAGATACCTCTCCGATACTCGGAGTGACAAATCCTAATCTTGATCTATGCCAGCCCAACAAATACCTTCGGAGACACCTGTAGAGCATCTTTATAATCACCCATTTATGTTGTGACGTTTGATAGCACACAAGGTGTTCCTCCGGTATTCGGGAGTTGCATAATCTCATAGTCAGAGGAATATGTATAAGTCATGAAGAAAGCAATAGCAATAAAACTTAACGATCATTATGCTAAGCTAACGGATGGGTCTTGTCCATCACATCATTCTCCTAATGATGTGATCCCATTCATCAAATGACAACACATGTCTATGGTCAGGAAACTTAACCATCTTTGATTAATGAGCTAGTCAAGTAGAGGCATACTAGGGACACTTTGTTTTGTCTATGTATTCACACATGTATCAAGTTTCCGGTTAATACAATTCTAGCATGAATAATAAACATTTATCATGATATAAGGAAATATAAATAACAACTTTATTATTGCCTCCAGGGCATATTTCCTTCAGTCTCCCACTTGCACTAGAGTCAATAATCTGGTTCACATCGCCATGTGATTAACACGAATAGTTCACATCACCATGTGATTAACACCCATAGTTCACATCGCCATGTGACCAACACCCAAAGGGTTTACTAGAGTCAGTAATCTAGTTCACATCGCCATGTGATTAACACTCAAAGAGTACTAAGGTGTGATCATGTTTTGCTTGTGAGAGAAGTTTAGTCAATGGGTCTGTCACATTCAGATCCGTATGTATATTTGCAAATTTCTATGTCTACAATGCTCTGCATGGAGCTACTCTAGCCAATTTTCTCCCATATTCAATATGTATCCAGATTGAGACTTAGATTCATCTGGATTAGTGTCAAAGCTTGCATCGATGTAATCCTTTACGATGAACTTTTATCACCTCCATTACCGAGAAACATTTCCTTAGCCATCTTTAGGTAACTAAGGATAATTTTGACCGCTGTCCAGTGATCTACTCCTGGATCACTATTGTACCCCCTTGCTAAACACATGGCAAGGTACACGATATGTCTGGTACACAACATGGCATACTTTATAGAACCTATGACTAAGGCATAGGGAATGACTTTCATTCTCTCTCTATCTTCTGCCGTGGTCGGGCTTTGAGTCTTACTCAACTTCACACCTTGCAACACAGGCAAGAACCCTTTCTTTGACTGATCTATTTTGAACTTCTTCAAAATCTTGTCAAGGTATGTGCTTTGTGAAAGTCCTATTAAGCGTCTCGATCTATCCCTATAGATCTTGATGCTCAATACTTAAGCAGCTTCATCGAGGTCTTTCTTTGAAAAACTCCTTTCAAACACTCCTTTATGCTTTCCAGAAAATTCTACATCATTTCCGATCAACAATATGTCATTCACATATACTTATCAGAATGGTTGTAGTGCTCCCACTCACTTTCTTGTAAATACAGGCTTCACCGCAAGTCTGTATAAAACTATATGCTTTGATCAACTCATCAAAGCGTATATTCCAACTCTGAGATGCTTGCACCATTCCATAGATGGATCGCTGGAGTTTGCACACTTTGTCAGCACCTTTAGGATCGACAAAACCTTCTGGTTGCATCATATACAACTCTTCTTTAAGAAATCCATTAAGGAATGCAATTTTGACATCCGTTTGCCAGATTTCATATAATGTGGCAATTGCTAACATGATTCAGACAGACTTAAGCATCGCTACGAGTGAGAAAATCTCATTGTAGTCAACACCTTGAACTTATCGAAAACCTTTTGTGACAAGTCGAGCTTTGTAGATAGTAACACTACCATCAGCGTCCGTCTTCCTCTTGAAGATCCATTTATTCTTAATGGCTTGCCGATCATCGGGCAAGTCAACCAAAGTCCATACTTTGTTCTCATACATGGATCCCATCTCAGATTTCATGGCCTCAAGCCATTTCGCGGAATCTGGGCTCATCATCGCTTCCTCATAGTTTGTAGGTTCGTCATGGTCTAGTAACATGACTTCCAGAACAGGATTACCGTACCACTCTGGTGTGGAACGTACTCTGGTTGACCTACGAGGTTCGGTAGTAACTTGATCTGAAGTTTCATGATCATCATCATTAGCTTCCTCACTAATTGGCGTGGGCATCACTGGAACTTATTTCTGTGATGAACTACTTTCCAATTCGAGAGAAGGTACAACTACCTCATCAAGTTCTACTTTCCTCCCACTCACTTCTTTCAAGAAAAACTCCTTCTCTAGAAAGGATCCATTCTTAGCAACAAATATCCTACCTTCGGATCTGTGATAGAAGGTGTACCCAACAGTTTCTTTTGGGTATCCTATGAAGACGCACTTCTTCGATTTGGGTTCGAGCTTATCAGCCTGAAGCTTTTTCACATAAGCATCGCAACCCCAAAATTTAAGAAACGACAGCTTAGGTTTCTTGCAAAACCACAATTCATATGGTGTCATCTCAACGGATTTAGATGGTGCCCTATTTAACATGAATGCAGCTGTCTCTAATGCATAACCCCAAAACGATAGTGGTAAATCAGTAAGAGACATCATAGATCACACCATATCTAATAAAGTATGGTTACGATGTTCGGACACACCATTACGCTGTGGTGTTCCAGGTGGCGTGAGTTGCGAAACTATTCCACATTGTTTTAAATGAAGACCAAACTCGTAACTCAAATATTCGCCTCCGCGATCAGATCATAGAAACTTTATTTTCTTGTTACGATGATTTTCCACTTCACTCTGAAATTCTTTGAACTTTTCAAATGTTTCAGACTTATGTTTCATTATGTAGATATACCCATATCTACTCAAATCATCTGTGAAGGTCAGAAAATAACGATACCCGCCGTGAGCCTCAACACTCATCGGACCACATACATCGGTATGTATTATTTCCAATAAGTCAGTGGCTCGCTCCATTGTTCCGGAGAACGGAGTTTTAGTCATCTTGCCCATGAGGCATGGTTCGCAAGTATCAAATGATTCATAATCAAGTGATTCCAAAAGCCCATCTGCATGGAGTTTCTTCATGCGCTTTACACCAATATGACCTAAACGGCAGTGCCACAAATATGTTGCACTATCATTATCAACTTTGCATCTTTTGGCATCAATATTATGAATATGTGTATCACTACGATCGGATTCAATAAACCATTTATATTGAGTGTATGACCATAGAAGGTTTTATTCATGTAAACAGAACAACAATTATTCTCTGACTTAAATGAATAACCGTATTGCAATAAACATGATCCAATCATATTCATGCTCAATGCAAACACCAAATAACATTTATTTTTTTAGGTCCAACACTAATCCCGAAGGTAAAGGGAGTGTGCGATGGTGATCTTATCAAACTTGGAATCACTTCCAACACACATCGTCACCTCATCATTAACTAGTCTCTGTTCATTTTGCAACTCCTGTTTTGAGTTACTAATGTTAGCAACTGAACCAGTATCAAATACCCAGGGGCTACTATGAACACTAGTAAAATACACATCAATATCATGTATATCAAATATACTTTTGTTCACTTTGCCATCCTTCTTATCCGCCAAATATTTGGGGCAGTTCCGCTTCCAGTGACCATTTCCTTTGCAGTAGAAGCACTCAGTTTCGGGCTTAGGTCCATCTTTGAGCTTCTTCACGGGAGTGACAACTTGCTTGTCATTCTTCTTGAAGTTCTCTTTCTTTCCCTTGCCCTTTTTCTTGAAACTAGTGGTTTTTTCAACCATCAACACTTGATGCTATTTCTTGATTTCTACCTTCACCGATTTCAGCATCGCGAAGAGCTTGGGAATCGTTTTCGTCATCCCTTGCATATTATAGTTCATCACGAAGTTCCAGTAACTTGGTGATAGTGACTAGAGAACTCTGTCAATCACTATCTTATCTGGAAGATTAACTCCCACTTGATTCAAGCGATTGTAGTACCCAGACATTCTGAGCACATGCTCACTAGCTGAGCTATTCTCCTCCATCTTGTAGGCAAAGTACTTGTCAGAGGTCTCATACCTCTCGACATGGGCATGAGTCTGAAATACCAATTTCATCTCTTTGGAACATCTCATATGCTCAGTGGCGTTCAAAACATTTTTGAAGTCCCGGTTCTAAGCCGTAAAGTATGGTGCACTAAACTATCAAGTAGTCATCATATTGAGCTTTGCCAAACATTCATAACGTCTGCATCTGCTCCTGCAATAGGTCTATCACCTAGCGGTGCATCAAGGACATAATTCTTCCGTGCAGCAGTGAGGATAATCCTCAGATCACGGATCAAGTCTGCATCATTGCTACTTTCATCTTTCAACTTAGTTTTCTCTAGGAACATATCAAAATAAAACAGGGGAGTTATACGCGAGCTATTGATCTATAACATAGATATGCAAATAATATCAGGACTAAGTTCATGATAAATTAAGGTTCAATTAATCATATAACTTAAGAACTCCCACTTAGATAGACATCCCTCTAGTCATCTAAATGATCACGTGATCCATATCAACTAAACCATGTCCGATCATCACGTGAGATGGAGTAGTTTTCAATGGTGAACATCTCTATGTTGATCATATCTACTATATGATTCACGTTCGACCTTTCGGTCTCAGTGTTCCGAGGCCATATCTGCATATGCTAGGCTCGTCAAGTTTAACCCGAGTATTCCACATGTGCAAAACTGTCTTGCACCCGTTGTATTAGAACGTAGAGTCTATCACACCCGATCATCACGTGGTGTCTCAGCACGAAGAACTTTCGCAACGGTGCATACTCAGGGAGAACACTTAAACCTTGAAATTTAGTGAGGGATCATCTTATAATGCTACCGCCGTACTAAGCAAAATAAGATGCATAAAAGATAAACATCACATGCAATCAAAATATGTGACATGATATGGCCATCATCATCTTGTGCCTTTGATCTCCATCTCCAAAGCACCGTCATGATCTCCATCGTCACCGGCTTGACACCTTGATCTCCATCGTAGCGTCGTTGTTGTCTCGCCAATTATTGCTTCTACAACTATCGCTAACGCATAGTGATAAAGTAAAGCAATTACATGGCGATTGCATTTCATACAATAAAACGACAACCATAAGGCTCCTGCCAGTTGCCGATAACTTTTACAAAACATGATCATCTCATACAACAACGTATATCACATCATGTCTTGACCATATCACATCACATCATGCCCTGCAAAAACAAGTTAGACGTCCTCTACTTTGTTGTTGCAAGTTTGACATGGCTGCTACGGGCTTCTAGCAAGAACCGTTCTTACCCTCGCATCAAAGCCACAACGATTTTTCGTCAAGTGTGCTGTTTTAAACTTCAACAAGGACCGGCCGTCAAACTCGATTCAACTAAAGTTGGAGAAACAGACACCCGCCAGCCACATGTGTGCAAAGCACGTCGGTAGAACCAGTCTCATGAACGCGGTCATGTAATGTCGGTCTGGGCCGCTTCATCCAACAATACCGCCGAATCAAAGTAAGACGTTGGTGGTAAGCAGTATGACTATTATCGCCCACAACTCTTTGTGTTCTACTCGTGCATATCATCTACGCATAGACCTGGCTCTGATACCACTGTTGGGGAACATAACATGCAATTTCAAAATTTTCTACGCTCACGCAAGATCTATCTAGGAGATGCATAGCAACGAGAGGGGAGAGTGTGTCCACGTACCCTCGTAGACCGAAAGCGGAAGCATTAGGTTAACGCGGTTGATGTAGTCGAACGTCTTCACGATCCAACCGATCCAAGTACCGAACGTACGGCACCTCCGTGTTCAGCACACGTTCAGCTCAATGACGTCCCTTGAACTCTTGATCCAGCAGAGGGTCGACGGAGAGTTCCGTCAGCACGACGGCGTGGCAACGGGTCTTGGTGATGTGATCCGCGCAGGGCTTCGCCTAAGCAGTACGACGCTATGACTAGAGGAGTAAACTGTGGAGGGGGGCACCGCACACAGCTAAGAGAATATCTGATGTGCCTTTGGGGTGCCCCCCGCCCCCATATATAAAGGAGAGGGGGAGGAGGCGGCCAGCCTAGGAGGAGGCGCGCCAAGGGGGGGGGGGGGGAGTCCTACTAGGACTCCACTCCTAGTAGGATTCGGCCCCCCCTTCCTTCCAACGGAGAGGGGAAAGGGGAAAGGGGGGAGAGGGAGAAGGAAAGGAGGGGCTGCGCCCCCACCCCTTGTACAATTCGGATTGGGCAGGGGGAGGCGCGCGCCACCTTGTGGCCTTCCTCCCTCTCTCCACTATTGCCCAATAAGGCCCATTAACTTCCCCGGGGGTTTCGGTAACCCCTCGGTACTCCGAAAAATACCCGAATCACTCCGGAACCATTCTGGTGTCTGAATATAACCTTCCAATATATCAATCTTTACCTCTCGACCATTTTGAGACTCCTCATCATGTCCATGACCTCATCTGGGACTCCGAACAAACTTCGGTCACCAAAACACATAACTCATAATACAAATCGTCATCGAACATTAAGCGTGCGGACCCTACGGGTTCGAGAACTATGTAGAAATGATCGAGACACATCTCCGATCAACAACCAATAGCGGAACTTGGATGCTCATATTGGCTCCTACATATTCTACGAAGATCTTTATCGGTCAAACCGCATAACAACATACGTCATTCCCTTTGTCATCGGTATGTTACTTGCCCGAGATTCGATCGTTGGTATCATCATGCCTAGTTCAATCTCGTTACCGGCAAGTCTCTTTACTCGTTCCGTAATGTATCATCTCGTAACAAACTCATTAGTCACATTGCTTGCAAGGCTTCATATGATGTGCATTACCAAGAGGGCCCAGAGATACCTCTCCGATACTCGGAGTGACAAATCCTAATCTTGATCTATGCCAGCCCAACAAATACCTTCGGAGACACCTGTAGAGCATCTTTATAATCACCCAGTTATGTTGTGACGTTTGATAGCACACAAGGTGTTCCTCCGGTATTCGGGAGTTGCATAATCTCATAGTCAGAGAAATATGTATAAGTCATGAAGAAAGCAATAGCAATAAAACTTAACGATCATTATGCTAAGCTAACGGATGGGTCTTGTCCATAACATCATTCTCCTAATGATGTGATCCCATTCATCAAATGACAACACATTTCTATGGTCAGGAAACTTAACCATCTTTGATTAACGAGCTAGTCAAGTAGAGGCATACTAGGGACACTTTGTTTTGTCTATGTATTCACACATGTATCAAGTTTCCGGTTAATACAATTCTAGCATGAATAATAAACATTTATCATGATATAAGAAAATATAAATAACAACTTTATTATTGCCTCTAGGGCATATTTCCTTCAATTGCATCATGCAGCTAGCAAAAAGTACTTGCTCTCATGAGTTTGCAGGTTCTTCTTTGGTAGTTGCACCAAAATTGAGCAACATTAAGGTTGGCTGTCCTGCTCATGCAAGGTGCAACTATAATTTGCTTATCCTTTTGTGCAGTTCCACTAAAATAAAGTGGCATTGTGGTGACAGTGATGGCTCATCTTGCAAAGGCTAACAAAATGTTGCATGAGATTACCGACAGAGTTTGACGGAGATGTTGGAAACTCCAATCACCCTTTGAGCAGTTCCACCAAAATTGAGAGACGTTGCCCACGTGACATTTTAGTTGAACTGCACAAGTCACTCATTCCAAAAAAAGTGTTTTGTGCAGTTCACCAAAAGGTCACAATAGCAACGAGGTGAAATGGATATCCCTATCCGCACAAAAAGATAGAAAGAAAATAGTTACTGGTCAATGACAAGATACGAAACATACATGAAATGAAAAGAAGCATCTTCATTATGTTCATGGCAATCATGCAAGGACAGTAGAAATTTTAAAACGGCAGCATTGCTTCATGTTACCGAAAGCATTACGATCAACAATGACATTCGTCAAATATGGGATTACTTTTTTTTTGAAAAGGAGGATTACCTCCGGCCAATATGGGATTACTTTAATAGTGGCATTGCTTGTTTACCAGATCAACAGCAGCTAAAGAGTTGGTTTAAGGGCATTGGACAGTGGGGACACCAAGACACTCAGCAGTGTAAAGAAGCAACTTACTTACGATATTGGAAAAAATAGCAGGAGTACCATTTGTAACATAGTTTAATTGCATCATATTACTGAAGGCATTAGATTAACAATAACATTGGTTAGACATTTTCTTACAGTAATAGTGTGATTGCTTCATTTTACATGTGCCCTTACATTAACAACAACAAAAAGTTGGTATAAGGACATGCGACAGTGGACGTATCAGCACAATGTACCTACAAGGAGGCATAAAGTGGTGATGCCGAGTTTGTTCATACTCTGTGATGGCAGCAAATCTAATCCTGGAGACCTTTTACTATGTGAGGGCAGCAAATATAATCCTAGACATACTTTGTTGACTTGTCCACCAGCCGCCACTTTCTATCCTTTTTTCAACCAATAATAGATCTATTCCTTATCCAGTTTGTACTGCCTTTTCCCTTTATTTCCCTTTTCAACCAAGAGACCGGTTGGGTATCCAGTCTCTACTACTTTCCCCCTATTATTTCCTCTTTGAATCAAGTCCTAGATTCATGCTACAACTTTCCCCCCTTTCTTCGCTGTTTGAACTAAGTCGTAGATTCGTCTGCATGAAGTAGCTTTACCTCTAATAATACTAAAAATTTAGGTGGCTTTGGAAGAGTTGATGGAAGTAGAAAAAGATCCACATGCAGACACGTGGGGAGCTGGGGCAGTAGAGCAGGGCCGCTTTCGAAGGAACTTATACCTAAGGGTCGTCGGGATGTGGCTAGGAGGCCGGCGGTAGGTCGGATCTACCCACAATACAGCAAGGAGGAAGAAGGGGTCTGAGGACCTCCCGAGCCAGCGCTGTGTCGGAGAGAATGGCACGGGCAGAGGATCGGGACCCGCCGGCAGCTGTGGGTTTCCTCCCTCGCCGCTGATGACCGCGTGAACGATGCACCTAGTCCCCTACACACACTGGCCGAAGGGATCCGGCCGGATCTGTGACCAGCGGTGAGCAGAGAGAAAATGTCGCTATCGTTGTCTTGTTTAGTTCGGGAGAGGATGAGAGAATGAAGAGAGCAACCCTAGTAAAGCAAGCGCTCAGGCCCCTGCCTATATATATAGTGGAGTGATTATCTTTTTCTCTCCACAACAAGCGTTCCAATTTGTGTACGTGGCATTAAAGAAAAGAAACTCTCTATTTAACGTGACTGACTGCAATTTGTACTTTGTTCACTTGTGCTCCCCGGCCCTCCATTCATTGAACAACCCCACGGGTGAATAAACATACAGTACTATTCATATAGAATGAACAAGCTCGAACTATTTTGGCTTTGAGATATCGATGGTACAGTTTGACCACATTGCATCAATGGACTCAGTACTTGGAAGAAACCTATACGTACAAACACATGCATGGTTTACATTCCGAATCACTAGCTAGAGCTTGAACTATATTTGTTTACATGTACCACCTTTTTCTTTTGGTTTTCTGCTCCATGGCGCAATTCATCGATACAAAATTATACTATGAGTATTTAAAAGTTGAGGGCGGGGCTTTTCCCGGGCAGTACGCGTGGTAGTTTTCGCGTAGCCGGTTTGACAGAGAGGCGAGGAGGGTGAGGTAGTAGCAGATTCAACTTACTGCTGGAAAGGTAGAGCTGTGCGATTTGACGGCTCGTTACTGCTGGAAAGATGGGGTCTTGTGATATGACTACTCACTATAGTCATTATTACGCCGGCGCTACGACCGGGGGGATGCCCCCCTTCCGTTCCCCATTCTAAATCTAGTGCATGACACGTCGACCCGGATGCTGGCTCTCCCACATGTCGGTGAAGTAAGAAGGAGCAAAGAATCATGCGGTATATATAGTACTACATAGTATATACTACTACTCACGTCGGAGGAGTGCGAAACATGGCAGCCCAGTGAACCAGTAGGCAATAGGCCATAGAAAATGTGGTGCCCCGCCTAATTACCACTGTAGCCAGACGGTCGCCACACATACCAGCCCAGGAAATCACTCTGGCATGCACGCTTACAACAAGTATCATGAACACAGGCATTTCTATTAATGGATATATCAGTCTTACATGATATAATACAAGAGTGATGGCAGCGGAAAAGCTCTATCTAAGGCAGCATGGTCTTGGTGCGGCTCCAATCCACAGGGATCTGACTGGGTTACTCTCCTAGCCCGCGAACGCTCCGGCTCCTCAACGACGGACGACGGATCCTTATGTGAACCTGGACACATTGAAGGCCGCTGAGTACTTTTGAATGTACTCGCAAGCAAACCAAACTAACATATACACCAAGCAAAGCAATCCATGGCATTCAAGCATGCATTTGTTATTAGAGCAACATTAATTATTATGGCATAGCATACCTATCTAGCAATATTAATTATCATGACATAACAGGTTTATCCAGCACTATAACTACTAAAGTAAATACAGTAAAGTAAAGCATATCAAGTAAATAATCCATACTCCGAACATTCTCATGATCCAATCCAACTCTTTCGGTCATCCGACCGTCTCTTTCATAGCCATCCCATGGCTAACATATCATATCCCTGACATCATCCGGTGGCTATGCATCTCCACTGTTTATCTGATAAACTTACTCCCTTCCGGGTTGTCCCACAACCCTCAGAATACTCATGATCCACTGAGTACTTCCGATCATAAGACGAGTTCTTCCATCATTATTATCACTATTCCGGTTGACCACCTAGAGAGGTCTGGACGGACTGTCCAATACTGTGGACACGGCTATTCGAATAGATTTTACACTCTGTAGAGGTTGCGCACTTTACCCACACCATGGAGCACCTGACCTCGTGATCCCATTCGGGTGGACCAGGGTTGCTCCAACGAAACCTGCCTAACCCGTGACTCCTCCACCGTACCACCGGCAATCATCCTCCCCCGGAGTCCTGCCCTGGGTGGCCCCTGTGTCACCTCGTGACACCTGCCACCATCGTGTCCAAACTAAACTGTCCCAAACGGGGACTCCCAGGTTAAACAATCAACTAGGCTCACAAGGTTATCGCCGCCTACCGGGCCAGGGTAGCGCGCACGCATAACCTTCCCTAGTTGGTGGTACCGATAAAAGAGCACGTGATCAGACCAAGTCAAGGCCATCCCATACCGGCAAATGTGGTTGCACGGATAAGTCCGGACAGGTGACTCTAGATCAACCGACTAGGTTTAGCTTTAGCCAGTATTTAGCAAGCATGGTTGTTTATCATAATAACTTGAGATGGCAGTAGCTATGCATGATAAAAACATAACAACCTATCTCCATATAATATCACGATAATATCACGACAAGTCATTAGTGAATCAATATTTAAATGGCAGGCTTATTACTTTGCAAGTTTTAGCTGTAGGGTAACGACCGTCTGAACCCTTATATGAAACCGGCAAATAAACCAGTAGCCACCAGAACGGTCTTTACAACTCAGATCTGGGACATTACTGGAATAACTCAACCCTGACTAAAGACGGTTGAAAAGCAGCTCAGAGCATGAGACAGTGTCGATAAGAAGAAAGTTGCAATTCCCTAAGACGACCGAGAAACAACTCAGAGCATAGGGTCACTGCTATGGAAAGAAATTCAACAGCTGCCCGCGACGGATGAAAAGCAGCTCAGAACACGGGCCAGTTGCTGACAAGAGAAATATAAAGTCGGCATCCACCCCGGATGGCCGAAAACAGCTCAGAACACAGGCGTGGTGCCGTCACCAAAGAAAGGCAGGCAAGGGTTCATTAGCGTCCCATACAGCTCACTACTATGCATACAAGCATAAGCATATTAGTTTAAACATGCAAGAATAACACAGAGCAATGCTTTAGGGCATATATCAGATGGTCAGCTTGCCTGGGGTCGAAGAATACTCCAGGAAGAAGTGTGGAGAGTCCGCGGAAGAATTCACCGGAAAGGATTCCCTCTCAGAGGGGCTGATTGAATGGCAAGGGCAAAATGGTCATTTTCACCGTGTGAACACATTGTGAAAATGATACCAAAAGAACAGGCTCGACGAGACGAAGATGTGGGCGTTGGTTTCACCTGAATCGGAGTTGTGAGCGAAAAGATGTGAGGGTTTGACTGCCAAGGACCTTTTTGTAAGAAAAGTATTTACTTCTGGGTCCCTAGCAGTTTTTTTTTCTGGAAAAGAATAAAGGAGCTATGCGGCTGGGCCGCTCTGGGCCGAAAGCTGCTGGTGCCCGAACGCCAGCTGGGCCGCGAGGCTGCTGCCGCTACGAGGCCGGCCCACCCGCTACCACCCCCACTTAAATGACGTGGCGGGGCGGGGCCGAGCTGATGACGCCGACGCATGGGCCCCACACCGCCTTCTCTCTCCTCCTCCTTCCTTTCTTTCTTCTCCTCCTCTGTTCCTGACTCGGCGGCGACGGCGTCCGGCTCCGGCGTGGTCTCGGCGCTCCGGTGAGCTTGTCGACCTGGGACGGCGCAGAAGGGGTCGCCGGCGGGCACCACGTCCGACTGCGGACTGCACGACGGCGGGAATGGCTGGGAGGTGCGGCGGCGAGTGGAGGCAGAGGGCAGCGGGGTCGAGCGATGTGGTGGCTTCGGTGGGGGAATGAGGCGGGCGGCGAGGCAGGGATGGTCGTCGAAGGACGGCGCGCTCGGTGGCGGGCTCGGACGGGGCCGGGGACGACCGGAGAGAGAGAATGGGCGCGGAGGCCATAGGCGAGCTCCGGCTAAATTGCCGGGCTCCGGCAGGGGATTCGGCCGGGCGCGGGCGCTGGCGTGGACTAGAGGGAGTGGGGAGGAGGCTGAGGGGGTTTGGTGAGCTTAGGGAGGCTCCGGCCTCAGCTTTTATAGCCAGGCGAGCTCACCGGATAAGCTCGGCCACGATGGTGAGCTTATCCGCGCACTGGAGCTTGGGGGGTGGCGTGGCTGGCCGTATGCGGCGTCGGGAGGCTTCGTGGAGAGGGCATGGGCCTCTTGTGCGCTCAGGAGAGATCGAAAGAGGAAGAAGACAGAGGGAAAAGCGACGACGGCGAGTCACGGGCGGCACAAAACTGCGGCGGTGATCGCCGTGGCGCGAGGAGAAGGAATGAGGAGGGGGAAGCTGCTGGAGGGGGTCGACATGGACGCAGGGGAGCCGTAGGACACGCTCAGACACGCCAGGGTTGGCCGGAGATGACCAGACAGAGCTGACAGAGCGCAGAGCACCGTTTTGGCGCGCTCTCCGTGCGGTCACCACGGGCACCGCGTGTCCATGGCACTGGATGGCTCTAGGGCCTTGTCCAGCACTCTCCTCGCTGCTCAAATAGATAAGAGATGGCTCTGGATAGACTAGGAAGGCTCTGGAGTGGTCGTGGGGATCCAAAATAGTTTCTGGATAGAAACTTGGGGCAATAACTGAGGTAAAATGGAGAGGTAATTGAAGCTGAGGCCTTCCCATATTGAGACTTGGTAGGAAGGAGTATAAGCTGGCAAAATTTGAGGCCATTTGGACCTCATTTGCATATACTTCCTTCACAATGCAACATTTGGTCCAGAAAAGGGATTTTGAAGTTGTGGTCAAATGGTTTGATGAAATGAGATGAAATTTGGTGGAGAGTCATGATTTGGATATATGAAGCCACTGTAAAAGTTTCATACCATTTGAATACACCAAAATGGTACTTCCTTCACAGAGGTTCCAAATGGACAGAAACTTGAGAAAATTGCTGGGGAAGAATGGATAGATGAATTGAGCTGATTTTTGGTTTCCATGAGTGATTTGTTAATGTTAATCAGCATGAAAAATTTCAGCTCAAACAGCTCAAGAGTTCAAGCACTTCCTTTGCAAACTGAAAATCTAGACAGAATTTGCAAATGGATGCTGTGCTCAAACTTTGAACTATGGAATTTGTGTTTTTGATGGAAATGGTGAAGATATCGATAGGAGAAGCTCCACGATTTATTTGGGATTCTTCCTGGCTACCAAAATGGTAGTTCCTTTAGAAAGGGCCCAAAATGCAATATTGGCATTAAATAGGAAAATGCAATTTCCCTTATTTAATTATGGCCAATATTTTTATGGGAGCTCAATATGATCACAAAGAATATCTCCACAAGTTTTCATGAACTTTGGAGATGAATAGATATTTTCCTGGATTTAATTCCTTTAACTGGCAGAAAAAGGAATTAATTATAAATGAAAAATATTGCAAATGACTTGGCAATATTTTTGCATATCCAGGGTTTATAGATGTGGGATGATCACTGAGAGAAGTTTGGGAGTCAGCAGATCAAAGGAAATTGGGGTTCCTTTGTAACGGAAGAGACCAAGGTTTCCCTTTCGGCAACTCGGAAGGTAGGGTTTTGGCGGCAAAACCCTGAGAATAGAACTTGGGTGGCAAGGTTGGACTGGAGCGAATCTCTGGTTGGATAGGAAAGGCAAGGCTAAATGACTATCTTCATATACCCAAGAGCTAGAGAAATCCGATAATACCGAGAAAAAAGACGGGAGTCAAATCCCGCGAAGGAAAAATCCAAGAGCGAAAACCAGGGTGTTACAAGAAAACAATGTGGTGATATGGCCATAAAAACCAATGTATTACAGTCTAGTTTGTAGCATGTACAGTACTCCTCCTCTTCCTCCTCCTCTCAGTTCATCACCATCATACTTTCCCCATTCCTGTGTTTTTAGTATCCTGCGAATCAAAGAGGCCCTTAGACTGGTTTAGGTTCGGTCATTTTTTATAAATGTGTTATGTCCAAAATTTAATGAACGTGCTCCAGTTTCTATGAAAATAATCCGGTTTGCATGTAGTAATTCATTCATTTATTTATTCTTCTGCGGGGGGTTTGCATGTAATTCATCAGGTCTGAAATGTAAAGTACGCCGACATGGTTGCATATACTCCGAGTCGTGCATGCACTATGACCTAGATGCTCTATGTCCCACGTGTCGGCAAAAGAAAGCATGTGGAAATAGCCTAGGAGTACATATAGGAGGAAAAATGCGTGAAAAAATATGTACTATGAAGTGTAGCTGCGGTTCGAAAAGGAGACCTAAAGTGATGACTTGTATAGGTCACATGCACCCACCTAGTGGTACTCAGTACTAGACGTACGAGTACTCAGTACTCCTATTTTATCAACACGAGTCCCATCTGACAACAGCATCCGTGCTACAGCTAGCTCTTCTCCCTCGTTTCTCTCTTCTAATTCTAACTCAGTCGACGTGCGGTGGGCGGGGTGGGGATTTGCCGATAGTCTGTTTGCTCAACTGTGGCCCCACCTGACAATGAAAATGCTAAGACAACAAGCGTTCCCTTGCTTGAGCGGTGTGCCGGACAGACAGTGTGGGGGTGCGATGCGAACACGGTAGTCTTTACCTTTATAACTTGTACATAGAAAATGCCAAGCCAATGAGCGATGAGCGGCGGGCCGAAACGACAGTGTGGGGTGCGACGCGAACGGCACAGGCGTGCTATAGTACTTGTTCCACTTTCTCGTTTTGAACTCGTGACATGTAGTAACGCTCAGTTTTGAATATATAAGTTTGGTTGTCGCGCCAATATATATACTCCCTCCATGTAGGTTGGGTCTCTGAAGTCAAAATTTGACACAAAACACGATGGTGACCAGTCTACCTCCGTCCTGGTTTATTGCTCCCCATCGTAATTTGTGCCAAAATTTGACCATAAATTTGACTAACAAAAGGTTCATGCATGTCACCAAAATTATATCATTGAAAACTATGTTCAAATACAAATCAAACGATATAATTTTTGTTGAGATGCACTAGCATTTTGTCAGTTAAATCTTTGGTCAAAATTTATTACAAAAGGGACTAATAAACCGGTTCCTAGGTAGTACACCAGGACGAAGACAGTGATACTACATATAATTAATGCCAAATAAGAGCAAGGGATCACACATGTCATTTACAAATGGAATAAAAATGCCATACACTAATAAAACATCAAGGCCACGAGGCGATGTAGTGCTGGTTACAGGAGGCGAGAAGAAAGATGCATCCATAGACAACCTCCTCCTCCTCGACTCAGGGCGCCAGCCCACCGAATGGCGGCTAAGTAGCAGCAGCTTTCGTGGCCAAGTCAACATGCTTCTCAACAATGGCATCCAAAGATTCCAGCCGGTGGAAGAAGGCCAACGTCTTTCTATCCTCCCTGGCCTTGTAGTGGCCTATGCAGACGATTTTGTCGTAGACGTGGATGTGTAGGTTGACGGTTTCTTGCATGGCGAGACGCTGTGCGGCGAGCGCGGCCTCGAGGTATACATTCTTCGTCGTGACCTCCGACAGCTGCAGGGCCACCAGGGCTTGAAAGAGTTCATCACCATGGAGGCCGATGAGGGTGGCAGGCAACAAGGAGCCTGGACGCGCGGGCTGGAGCAGTACGGCAAGGTCGTCCGTGCACTTATTGACGGTGGTGAACTTGTGAATGGAGCGGACCATCATGTTGTCCATGCGAGAGGCGAAGTCGGCGTCGGCGAGGGCTACGACGCCGGCGGTCGCCCGCACTGTCTGGAAACGCTACGCGGTGCGGGGCCATAGGCCGGCGTCTTGGATGATCTGGCACAGCCGACTGCTGCTCGCGTCCATTGCCTCCATAGGTGCTTGTGGCTTCTGGTCACTTGGTCTTGGATTAGAGTGAGCAGTGTTGCACAGAGACTAGGAGTAGATGGATTGGAGTGCTGGGGCGCCTTTATATGAGAGTCCAAACTGCGTTGCATTACATCGTGCTGGCTCCATTCTGCTTCTCCAATTAATTCCCTCTGCATGCTAATTGAGGATGCATCATTGACCGTTCAACGTCTCGGGAACCGCCACCCTCTCCCTCCTTGGCATATAAGCCGTATCAACGTAAATGAGTGTCAAGAAGAGACTAGTCATTACTACATTGTGCACCGTGACCAAGGCAGAGGGGAAAATGAGAGAACTTAATATTTTTACTGTAGTACTACCATTGCATGCAATGAACTGACCACAGCATGCCGTGCTAGGTAGTCTCAAGGCATTAAAAACATACACAACCCATGTCTCTTATTGGTTGATTCCTTTATTCATGTCAAGAAACAAGAAACGAGGTCGAGTTAATCCAGCACGCCTAAGTGTTTTGGGATTATAAGGTTTCCGTAAGCGATCGACACAATAACCGTAAGATCTGCATCCGACGGTGGCACCTATTGGACGCAAACAACAATAGAAAAGAAATGCCACAAAACTGCGACACCACGCCCCCTCCCCAGCACATTAGACTGGCACGCGAGCGTACGCAACTCCCACATTCGGGTTGCGCTTGGCTCTTAGCCTCTTCGAGGAGTCGAACAATGATGTCATTTACGACTAGAATAAAAATGCCATACACTAATAAAACATTAAGGCCACGAGGCGATGCAGTGCTGGTTACAGGAGGCAAGAAGAAAGATGCATCCATCGACGACCTCCTCCTCCTTGACTCAGGGCGCCGATCCACCAAACGACGGCTAAGTAGCAGCGGCTTTCGTGGCCAGGTCAACGTCCTTCTGAACAATGGTGTCCAAAGATTCTAGCCGGTGGAAGAAGGCCAATGTCTTTCTGTCCTCCCTGGCCTTGTAGTGGCCTATGTAGATGATTTCCTCGTAGACATGGATGTGCAGGTTGACGGTTTCTTGCATGGCGAGGCGCTGCGCGGCGAGCGTGGCCTCGAGATGCACATTCTTTGTCACGACCTCCGGCAGCTGTAGGGCCACCAGTGCTTCAAAGAGTTTGTCACCTTGGAGGCCGATGAGGGTGGCAGGCAACGAGGAGCCTGGGCGCGTGGGCTATAGGAGTACGGCAAGGTCATCCGCGCGCTTCTTGACGGCGGTGAACTTGCGGATGGAGCGGACCATCATCTCACCCATGCGAGAGGCAAAGCCGGCGTCGACGAGGGCTATGACGCCGGCAATCGCCAGCACAGTCTAGAAACACTGTGCGGTGCGGGGCCGCAGGCTGGCGTCTTGGATGATCTGGCACAGCCGACTGATGCTCGCGTCCATCGACGCCATGGGTGCTTGTGGCTTCTGGTCACTTGGTCTTGGATTGGAGTGAGCACTGTTGCGCAGAGATTAGGAGTAGATGGATTGTTGTGGTGGGGCACCTTTATATGAGAGTCCAAACTGCGTTGCATTCACATCGTGCTAGCTCCATTCTGCTTCTCCAATTACTTCCCTCTGCATGCCAATTGAATGAGGAGGCATCATTGACCGTTCAATGATTCGGGAACCGCTACCCTCTCCCTCGTTGGCATTCAAGCCGTATCAACGTAAATGAGTGTCAAAAAGAGACTACTAATAACGTAAATGCGTGTCAAAAAGTAGTCAATAGTAGTACTCAATATTGTGCACCGCGACCAAGGCGGAGAGGAAAACGAGAGAACATAGGCTGGCCATAGTGGGGGTAACATAATAAATAACCGGTATCATGCACTTGGGACTAGCAAACATGCTTATGTGGCAGACAATTAAAGAAGAGAGAGAGAGGGTTAGAGTAATAGAGTTGGTAGATACCGTATCGTGTTAAATGCTATGCTACTTTGTGTCATGCATGGCAATAAATATGATCATCTACGATACTACTCTATGATAGTACTATGCACTATGGAGATAGTATCATACACTAGTATCATATGCATGATACTATGTCGGTGTACTAGAATAGGGGTACCCTAGTACCCCGTACTTGTGCACGGGCAGTAGTAGCATCCCGCGGCCAGGCTTGCGGGAGGACAGCCAGAGAGAAGCTCAAGATTATTAAGCCATTCAAGAACAAAGTATACAAAGCAAGAGTTAAGGCCCCGGCAAGAGGAGCTTGCCGGGAGGGACAGCTGAGGCCCAGCCTGGGCATTGCTGAAGCAGAGTACTTGCCGCGGCAAGGTACTTGCCCCGGCAAGTCATTGGCTGCGGCAAGGTATTGGCTGCGGCAAGATAGCGGCTGCGGCAAGGTACTTGCCCCGGCAAGTTACCTTGCACGGCAAACTATGGGCTGCGCCAAGCTGTCAGGTGCGGCAAGGTCTTGCCGCGGCAAGCGTTACTGTACCACTGTGCTACTGTGCTGCTCCAGTGCCTCTGCCAGCGTGGCGCTCTGGGTCCTTCCAAGTGTGCGTGGCAGGGCACTGTGTAGATGGCGGTGCACTGTAGATAGCGGTGCAGCAGCAGGTGGGATAGGCTTTTCCCACGTCCACGACGTCCGGGTACATGTATCTGGACAGCAAAGGCATGGGCATTTAATGCCCTTGTCCCCTGCCGTCAGTGGTAGGTGGGACATGTCATCCTGGTAATAGTGGCCTTACTGTAGCAACTTTCCACCTCAACCTTTACTGTTTGCCACCTGTTGGAGACCCCTTTGTGCGTATAAAAGGAGGCCCATGGGCAACGTGAAAGGGGAGGAAAGGGAAAAGGGAGAACTCCAGTATTGTACGCAGCTACTCGGTACTGTAGCGCTCCTGGAGCTAGAACAATCATACAGATAATAACCAAAAAGCAGGAGTAGGGTTTTACGCATCCGTGCGGCCCGAACCTGGGTAAATCTCTCTCGTGCACTGTCGTGTTCTTCGCTAGATTTGCTCTTCGCGCGACCGTCTCTCCCTGCCGAACGTAAAGGGGTCCTTCTCTGGGCCCCATAGGTGATCGCGGATTCGTCCCCGACATCTTTGGCGCGCCAGGTAGGGGAGAGGAGGTTGTGTGAACCTAATCTAGCGATTTGCGCGCTAGTTTTTGGGCCATTCTCCATCTTATGGCTCCAACAAAGAAGACTTCAGCCATCGGTGCGTCCACATCCAACCCGCCTGCTCCCGTGCAGGAGGGTGCCGACGTGATTGCGGCTGCTGGGGGGACTGGAGAGCGAGAGCTCCTATTACCTCCACCTGTCCAAAACCAGGCCAGCAACGCCAATCTTGGCGCTGCTGGGTCTGGGAACGCAGCGCTGCTCGCTGCTGCTGGCCCTGCAAGCTCCAGAAACGGTGCTACGTGTTCTGGAACGCCTGCGCCGGTTCAGACGCCGCGGCCTTCGCAAGAAGCCCGTGACAGGCAGCGTCCTGACGCCCCAGGTGCCAGGCGCTCCCTGGATAATGAACTTGCGCATCAATCTCGAGATGCGCGGGGTCACCATACGCAACAACACGTTGGCGGGGTCGAGGCGCGGTCGCCTGGGCGTGGAGATGCTCCTTCTAACACCGATAGGAGTAAGAGCATCCCACAGTCCTCACGCCACTCGATACCTCCCTCACCAGCAGAAGCGTTGGTGCGTGCGCAGCTGCTCCTGAACTTCCCTCCACCAGCAGATAAGCTTGACGAGTGGAGGGCAACCATTCAGAGCCTTCTCAGCTTCACTGATGCCGACCCAGTGCACGCGGCCGACAAGAGAACTGGTGACGATGCTGTCACCAACAAGAACGGCGAGGGGGCAACAACCGTACACTCCCCACCTAGACGGCCTCGATCGCCGACACGTCGAAACGACGCCCGTGGCGATGATTCCACGGCGTCATCTGACCCGCGAGCTCGTCGCGACCAGCGCCTCGTTCTTCAGGAACGCAGAGGAGAAGACGCTCGTACCACTATCGAGCGAAGGAGAGAAGCGCATCGTCAGTCCGACAGACGCGCAGGGCCCGCTGTTGACATGCATGCGCCAGGGGATCCTGGCGACTTGCCGTACGCGGTAAGTTGTCCAGCGTTCACCCGTGAGCTGCGGCAGGTCCAGTGGCCCAATCGCAAGGCTTTCAAACCTGACGTGCCGGAGAAGTATGATGGCAAGACACACCCGTCGGAGTTCCTCAGCATTTACACCATTGCGGTGCAAGCTGCCGGGGGACGAGACGACAAGATTCTTGCTAACTACTTCCCGCTCGTGTTAAAGCGCAACGTCGTCTCATGGCTCATGCACTTGCCGGAGAACTCCATTTCTTCATGGGCGGACCTGTGCCATCAGTTTGTTGGTGCCTTTACTGGCGGTCATCAACCTCATGGCCAGGAGAGTGATCTTCACCTCATCCCCCAGAAGGAAGGAGAGCCCCTGCGCAAATACATTCAAAGGTTCAGCCGCGTACAGTATAACATCCCAGATGTTCACCCCGCTGCGGTTATTAGCGCGTTCCATCAGAACGTGCGTAACCGCAAGATGCGGGAGGAAATGGCAATGACCAAGGTCAGAGACATTGGCCAGCTATATGCTCTCGCCGACAAGTGTGCGCGCGCTGAAGAGGGAAGGAAACTTCCCGGTGAAGGTGTTGGCGCAGGGGGGAGCTCTGACAGCGAAGGTACCGCCCCGGCAAAGAAGGGCCGGCGGCGGAACAACAGGAAGAAAAAGGGCAAAGCTGTGCTTGCCGTCGAGCAGTCCAGCGGCAACGGCAGCGCCGACAAGGCCAAAGTCGAGGGCTCCGGCAAGGAGATTGCTGCGTGCGCCAACTGTCAGGCCTTGGCGGCTGCCGACAAGCAGGACGGCTCCGACAAGCAATATTGCAAGATCCACCGCACCAAGGGGCACGATCTCCAGAACTGTCGACGAGTCGAGCAGCTTGTCGAACAGCAAAAAGCTGAGTAATGAAAGGCGTGACAGGAAGGCCCCAGAAGGTGCTGGCGGGTCCGGCAAGAAGCGCACTGCCCGAGGAGGGCGTCGCGGCAAGGCCAAGCAGCAGCAGAGAGACAGGCCTCCTCGTGGCCGCGACAAGATGATGATGTGATGATGATCTAGATGATGAAGAATCCAGGGAGCACGAATTTCAGAAAGCCGCAGAATCCTTGTGTGTTGACGGTGGTGCTTCGTTGCATTCTTCTCACCGCCAACTTAAACAGTGGGCGCGAGAGATCAATGCGGCGGAACCATCTGTTGACGCCAGAAAGCTTCTGAAGTGGTCCGACACGCCTATCGTCTTTGACATTGAGGACCACCCTGACCGCACAACGGCGGTCGGGTGCTTGCCGATGTTGGTTTCACCAACGATCCGCAACCTCAAGGTCACGAAGATGTTAGTTGACGGTGGGGCCGGCTTGAATCTGATTTCGCCCGCTGTGCTCCGGAAACTTCAAATCTCTGACGGCGAGCTTGAGGAAACTGGTACTTTCCAAGGAGTCAATCCAGGAAGGAGTAAGCCGAAAGGGAAGATCACGCTGCCAGTGACATTTGGCGGCGAGCTGAACTACCGGACCGAGAAGGTCACCTTCGATGTTGCCGATATTCCATTACCTTATAATGGGATACTTGGCCGTCTAGCGCTCGCCAAGTTCATGGCAGCCTCTCATTATGCCTACAACGTGTTGAAGATGCCAGGTCCAGTAGGTGTTATCATAGTTCCCTGCGACAAGAAGGATGCGCTTATTTGCGCCGACAAGATCTACCGGGAGGCAGCTGCCGCAACTGCCGCCAAGGCACTTGCCGCTGAAGCTCTCGGGCGGGAGAACAAGAGGAAGTCCGGCAAGAGCTCCTGTGCCCACTCTGGCAAGCGCACCTCTTCGGAGTGCTGCGCTACCGTCGAGGACGCACCAGAGAGCTCCACCGGCAAGTGTAAGAAGAACAAAGCCGCTCCGTCGGCGACAAAGAAGGTGCCCACCAAGGAGGATGGCACTGGTGGTTCCTTCACCATCAGTGCCACACTTGACAACAAATAGGAAAACGCGCTCGTTGCTTTCCTGCGGGCGAATGTCGACGTATTTGCATGGCAACCGTCCGACATCCCCGGTGTTCCCAGGAAAGTAATTGAGCACCACCTTGCCGTTTGTCCCCACGCGAGGCCCGTCAAATAGAAAGCCAGAAAGCAAGCTGTGGAGCGGCAAGAGTTTATTGCGGAAGAAATCAAGAAGTTGGAAGCAGCAGGCCTCGTTAGAGGAGTGCTCCATCCTACGTGGTTGGCCAATCCGGTTGTCGTGCGCAAAGCGAATGGAAAATGGAGGCTTTGTATTGATTTCACTGATGTCAATAAAGCTTGTCCCAAAGACCCATTTCCTTTGCCCCGCATAGACCAGATTGTTGACTCCGCGGCAGGATGTGATTTGCTTTCATTTCTTGACGCATATTCAGGGTATCATCAAATCTTCATGGCTGAGGAAGATGAGAAAAAGACCGCATTTATCACACCCTGTGGCACATACTGTTTCGTACGTATGCCGTTTGGTTTGAAAAATGCTGGTTCGACATTTGCAAGAGCCGTCCAGATTGCTTTTGAGCCTCAGCTGCACAGAAATGTGGAAGCCTATATGGATGATATAGTGGTCAAAAGCAAAGACAGGGCTACTTTGGTTCAAGATCTAGAAGAAACTTTTGTAAATCTGCGCAAGATCAACCTGAAGCTCAACCCCGAGAAGTGCGTGTTTGGAGTTCCCTCCGGCAAGCTTCTCGGGTTCTTTGTGTCTCAACGTGGAATTGAAGCCAATCTTGACAAGATCAAAGCCATTGAGCAAATTGAAGCACCGAAGCGCGTCAAGGATGTTCGACGACTTGCCGGCTGTGTTGCTGCCCTCAGTAGGTTTATCTCCAAGTCAGCTGAGCGCGCCCTGCCATTTTTCAAAATCTTAAAAAAGGCAGGTCCATTGAAATGGACTCCGGAGGCGGAGGCGGCGCTGCAAGACTTGAAGAGATACCTCTCCTCTCCTCCAATACTTGTCGCGCCTAAACCACAAGAGAAGTTGTTGCTGTATCTAGCGGCAACCAATCAAGTGGTTAGTGCTGCGCTGGTAGCGGAGAGAGAGGTGGATGAGGAGGCAGTAACTGCGGCAAGCACGACCAGCGACAAGCTGGGGGCAACAAGTTTTGCTGCCAACAAGGATTCGTCTGCGCAGTCAGGTGAAGTGATACAAAAGAAGAAAATGGTGGCAGCGCCCGGTCTACTTTGTGAGCTCTCTTCTGCAGGAGCTAGGTCAAGGTATTCTGGTGTGCAAAGCTGCTTTTTCGGCCTTCTCATGGCCTCGAGAAAGCTGCGCCATTTTTTTCAAGCACATGAAGTTACCGTCATCACTCGCTTCCCGCTGAAAAGGATTTTGCAAAATCCAGAAGCGACGGGCAGGATTGTCGAGTGGGCGTTGGAGTTGTCGAGCTTTGGCCTCAAGTTTGAGAGTACATCAACCATACAGAGCCGAGTTTTGGCAGAGTTTGTCGCAGAATGGACACCAACGCCAGACGAAGAAATCCCAGAGATGACTCTCCCCGGCAAGGAGACAAGCAAAGAGTGGCTTATGTACTTTTGATGGTGGCATTTCGCTGCAAGGCGCCGGTGCTGGCGTACTGCTTGTCGCACCCACCGGAGAGCACCTCAAGTACATGGTCCAAATGCACTTTCCCAAGGAACAGGCGACGAACAATACTGCAGAATATGAGGGGTTGCTTGCCGGTCTCAGGATCGCGGCAGACCTTGGGATCAAGAAGCTTATTGTCAGGGGAGATTCGCAGCTTGTCGTCAGGCAAGTGAACAAGAACTACCAATGCCCATTGATGGAAGCTTATGTAGATGAGGTGAGGAAGTTGGAAGAACGCTTTGACGGCCTACAAATGGAGCACGTCCCACGTGCTGAGAATGACATTGCCGATGGTTTGTCAAAGCGCGCCGCACTCAAATTGCCTGTGGAGCCAGGCACTTTTGTGCTCCAACTAACTCAGCCATCCGTGACGCCATCAGTAGGGCAAGGCAGGAAGAGGAAGTTGGCTTCTGGCGACTACTTCCCGGCAGAGCTCCCCGAAGCCGCCGGCAAGAAGGCTGCCAAAGCCAGCGCCGAAGATTCAAAGGGGCAACTTGCTCCGACAAGACTTCAGGTCCTTGTCGTTGAAGCAGGCGCTCCTGATCGAAGCGCTGAGGAGCAAGATGCTCCGACGAGGCCTTGGGCTTCCGTCGTTGAAGCAACTGCTCCCGACAAGCTTGTTGAAGGACAGCACGCTCCAGCAGGGCCCCAGGCTCTTGTCGTTGAGGCGGCTGTTCCCGCCAAGCTCGTCGGGGAACGGCAGGCTCTGGTAGAGCGACGAGCTCTTCCCGTAGGGCCTGATGTTCCCGCAGCAGAAGAAATGCCTTTAGTCCTCGTTGTCGAGCCACAGGCTCCAGCGTGGGCGCAGCAGATCGTCCGTTTCCTTCAGACAGGAGAACTTCCCGAAGAGCAGGAAGAAGCGGAGAAAGTAGCCCGACGGTCCAATATGTATCAATTTGTCGATGACATGCTCTGCAGAAAAAGACCAAACGGTGTGAAATTGAAGTGTATTCCTCGGGAAGAAGGACAGGAGCTGTGGGCGGAGATTCATGGAGGCATATGTGGTCACCACATAGGGTCAAGAGCCCTTGTTGGAAAGGCTTTCCGGCAAGGTTTCTTTTGGCCCACCGCCCTCCAGGATGCAACTGCACTAGTAACCAAGTGTGAAGCGTGCCAGTTTCATTCCAAGCAGATTCATCAGCCAGCTCAAGCTCTCCAGACAATCCCTCTCTCCTGGCCATTTTCGGCCTGGGGGCTCGACATCCTCGGCCCCTTTCCCCGTGCCACCGGGGGCTTCGAGTACTTGTATGTGGCCATCGACAAGTTTACGAAGTGGCCAGAAGTGGAAGCAGTGAGGAAGGTGACAGCACAATCAGCCATCAAGTTCTTCAAGGGAATTGTTTGTCGCTTTGGTGTTCCTAACAGGATCATCACCGACAACGGTACCCAGTTCACGAGCCACGCCTTCATGCAGTATGTCGAAGACCTTGGCGCCAAGGTCTGTTTCGCTTCTGTTGCTCACCCCCGAAGCAACGGTCAAGCTGAAAGGGCAAATGCTGAAGTGCTGCGTGGGCTCAAGACGAGAACTTTTGACAGGCTGCGCAAGTGCGGCAAAAACTGGATCGAGGAGCTGCCAGTGGTTCTTTGGTCGATCAGGACGACGCCAAATCGAGCTACTGGCCAGACGCCTTTTGCTCTAGTTTATGGAGCAGAGGCAGTTCTCCCCACGGAACTCGTATACGGGTCACCTCGAGTGCTCGCTTATGATGAGCTTGAGCAAGAGCAACTGCGGCAAGATGACGCTGTGCTCCTCGAGGAGGATCGTCTTCAGGCTGCTGTGCGAGCTGCTCGCTACCAGCAAGCTTTGCGTCGCTACCATAGCCGCAAAGTTAATGCCAGAAGTCTCGAGGAAGGCGACCTTGTTCTTCGGCGCGTTCAGTCGGCCAAGAATTCAAACAAGTTGACGCCGAAGTGGGAAGGCCCTTATCGGGTGAAACGGGTCACCAGGCCCGGTGCTGTCCGCCTGGAGACCGGGGATGGCATTCCAGTGATCAATTCCTGGAACATTGAGCATCTCCGTAAGTTTTTTCCATAAGGCGCGGTTGCCGGGCCCTTCCCCGGCAACCACCTTTTGTACAAGTCTTGCCGCTGTTGCATGTAATCCTTTGTACAAAGCCAGGCGCAGACCCTGTGCATACATAAAGCTTTTGTATTTCGCTGTTTTTGACGATTTCATGTTTACTTTTATTTTGCATGATTATCTGACATACTGTGCAGTACAGCCTCCCCGGTAAGCATTAACGAGCCGCCAAGCTCCTATATCTTTATTTTCTCTTCTTTCTTTTTCTCAAAAAGACAGAAGCTTCCCTCGCGCACAAGTTTGCCGGGGGGGATGGGATAATGATATGGACCAGGCGTCGTTCAAAGAAACTTTGCCTTGCCGGGTAGAAGGCAGCGGCAAGCAGTGACAAGACCTTGCCGCGAAGAGATCAGCGACAAAGCTAAGTGCCAAAGTTTGAATAACCAAATTCTTTTTTATTCTCAAGGTTATTTTCCTTGAACGATACTACTCTTTGTATGGAAAACCTGTGCGCGACGGAACCTAAGCGTAATCGGTCGCGCCCTTACCTTGTTTCGAGTCCGCTCAACAACCTAAGTGGCCGCACTGAGCGCGACAAGGTTGCTTGCCGGCAGCGGCACCGCCAGCAGGCTGCTGGAGTCCCGTACCCAGCGCTCGCAGCGATGGTGTGCGCACCGGCAAGTTTCCTATAAGCGTAGGGCAAGTACACATAAAGAAAGAAATTGCTCAAGGGAGATGACATGCATTAACTTCAAAATATTGCATGTTATATTACAAGATAAGTTGCCGCGGCTTAAACAGATTGTTCTTTAACATGTCTAGCGGCGGCAAGGAGGGAGAAGAATGGGCTCTCTAATTGCGGTGCTCGCCTTCGACTCTTTGGATTTGGTCCACCCTCTCCACGATGGGCGCGACAAGGGCCTCTAGTGGTGCGGGGTCGTATCCCTTCGGCAAGCTTTTGAAGATGTTGCTGAAGTCGACGCCCGGGTTTCTGTATGCTATATTCACCAGCAACCTCCGGAGAACTCCCCGGCAAAGCCTGCGTGACTCGTCGGCCAGTTGAGCCTTGTGATTGACTTGGAGCTGTTGGAGTGCTTCTACTACTCCGTCGAAGAACCCGGCTAGCTTGACGCTAGTTTGCGTGTTCTTGTCGGTGGAGTACCCGAAGTCCGGCACCTTCAGGGCAGTCAGCTCCTTGTCGATGTCCTCGGCTGCGCTGGCAAGCCTGTCTGTGAAGATCCCCACGTTATCCCTGAACTTCTTGTGGGTTGCAATAGCGTCTTGAAGCAGACCCTTCTCCTTCTAGAGCTCTGCCATTAGAAGCCCTTCGCGCTTTCTGGTGGTGTCGAGCGTCTCCTTCAGCGTGGTCAGTTTCAGCTTCAGGTCTGCTCTGGAGTCATTGGCGGCGGCAAGCAGATTGTTCTTCTTGGCTATGGTAACTTGCATCTCCGCCAAAGTGTGGGTCACCTTTGCCCTCTCACTTTCGAGCGTTGAGAGCTTGTCACCGTTTGCCTTGAGGGCGGCCTCTAGTCTTGCCACTTTCTCCTCCGTTTCCTTCCTGTTCACTTCTGCAGCAGCGACAGCGTTGGTGGCCTCCACCAACTTGCTGGCGTACTCTTGGGCCAAGGCTTCGATTTCCTTCTGGTGTTTTTGTGCCTGCCCCTGGGTTCGCTCTGCGACAAGTCTTGCCACCTCCTCGTCTTTCTGTCGGAGGGTTTCGGCAAGTTTCCTCTTGCGCTCGGCAAGTTCTTCTTCGTGGGCATCAAGGTCCACCTTCCGCTGGTTCAGATCACCGGCCCGAGCAGACAACTCCTTGGCGGTCTCCTCCTGTTTTTGTTCAATGTCTTGCTTCATCAGGAGGAGGGCCTGCCGTTCTTCGGCCAGCTGTGCCCGCTTGGCCTCTAACGCATTAAGAGATCGCGCGCGGACATCCGCCAAGATCTCCGCGCGCCTCAACATGTCAGCTTCGGCCTTCTCGATGAGTGCCTCCCTGGAAGCTAGCTTCTCCCGTCGGGCGCGATGAAGATTCAGCAGCTTTTGGAGCAGTTGCTCCTCTTCAGACGTGCTGCTGCTGCTGGCGCCTGGCGCATCCACAAGCTGGAGCCCGGCAGCGGCAAGGATCTCCTCGTCCACAACATCCTCCTCGGTTGACGCTCTGGAGCCCACCGTCCAGGGGAGGCTGACGTAGACGTTCTCGCCGACCCGGATGTATTTGCTTGGCGGAGGCGAGTTGGGTCCTGCCGCCTCGTCAGTGGTTGAGGGACCCGTGGTCGGAGTAGCGCCTGGCGCTCCTGTGGCCTCAGGGCCGTCAGTACGACCACCGGCTCCCTCGTCGGCCTCCTTAGCAGCCTTCTGGGCGGCCTCAGCTTCAGCAGCCTTGGCGGCTTCATCGGTGGGCGCCCTGGCGGTATTATCCTCGGCGGCCTTGCCGGCCTCTTCGGCAGCCCTGGCAGCCTCTTCGTCGGCAAGCTTGTCGGCTGCCAGCTTGTCGGCCTTGGCAGCGGCGGCCTTGGCGGCCTCGTCGTCGACGGCCCCTGCGGTGTTCTCCTCGGCAGAAGAGTCAATGTTCATTGGCTCCACCGAGGAGGGCTCTGCCAACCCGAGAAGTAAAGCAAAAAGAGCTTCAGGAAGAAATTCAAGAAGCCAAAAGAAAGAAAGCAGAAAGAGTTTTGCGGCAAGTGGGTTTACCCGTGTTGAGCTCAGGAGCGGTGGGCTCCCCTCCCCCGTCAACGTTTGTCATTGGGGTGGGGTCGCCAGCGCTGGTGCTTGGCGCTTCGGCGCTTGCCGGCTCCTCTTCGTGGCTCGGCTCGCTAGTGGGAGCCCTTACCGGAGATCTTCTCCTTGGCGGAGTGGTCGAGGGGGGTGGTACTTCTGGAGCACCTTCAGATGGCTCCACTTGCTGCTCCTCTCCTACACGCCCAAAGATGTCAGTAACAAAATGCTTGTTCCTCAGCGACCGCCAGCGAAAGGTAGTTGAAATACTTACGCTGGGGGCTGCGCTGGGGGCTGCAACGAGGGCTGGGCTCCGAGCTGGCCGGGACGGTCTCAGACGCTCTCCCGGTGGTTGCCGTGGGCTCATCTTCGACGACCACCACGGTCTTGCTCGTCGAGACCTTAGCTCTCTTCCTTGTCCTCTCCGCCAAAGTTTCCTCCTTGCGGAAGCAAGGCCGGAGCGCGACAAGTGAGGACAGAAACAAAACCTTACAAAGATTGAGGGTCGCGGCAAGGGAACTTACTCTTCCTCGTCGTCCTCTTCACTGAGGGCGGAAAAATCAAAGTCCGCCTCCATGTGAGGAGGGGGAGGAGGGGGAGCTGGGCTCCTTGGCCGCTTCGCGGGGGTAGTAGCAGCGGTCTTTGATGACCCTGCTCCAGTTGCCGGGGCCGCGTGAGACACTCCCGCAGCACCAGCCCTTGCCGCGGTCGAGCGCGTCGAACGGCGCTCCGGCGGTTGATGAACTTCTTGCCGCTCAGCCACTTTGCCAAGCCTGCGAAGGCGTTTCCTCCTCAGAGGGGCTGGGGACTCTGACTGCGGTGGGCTTTCGGTGCCCTCCCCGGAAAAGGAGCCCTCATCCTCCGAGCTGCCTGACTCGTCGGCAGGCTGGCTTGGCCCGACATCCTTGCCGGGTGCGGCGAGCTCGCCCTTCCCGGCAAGCATCCCCTGCTCGGCAAGGCTCTCCTTTTGTGCCTCGTCGAGCTCCGCCAAAGTATAACCAAAATCGCCAGCTTCCCTGGCGAGCCTGTCCTCCTCCACTCTTCGAGCAATGAATTCTATTTCTTGCTCAGTGGTGTTGCGGACGAGCCACTCTTCCACCCGGACCTGCTTTTCGACCGTGGAGTCAAAGAATCGCCGCACGTCTTCTTCGAGCGGCACGTCCCAAGTTGCTTCAACGCTGTGCGCATTGCAGAGCGGCATCATAGCGATGATTGCACTCAATGCGGAGTTGTTGCAAAGAGGCACGATGTGCTTCGGCAGCAGAGGAGCAATGCGGCGGCGGAGGAAGTCTGCGCCAACCATCCCTATGGTGAGCCCGGCCTCCCTGAGCCGTATGATCCTGGCAGCGGCAATCTCCAGCTTTTTGTCCTGGGGATCCAGATCGCTCCAGTCTGTGCCACGCGCCGCTGGGGTCTTGCGAAGCTCACAGTATGGTGGCGGATCGTCGTCAATGATCCAACACCATTCAGACCGGATTTCTCCCCATCTTGGGCGGAGATCCCCCTTCAGATAATGCTCCTTGGCGCCCAATCTTGAAACGAACGAGACGCCAACAGTGAGAGACTCCCCCTTTTCAGCACGGGGAGTGAAGTAATGCCTGAACAGCGCGGTGTTGGGTGCGACGCCGACAAAGTTCTCGCACAGATGCACAAATATTGCCATGGTGGATACGGCATTCGGTGTGAGATCCAGCAGACGGAGGTTGAAGGTGTACATGACGTCGCTGAAGAAATCCGAATACGGTGGGCAGAGCCCGCACCAAAAGTAGCAAGCGAAGAAGGGGTACTTGCTCACTTCGCTCTCGTCGGTGGCTGGGCGGACGCGGGTGGCCGGATGCGCCTTGGTCCTCGCGGCCCACATGCCTTGGAACTTGGCCTTCAGATCCGCCCCCGTGAGCGTCGGAGCGAAGAGCGCGTACTTCTGCCTCTTCATCTGCGCCTGGGTCTCCGTCCTTGAGGACTTCCCCGTCTTCCTCTTTTCTCCTTTGGGAGGCATGGCGAAGGCGGAGCTGAGGACCGAGGGAGATGCGGACGCGCGCGGTGGCGGAGGATTGGGAAACCGCCTTTGTTTTAGAGCGGAGGAAGAAGAAGGCGGAGATTTGAAGATCGAGAATGGTGAGAGGGGTGTGCGAGTGCTTCTGCAGGTCCCTCCTTTTATGGGGAAAGATGCGGAACCATCCGCCCCTTCATCGTTCGAGATAACTGCGCACGCTTCCCACACTCCGCATTCAACGCGCGACGCGTGGGAGAGCGTGCAATTAAACAGCATAGAGACGTTTCGGCTTATCCCAGCCACGCGTGCCCGTGCACTGTTTGGGCCTGGCCCAACAACGCCCGGCACCGTGTGTGGCCCAGGCCCGGGGGCTCCTGTCGGTGTACTAGAATAGGGGTACCCTAGTACCCCGTACTTGTGCACGGGCAGTAGTAGCATCCCGCGGCCAGGCTTGCGGGAGGACAGCCAGAGAGAAGCTCAAGATTATTAAGCCATTCAAGAACAAAGTATACAAAGCAAGAGTTAAGGCCCCGGCAAGAGGAGCTTGCCGGGAGGGACAACTGAGGCCCAGCCTGGGCATTGCTGAAGCAGAGTACTTGCCGCGGCAAGGTACTTGCCCCGGCAAGTCATTGGCTGCGGCAAGGTATTGGCTGCGGCAAGATAGCGGCTGCGGCAAGGTACTTGCCCCGGCAAGTTACCTTGCACGGCAAACTATGGGCTGCGCCAAGCTGTCAGGTGCGGCAAGGTCTTGCCGCGGCAAGCGTTACTGTACCACTGTGCTGCTCCGGTGCCTCTGCCAGCGTGGCGCTCTGGGTCCTTCCAAGCGTGCGTGGCAGGGCACTGTGTAGACGGCGGTGCACTGTAGATAGCGGTGCAGCAGCAGGTGGGATAGGCTTTTCCCACGTCCACGACGTCCGGGTACATGTATCTGGACAGCAAAGGCATGGGCATTTAATGTCCTTGTCCCCTGCCGTCAGTGGTAGGTGGGACATGTCATCCTGGTAATAGTGGCCTTACTGTAGCAACTTTCCACCTCAACCTTTACTGTTTGCCACCTGTTGGAGACCCCTTTGTGCGTATAAAAGGAGGCCCATGGGCAACGTGAAAGGGGAGGAAAGGGAAAAGGGAGAACTCCAGTATTGTACGGAGCTACTCGGTACTGTAGCACTCCTGGAGCTAGAACAATCATACAGATAATAACCAAAAAGCAGGAGTAGGGTTTTACGCATCCGTGCGGCCCGAACCTGGGTAAATCTCTCTCGTGCACTGTCGTGTTCTTCGCTAGATTTGCTCTTCGCGCGACCGTCTCTCCCTGCCGAACGTAAAGGGGTCCTTCTCTGGGCCCCATAGGTGATCGCGGATTCGTCCCCGACATACTAGTATATGATACTCCCCACTCCGAGTAGCCTTAATATTTACTCCCTCCGTTCCTAAATATTTACGGTGTAGATTCACTCATTTTGCTCCATATGTACTCATTACGGTGTAGTCACTTGTTGAAATCTCTAGAAAGACAAATATTTAGGAACAGAGGGAGTATTTGCTAATTAATAGCATTGCATGCAATGAACTGACCGCTGCATGCCATGCTAGGTATGTCTCAAGGCATTAAAAACATACACAGCCCACATCTCTTATTGGTTGATTCCTATTCATGTCTAGAAACAAGAAATGTGGTCGGGTTTGTTTTGGGATTATTTGATTTTCGTAAGATGACTATAACTAGCGATCGCCACAATAACCATAAGATCTGGATCCGACGGTGGCACCTATTGGACGCAAACAGCAATAGAAAAGAATTGCCACAAAACTGCCACACCACGCCCCACCCCTACACATAAGACTGCCACGTGAGCGTTCGCAGCTGCCACGTTCGGGTTGCGCTTGGCTCTTCGCCTCTTCGAGAAGTCAAACAATGATGTTACTACTTCTACAGTATCGAATCAACTGCTGCATGTCCCATCCACCACGTGGGCGAGGGAGAGCTTGTTGTAGGAGTAGTAAAAGCAAGAGGTTCTCCTCGTCTACGAGCCACCGCGGCGCGCATGGTCGAGGGAGAGGGCATACTACTAGTAATCAAGCTTCTCCTTGTTGTACGAGTTGACGTGACACATCATAGCACGGGCCCCACATGTTTGCCTCTATACTTGGCTAAAAGACACACATTGTACAATATTTACTGCAACATCTAACATTTACCCCACCACAAATTAAAATATATATTCCTCTCTTGACTAGATCAGCGTGCAAACTACAATAACCAGGATGACAGGTAGGGCCAGAAGATTATTTTAATCAAAAAAATGCTTCAAGACGGCCTCATAGCATGGAGCCGACTCCAACGATTTTAAGCTTAGAGGCACGATACACGCTATCCTAGACTATGTAACTATACTACCTCCCCTACACATGAAACTGCCACACGAGCGTTCGGGTTGCGCTTGGCTCTTCGCCTCTTCGGGAAGTCGAACAATGATGGTACTACTACAGTGGAGTACTATTAGTATGCTTCTGGCCATCTGACACCGAATGAACTGCTGCATGTCCACCGCGTGCGGGAGGGAGAGCGTGTAGCGAAAGCATCTCCTAGTCCTGCGAGCCACCATGCTCATGGGTGAGGGAGAGGGCATTGTAATCGAACTTCTCCTTGTTGTACGAGTTGACGTGACACATCAAAGCAGTGCACTCGATATATTTCAATAATTTGCATTTACCGATACATTAATTACAACGCATGCATGCATGCCGTGACTTTCCTTTTGATACTTGCATGTGTTGATTTAATGCACCTTGAAGTAGTATGAATATGTGATGGTAAAACTTTCTAATTCCCCGGCCCTAAAGCGAGAGATGGTGGTGCACGAGGAGGGCAAGATCATGCCGACAGAACAGGAGCCGACGATGGAGCTCTCTATGGTCTCTATGGACCTCACCTTGCTCCACTGCCCCTTGTGCCTCCGCCCCTTGAAGCCTCCAGTGTACGAGGTTCGAATACACCTCGTCCGTTTGGCTGATCGAGCAAGGTGCAGGTTTCTTGATTGATTTGTGCAGTGCAAGGGAGAGCACTTGGCCAACGCGGACTGCCGCGGCGAGCGCCCCGGGAACCAGCGGCAGTGCCAGAAGTGCGAGCGCGACGGCGGCTTCGACATGCGCAACACGGCGATGGACGCCGTCCTCTCCTCGGTGAGGGTGGAGTGCCTGCACAAAGGCTGTGGGCTCTACGTCACTTACCACAAGCTCGCCAATCACCAGAGCGTGTGTCCGCTCGCGCCCTGCAAATGCCCCATGCCCGTCTGCGGCTACGAAGGCCCGCCGCCGGCGCTCCCCCACCACATCAGCACCGTGCGTCCCATGCTCGTGCACAGGATCCAATACGGCAAGGTGCTCTAGCTGCAAGTGCCAGTGTTGGAGCCGCGGCTCTTGCTGTTCACGGAGGAGGATGGCCGCGCGTTTTTGTGGTCGGCGGCATGCTCGACATCGGCGCGCCTATCGCCATGTCGGTCGTCTGCATCAGAGCGGGGGCGTCCCCACCGCCGCACTACGCGGGCAAGCTGTGGGCAAACGGCCCGTCGGGGGAGCCCAAAGGCAGGACCGACGCCGTCAAGGTGGAAATCGAGGTGACAAGCAGCAAGGATCCCGGCGCCGTCGCCGTGCAGGAGCTAAACTTCTTCACAGTTCCGCCCAAGCTGCTAGCCGGGGCTGGGTTGTCGAGGACGGTGTCCCTCCACATTCAGATTGATAATATCACCTCCTAAATGATTCTATAGTGCCTTCTGTTTATCTTAGTAATATGGTAATATAGGGGTTAGCTTGGTCTACTTTAGCTTAAGAGATGGTGGATTTTGGTGGCGATGCAGCAATTACTTCAACATCAGATCAGCAGTTAAAGTAATTTCCAACAGTCGAAGGGATATTTTGTGTCTGTTGGATATAAAGGTCCTTTTGGTAAGGAGTATAAGCTGCTTATATGCTTGTTTGTTGAGGAGGTGTTGCATACTTCTGCGAGTTGACGCGACACATCAAAGTAGTAGTACTACTACTACTAGTAGTACTCACCCGACTGCGCACCAGGCAGACGAAGCTCGTGTCGTGTTGTTGCCGTGTGCGGCCCGCACATTAACCAAAACCTTGCGCCTCCAGCTTAGCCTCCGCATTTTAAACTTCTCAATCTCAAGGCCAAGGAGCAATGAGAACCTTTGATAGAGCCAATTGGATGGTTGAGAACACTCTAATTCATAGCTGCAAATGCGTGTGTGAGACAGGACGAGTGCGTGCGTGCACCTCTTCTCTTTGTGTATAATGTACTAAACTCAGAGTACAGTATATGTGGGTGGCATCGACCTAGAGAGCTAGCGATGATGCGTGCGAGAAGTCTCGAGAGACTAGGTGTGTGCGTGGGAAAGAGGGAGAGAGATGATATGTGTTGATGTAATGCGTGTGAAAAAAAGACTAGTCTATAGCTCGCCACAAGGCTATTCCTGGCGAACGCCCCAATAACCGTAAGATATGTATCCGACAGTGCCAGTTATTGCACGTACACAGCAGTAGAAAAAGAAGTACCGTGGTGTATTACAAAACTGCTACACCACGCCCCTCCCCTACAAACTGCAACTCGAGCATTCGCAACTGCCATGGTCTGCTCCTATGTGCGATCTTCATTTTTTTAAAGGGATCTACAATAAAAGGCCGGGCTTTTGGCGTGCGGTAGATGGGGGAGCTTGGCCTATCGGTTTGCTACTACTCACATGCGGTCGAACATAACTGATGTACCAAGCCGATGCGCGTCGCTTTGATGAGCGGCGGTCCGGACATACCGTCTGTTCATGCTAAACGGTGGGCCGGACCGACCGTGTGTTGGTGCTACTACCACGCTATATTTAATTGCAAACCTGTTCACACCGATCAAAACCTAAATGGTTTCCCACTTAGGAGCATATTAGTACTCGGTTATAAATACTACCTACTCCAAGATGACTGCACATTCCTCATCAACTCTTCATCCACAAAAACAAACAAGTGTTTCATCGTCGTTCCCTTGCGTCTGCCATGGCCTGCATAAGTTCTAGGTCGAGAGATTACTACCTGGGAGAGGCGAGCATGGAAGCGGAAGCACGAGAGATGTCCCGCCTCGCCGCGAAAGCAACCGGCATGTCCCGCCGCGCTGCCGTAGCAGCACAGAGGTCCCACTGCGCCGCCGAAGCAGCACAGAGGTCCCGCCGCACCATCGATGCAGCAGACTAGTCCGGCTGCGCCGCGGAAGCAGCAGAGATGTGCCGCCATGCCGCGAATGCAGCAGGGAGGTCCCCCTGCACCGCGGCGGCTTGGGAAAATGTCTCGCGGGCAGGCGAGGACTCTCACAGGCGCATGCGCGCTATGCTCGATGGCCTGATGGGTCGGATCTCCGGCTAGATGAAGCTACAGGACGAGATGAATGCCTCGTTTGAAAATGCTACCGGCGTCATCTGGGAACTAGGGGAGGACAAGGCGAAGCTCCGCACCGAGTGCGACCTGCTGAGCGCGAAGATCACTGGAAGGGCCAAGCAGGCGGAGGAGACCGCTACCATGTTGAAGAGGATAGGCGTGATCGTCAAGAAACTTTTGGACGAGAATGCCATGCTCTGAATCGAGCTCGAAAGGCTGGTAGAGGAATCCGTGGATGCTGGCAAGCAGCATATCGAGGACATGAAACTGATGAAAGATATCATCGCCGCTCACCGCGAGAACTAGTCTCCGTGACCTGCAGCGCATCAAGAAAGTAGAGATCAGCAAGCCAGATCGTTGTATGCCTCTTCCTTCTTTTACCCTTGTGTATTTCGGGCGTAGCCGCATGTGGCTTTGTTAATTATCTTCCTAAATATGTAAGACAATTATTATCCACTGTCATCGTCCTTATATATTCATCAGTCTTGCTATAGGTCGCAGTAGATGCCGTATAGGCCTGTCGGATCTTACATCAAGATCCGTGCAATATTTTCTTTCCAGATTTTCTTTTTTCTCTCTTAAATCTTAGTCGAGTGAGACATAGCCATGCCATTAAATAGGGGTTGGGCACACTTAATGGAGACGTTGGGAGAGAGGTGGGCGGCAGATGGAGGTCAAAGGGCTCTCCTCCCAATAAGCACGCGCATGGGTCTGATCGCACGCCTCCCGTACTCAAATAGCTACCTCGAACGGCGCCCCCTAGCCAATAAAAAAGGGGACGCGTGGCAGCACGTAGTAAATGGTAAGTAGAACACCCACGGTTTCAATAATACTTGTGTTTCCGATTATAACGTGACATCACTTGTTCCAAAATGACTTTGTTGATTGTTAATGTGTGCTCCTTCGTAAATCGGACAGCAAAATTACCACAACATGTTGGTGCCATGTCATGACACCAAGCCAAGTTTCATGATTTTCATGCGTGTTTTGGATTTACAGGAATTAGAAAACCAAGTTTCTCAATGTTTCCGGCCGAGCCACGATGCCCAGATGTTTGTATTTCAATCCCATTTCTTGCATGGGACCTAGAAATTCACCCGAGGACACACATGTGATTTTTCAACCAACTTTGGTGCACTGGAGCATGTGCTTGCACTTCAAATTTGAATTATGCACATTAAATGACCAGAAACTCAATTAATGTATAAAAAGGCCAAACGAACCCGGAATAATTCCAAAATTTAACACGGCACTCATATCGTTCTATGTTGCCTTTGTAAAGAAAACCAGGGGGAGGTAGCGTATATCGTTTCGCACACAAAGGTGACACTTCCCCTCTCGGAATCACGAGGCTTCTTGAGAGAAGCTCTGGTTTGCAAGAAGCTTATACAAAAACTTGTTCCAATTCGGCCAAATTTTTTACCACGGCATGTTAGTGCCATGACATGACACCATGGCAAGTTTCATGATTTTCAGGCAAGTTTTGGATTTACAGGAATTTAAAAACCAAGTTTCTCAATGTTTTCGGCTGAGCCACGACGCCCAGATGTTTGAATTTAATTGCCATTTCTTGCAAGGGACCTAGAAATTCACCCAAGGACACACATGTGATTTTTCAACCAACTTTGGTGCACTGGAGCATGTGCTTGCAGTTCAAATTTGAATTATGCACATTAAATGACGAGAAACTCAATTAATGTATAAAAAAGGCCAAACGAACCCGGAATAATTCCAAAATTTAACACGGCACTCATATAGTTCTATGTTGCCTCTGTAAAGAAAATCAGGGGGGAGGCAGCGCATATCGTTTCGCACACAAAGGTGACACGTTCCCTCTTGGAACCACGAGGCTTCTTGAGAGAAGCTCCGGTTTGCAAGAAGCTTATACCAAAACTTGTTCCAATTCGGCCAATTTTTTTACCACAGCATGTTAGTGCCATGACATGACACCATGCCAAGTTTCATGATTTTTAGGCGAGTTTTGGATTTACAAGAATTTAAAAACCAAGTTTCTCAATGTTCTCGGCCAAGCCACGACGCCCAGATGTTTGAATTTCATTCCCATTTCTTGCAAGGGACCTAGAAATTCACCCAAGGACACACATGTGATTTTTCAACCAAGTTTGGTGCACTAGAGCATGTGCTTGCAGTTCAAATTTGAATTATGCACATTAAATGACCAGAAACTCAATTAATGTATAAAAAAGGCCAAACAAACTTGGAATAATTCCAAAATTTAACACGGCACTCATATAGTTCTATGTTGCCTCTGTAAAGAAAATCAGGGGGGAGGCAACGTATATCGTTTCACACACAAAGGTGGCATGTTCTCGGAACCACGAGGCTTCTTGAAAGAAGCTTATACCAAAACTTGTTCCAATTCGGCCAATTTTTTTACCACAACATGTTAGTGCCATGACATGACACCATGCCAAGTTTCATGATTTTCACGTGAGTTTTGGATTTACAGGAATTTAAAAACCAAGTTTCTTAATGTTCTCGGCCGAGCCACGATGCCAAGATGTTTGAATTTCATTCCCATATCTTGCATGGGACCTAGAAATTCACCCAAGGACACACATGTGATTTTTCAACCAACTTTGGTGCACTAGAGCATGTGCTTGCAGTTCAAATTTGAATTATGCACATGAAATGACGAGAAACTCAATTAATGTATAAAAAAGGCCAAACAAACCCGGAATAATTCCAAAATTTAACACGGCACTCATATAGTTCTATGTTGCCTCTATAAAGAAAATCAGGGGGGAGGCATCGTATATCGTTTCGCACACAAAGGTGACATGTTCCCTCTCGGAACTACGAGGCTTCTTGAGAGAAGCTCCAGTTCGCAAGAAGCTTATACCAAAACTTGTCCCAATTTGGCCAAATTTTATACATATGAAAATAGGGTTTAGATTATCCCGAACATCTCGCTACCTAGACCAATGTACTGTGATTTGAATTCAACATAAAATGGATACAAATATTTGAATTGGAGATCGTATGGTACATGTAATTCATATTTAAATATGATTACTACTATATGCATGTTTTCTGTTATCAAGATAATATTTAAGTGATGGTATAACTTGACAACAATCGTATTCAAATAAGAAAAATTGATTCAAATTTAGTCCATATGGTAGACGACAATATATATATTCATAGGGTGGAGTAAATTGTTCATATAAGATGGAAGATCAAAATGTAGGACTACATCCATTATAAACCACAAGATCACCTAACGATATATTCGAATTCAACATAACGTGGATTCAAAAATTGAAATTCAAGATCCTGGCATTTGTAATCATATAAAAAGGGACATGACTCTTTCTTCTGGTGGGAATTGATTTGTTTTTTGTTGCTATTGAGGGAAGTGCGAATTGATTTGGTACCGTACATGCTAATCTTGTTCTCCCAATTTTTTTACATTTTTCTTGTAGTTTTTCTATGGCATTTATAGCAATATAGTAAAAGGGGACATGACTCTCTTGTGTCTTGTATGAATTGTCTTTTTTTGTACACGTTAAGTTTGTTCTGCCGAACATGGAATCCGCGCCTTGTTATCCCAAAATTTTCAAGCTCGAGTATCTTTTGTCTCTTCTACTGCGAAACTCCCGCCTCTCCAACCCGCGCCGCGCCTTGTTATCCTGAAATTTCGACGCGCACGAAAACTCTCTCCTCATCCGAACTCGGTCCCGCAGCCAAGACACGCGAAATTCCCCTTCTACCCCTCAGCGGGAAATGCCGCCTCGACATCACGTGGTCAAAACCGGTGGGGGTACGTTTGTAACTTACCCCAAATTTCGGGCAAGCGCGTCCCTAAGCCATGGCTCCCCCTACCTTTCCCTTCGTACCCCCCCATTCGTACACTGAGGCCGCCAAAACCCGTGAAACCCCATGCTCCTCCGTCGGCCTCCCGACCGCCGCCCAGCCGGAGCCTCTTCCCCGACGATGTCATCCACAGCAACAACTTAACGTCCCTCATCCACCACACTGGATGAGGATCCATCATCGATCTTGTCGTCCCGCCAGATCAGCCGCCCCGTCCTCCACCTCCAAGGAGCTGCCCCGATGTTCGCCTCGTTTATCGCGCCACATCCATCCCCACAACGTCGTCTTGACCTGCCCCACCGGAACCGCAGCACCCTCACCAATTCCTCCGATGAAGCCGAGGCCTACTCGGCGCCACCAAGGAGATTCTGCACTCACCGCTGCATTTTATCTTTTATTCGATCTCACGGGGCTACTGGTGCTCGATACCGAGCAGCCATGGCGGGTCTCCATCGACGGCGCCGTCGCCGGCCACTTCCTCCATGGCATCTCTCCCCCATGTCGTTGCTTCCTTGGCAGGGACTTCCACACCAGCACTAGCTGCTACTGCTCTGGCTCTCGCTCACGCTGCTGCTGCTGCTTCAGCTCTCGCTCACGCTGCGGTGCTGCTCTTGCTGTCGGTCGTGCTGCTGCACTGCTCTTGCTTTTGTTCGCGCTGCTGCTCTGCTCTGCTCTTGCTGTCGGTCGCGCTACTGCTTCGCTCTTGCTCTCGTTCATGCCGCTGCTCCACTCTTGCTCTCGTTCATGCTATTGCTCTGCTCTGCTATTGCTCTCGCTCGCGGTGCTACTACTGCACGACCTGTGATAGCTACAGGAGTTGCTGCTTTAGCACTCGCTCGTGGTGCTGCTGCATGAGCTGCTCTCTGCTAGTGTGTTCAATCAGTGCTTGAATGCCCTAAACTTCTATTGCAGTGCTCTGCTACTAGTTCAATCAGTTTGGTCAGTAAAATTCAGTTTCGACAGTAAAATTCAGTTTCGATTGTAAACTTCAGTTTCTTCAGTTAAGTTCAGAGTCAACAGTATTTACAGCATCTATCGGAGCAACCGCGGCGTGGCTGATGCATTTTACATCTAGCATTTTTTGGTGATGTATTATACATCATCTATTGCACATGCTATTAGACTCCCACTTCAGATTAACATTGTATGTCTTGTCCTGCTTAAGCCTCGCTGATATGTCTCCAACATATCTATAATTTTTGCTTGTTCCATGCTGTTATATTCTCATTCTTGGATGTTTTATAATCATTTTATAGCAACTTTATATAATTTTGGGACTAACCTATTTGACATAGTGCCCAGTGCCAGTTGCTGTTTTTGCTTGTTTTTTACTTCGCAGAAAATCAATACCAAACGGAGTCCAAACGCGGTGAAACTTTTTGGAGATTTTTTCTGGACCAGAAGACACCTGTTAGGCCAAAGAAGTACCAGAGGGGGGCTCCGAGGGGAGCAAAACCCACCTGGGCGCGCCTGCGGGCCCAGGCGCGCCCTGGTGGGTTGTGCCCACCTCGGCAGCCTCCCGCACCGCCTCTTTGCTCTATAAATACCCCGAAAATCCAAAAACCCTAGGGGTGTCGATGAAACACAATTTCAGCCGCCGCAAGTTCCAGAACCACCAGATCCAATCTAGACACCATCACGGAGGGGTTCATCATCCTCATTGGTGCCTCTCCGATGATGCGTGAGTAGTTCATTGTAGACCTACGGGTCCGTAGTTAGTAGCTAGATGGCTTCCTCTCTCTCTTTTGATTCTCAATACAATGGTCTCTTGGAGATCTATTTGATGTAACTCTTTTTTGAGGTGTGTTTGTTGGGATCTGATGAACTTTAAGTTTATGATCAGATCTATTTATCCATGAAAGTTATTTGAGTTTCTTTGATCTCTTATATGCATGATTGCTTATAGCCTCGTATTTCTTCTTCGAATCTTTGGTTTAGGTAGGCCAACTAGATCGATTTTTCTTGCCATGGGAAGAGGTGCTTTGTGATGGGTTCGGTCGTGCGGTGTTCTTTCCCAGTGACAGAAGGGGCAGCAAGACACGTATTGATCGTTGCTATTAAGGATAACAATATGGGGTCTATTCCTACATGAATAGATCTTGTCTACATCATGTCATTGCTCTTATTGCATTACTCCATTTTTCCATGAACTTAATACACTAGATGCATGTTGGATAGCGGTCGATGTGTGGAGTAATAGTAGTAGATGCAGGCAGGAGTCGGTCTACTAATCTTGGACGTGATGCCTATATAATGATCATTTCCTAGATATCGTCATAATGATTTGAAGTTCTATCAATTGCCCAACAGTAATTTGTTTACCCGCCGTATGCTATTTTCTCGAGAGAAGCCACTAGTGAAATCTACGCCCCCCGTGTCTATTCTTTATCATTTTTCCTTGAGATCTATTTTTATTTGCTTTTGTTTTTAGGTCTATTATTATAAAAACTCAAAAATACCTTGCTGCACTTTTTATTTATTTATTTTATTTTGTTTTATCGCGAGATCTATTTATCCAAAATCATACAAACCAATCTATCTTTTACCCGAGAGGGATTGACAACCCCTCTTACGCGTCGGGTTGCAAGTATTTGTTCTTTGTGTGCAGGTACCATTTAAATAGTGTTGCTTGGTTCTCCTACTAGTTCGATAACCTTGGTTTCATAACTGAGGGAAATACCTACCGAAGCTGTACTGCATCATCCCTTCCTCTTTGGGGAAAAACTGAAGCGGATACGAGCCATCACTCGCCATCATACACCTCACCGGAGCTGCTCCAATGATGGAATCGTCCATCACAGCGGAGTAGTACCCTCGGCGCCGGCTCCAGAGGCCTCAGATCTTCTTCCCCGCCTCCGACAGTCACACCAGCATCACCATCCTCCACGTCCAACCCAATGATGCTGAGGTTGACAAGGCTATGCCAAAGAGGTTGTACACTCGTTGCATCACTTTGTTACTCTACATTCATGTCGATCCCTCAGGGATCCTTTGGTTCAAAGCAGTTGCAAATCTACCTACTGAAGCTGTACTGCATCATCCCTTCCTCTTCGGGGAAAATCTGACACGGATACGAGCCATCAAGAAAGGATTTCTGGCACCGTTGCCGGGTAGACATCATCAACATCTATCAGGTTCCTAATCACAAATCTCATCTCCTTGCAATTTACATTATTTGCCATTTGCCTCTCGTTTTCATCTCCCCCACTTCACAAAAAATTACCATTTTATTTGCCCCCTTTTTCATTCGCCGTTTTCTCGTTAGATATGTTTTTGTGCAATTTTGTTTGCCACTTTTTGTCGTTATGGATAGTTCTTCCTCTATTGCATGCACCCCTGAGAATGAGGTTCTTAATTTCAAACAAAGGGGAGGGGAGAATCTAAAAGACGCTTGGTATAGGATTTGCAATGCTCATAATAGATCTATTTGTAAGCAATCTACCGTTGTTCTTCCTCTTTGTTTTTATGTGGGCATCACTACTTGGTATAGATTCGTCCTTGATATGATTACCGGTAGGAATTTCTTGACGTGTCCTTCTCTAGATGCTTTTAATGCTATGGGAAATCTAGTGGGTTCACCACCTCTTATGATTAATGAAACAACTTTAACTCTCGAGCATGTTATGGAAAGTCTAGATGCTATTGAAAAGAAAATGCTCACTAAAGAGAACATTGAAAAATTAGATAGAAGGATGCACAATATTGCTAACAGAATTGGGTCAAAAGCGGGAGATTCTCTTAAAGTACTAAAAGAAAAAGAACCCGCAGTCAACGAGGGAATATAGGAGAGCCCTGCTAGAATTGATAAGTTGGAAGAAATTTTTAGTAATCTAAGCACGGCTTTTGCTTCTGCTAAAACTATTGAAAAAACTCCCGTAAAAATTGGCAAGCTTACTCAAGTCACTAAAAACAAGGGTGCAACTTCTAATAACAAAGAAGATCTTAAAATGATTAGTATTCACCCCGATTTTGTTGAAGTGATAAAAGACCCCATTTGCAATAATGAACTTTTCAAACTTGTTCCTAGGAGTATTGTTATTGAAAATTTGTATGCTAAACCTTTGAAGAATTCTAAGTGTTTGATTGAGGAGTTGGGAACTAAAGACGACAATACTAGAATCTATGCATTATGCCTAGCTAGGGGCATAAAACAATAGCGCTTGTTGGGAGGCAACCCAATGAATAAAATTTATTTTTTCCATTTTATTTCTGTTCTTGAGTGTTTGCACAATTATGCCTCTGTTATTATTGTTTTTTTATGGTTTAATTAGTGTTTGTGCCAAGTAAAGCCTTTGGGATAGCTTTGGTGATAGTTGATTTGATCCTGTTGAAAAACAGAAACTTTTGTGTCCAGACAAATAATTTTCTAGATTCACAGAAGCGACAAAAAATACTGAATTTGTTTACACAAGATTTATATACAAATTTCCTTTGTTATCCTAATTTTTCAGAATTTATGAAATTACGGAATTATGAGTAAAATTCGAGTCTTTACAGACTGTTCTATTTTTGACAGATTCTGTTTTCTTTGCATTGTGTGGTTATTTTGATGAATCTATGGATTGTATCGGGGGGTATAAGCCATGGTAAAGTTAGAATACAGTATAAATAATGCAATAAAAAAATTTGAATGGGTTTTCTACAGTACTTAAAGTAAAGATTGGTTTTCTTATACTAACGGATCTCACGAAGGTTTTGTTAAGTTTTGTGTGATTGAAGTTTTCAAGTTTTGGGTGAGATCACGATGGATGAAGGAATAAGGAGTAAGAAAAGCCTAAGCTTGGGATGCCCCATGGCACCCCAAGGCAATATTCAAGGAGAAACAAGCAACTAAGCTTGGGGATACCCCGAGGACCAGTAGGAATTAAGCTTGGGGATGCTGATACATCTCCAACGTATCTATAATTTTTGCTTGTTCCATGCTGTTGTATTATCATTCTTGGATATTTTACAATCATTTTATAGCGAATTTATATCATTTTTGGGACTAACCTATTGACATAGTGCCCAGTGCCAGTTGATGTATTTTGCTTGTTTTTTACTTCGCAGAAAATCAATACCAAACGGAGTCCAAGCGAAGTGAAACTTTTTGGAGATTTTTTCTGGACCAGAAGACACCTATTGGGCCAAAGAAGTACTAGAGTGGGGCTCCGAGGGGAGCACAACCCACCTGGGCGCGCTTGGGGGCACAGGCGCGCCCTGGTGGGTTGTGCCCACCTCGGCCGCTTCCCGCACCGCCTCTTTGCTCTATAAATCCCCCAAAAATCCAAAAACCCTAGGGGAGTCGACGAAACACAATTCCAGCCGCCGCAAGTTCTAGAACCACCAGATCCAATCTAGACACCATCACGGAGGGGTTCATCATCCTCATTGGTGCCTCTCTGATGATGCGTGAGTAGTTCATTGTAGACCTACGGGTCCGTAGTTAGTAGCTAGATGGCTTCCTTTCTCTGTCTTTTGATTCTCAATACAATGGTCTCTTGGAGATCTATTTGATGTAACTCTTTTTTGCGGTGTGTATGTTGGGATCCGATGAAATTTGATTTTATGATCAGATCTATTTATCCATGAAAGTTATTTGAGTTTCTTTGATCTCTTATATGCATGATTGCTTATAGCCTTGTATTTCTTCTTTGAATCTTTGGTTTAGTTAGGCCAACTAGATTGATTTTTCTAGCCATGGGAAGAGGTGCTTTGTGATGGGTTCGGTCGTGCGGTGTTCTTTCCGAGTGACAGAAGGGGCAGCAAGACACGTATTGATCGTTGCTATTAAGGATAACAAGATGGGGGTCTATTCCTACATGAATAGATCTTGTCTACATCATGTCATCGTTCTTATTGCATTACTCCATTTTTCCATGAACTTAATACACTAGATGCATGCTAGATAGCGGTCGATGTGTGGAGTAATAGTAGTAGATGTAGGCAGGAGTCGGTCTACTAATCGTGGACGTGATGCCTATATAATGATCATTGCCTGGATATCGTCATAATTATTTGAAGTTCTATCAATTGCCCAACAGTAATTTGTTTACCCGCCGTATGCTATTTTCTTGAGAGAAGCCACTAGTAAAATCTACGGCCCCCGGGTCTATTCTTTATCATATTTGCCTTGAGATCTATTTTTATTTGCTTTTGTTGTCAGATCTTATTATAAAAACCCAAAATACCTTGCTGTACTTTTTCTTTATTTATTTTATTTTGTTTTATCGTGAGATCTATTTATCCAAAATCACACAAACCAATCTATCTTTTACCCGAGAGGGATTGACAACCCCTCTTACGCGTCGGGTTGCAAGTATTTGTTCTTTGTGTGTAGGTACCGTTTACATAGTGTTGCTTGGTTCTCCTACTTGTTCGATAACCTTGGTTTCATAACTGAGGGAAATACGTACCGAAGCTGTACTGCATCATCCCTTCCTCTTCGGGGAAAAACTGACGCGGATACGAGCCATCACTCTCCGTCGTACACCTCACCAGAGCTGCTCCAACGACGGAATCGTCCTTCACTGCGGAGCAGTACCCTCGGCGCCATCTCCAGAGGCCTCAGATCTTCTTCCCCGCCTCCGACAGTCACACCAGCATCACCATCCTCCACGTCCAACCCAATGATGCTGAGGTCGACAAGGCTATGCCGAAGAGGTTTCACACTCGTCGCATCACTTTGTTACTCTACATTCATGTCGATCCCTCAGGGATCCTTTGGTTCAAAGCAGTTGCAAATCTAGAAAGAAATGAATCATGGTCACAAAGTTACCAGGAAGAAAACTAAATGCTCTTTTGAACCACAATTTGAATCGGTTTAGCAAGATAGGCATTATATGATATTTATGTGGACCAAATCTAAGTTCACAAAATATTTCGAGGGCAGGCTTCAGCCTGTTGAAGACTGCCTACTAGAATCGTCACTGGTTCAAAGAAAAAGTGAAGGAAAACATAGGAATTGGAAACTTTACTATGGTACTACTATTCGTGCATTTGGTTAGAAGGAATGGAGCAAAGCAAAACTGGTGGATTTTTTTCCTTTGGTGTCTCTTTCAAAGAAAAATGTAGGAATTTTAATATCCACTTGGACGTCCTTTTCAAATTAATATGCATGAAGAACTGGACTAAGTGCATTACTAGCATAATAAGATTCTTATTTTACATTTTCATGTGGTTTGACTTTAATTTGACCATGTTTCTCCATTCCCGTGTTCTTCCAATTCATGTGAACCAAACACCCAGGTTGACAGAAATCCTATGTTTTGCAAATGCTCTATTTTGCACGTGCATTCCTATCCTATTCCTATGCTTTTCCTGTCCCTGCCTTTTAAGAATCCTCCAATTCTAAGGAGCCCTTACAGATTTACTTCATTTTCATATAGGTGTCAAAGAAAACTTTGTGTGTTTTGTCCCGCTCCTGCCGTGCCGACATCCACCCCACCTGAGGTGCACCATCGATGGAAGCGTTCATAGCAGTAGAGATTCCCCCTGCAGACCTTCTTTTGCCGCCTCAGATCATCTTTCCCGTTGCCGGCAGCCACGCCAGCTGAATTACCATCATCGACTAAGCAGATGAACCTGAGGACTACACAGTTCCGGAAGAGAGGTCGCACTCTTTCATGTCTGCTTACGTTATACATCCGTTATTATTACCTGCTACTTTATCGTCCTGTTCACCTCTTAGACTCTGAGTCAGGTCCAAACTAATGTTCCAACTTGAGTTCTAAAATGCCTATGGGGCACATATCGAGGTAGCAATGAATAGTATCTGTCTACTATCTTGTTCATCTGGGGTCTTCTATGTGGTTCATGTTGGGTGGGCAACAAACAGTAGATGAGCCATTGTCTATCTTTTTAAACTGAAGATATCATCTGCCAGCTATCATTAGTTTTGGATCTATCCACTCGTTTGCTACCATTAGTCTTGATTTCTGCATGCACCCCTTAGGCCTTACATAATCTAACAATGTTTTTTTATTATGTATGTCAGTTATTGTACACAATCATACTGAACATGTAGAGAAAAAGAGAAGACTGCTGCATGGGAATATAATGTCATGCAGACGCCACTCCATTGTGGGCAAAGTGGGGGCCCCCCTCCCCCCATTCCAGATTGTATTCCAGAGGAAGATAACTGTTCAGAGGGGGATTCAGAGGGAGCCGACCACTCCTATTTACCCACTGAGGTGTTTGCTCTAACCTGGCATGCTGATGTTGGTCATATCATGCATATGGCGCCTCGCATTGCTTACTTTATACATCTTATATGTCATCATCTTAGTTTAGGTTTGCTTTGTGTGAATGCCACCTGTTTGATTTCTATATCGTACTCCCTCCGTCCCTAAATATTTGTCTTTTTAGAGATTTCAACAAGTGACTACATACAGAGAAAAATGAATGAATCTACACCCTAAAATATGTCTATATACATCCGTATGTGGTAGTCCATTTGAAATCTCTAAAAGACAAATATTTAGGAATGGAGGGAGTATATGTGAATTCTGCAATGCCATCTTCTTTAGCCAGGCATCATATACGTGAATCATGCAATGCCATCCTGTTTAGCCAGTCATCGTACATGTGAATTGTATCGTGCCATACTATTTTTTTCATAATGTATTCCATTTGTCAACAATGTTTGTACATTCATCTACTCTTCCTGTGGATCAGCCATTTGAGTCGGCGATGGGAAAATCTGGAGTGAAAACAAGGTCTTCTGAGCAGTCAGTGCTACCTGTTGATGCAGATTTCTTGCTGGTTACAGATAGCTCCTCAGAGGAGGATTCAGAGACAGATGACTAGTCGTATTCCCCCCCGAGGTGTATGCTCTAACTTGGCAGGGTTATATTGCTCATATCATGCATATGGTGTCTTGCATTGCCATGCCTCTACTTAGATTAGACATGCTTTGTGTGAATGCCTCCTGTTTGCTTTCTATATCAGATATGTGAATTATGCAATGCCATGTTTTTTAGCCATTTATCATATATGTGAATTATGCACCGCCATCCTGTGTAGCTAGGCATCATATATGTGAATTATCTCATGCCATCCTTTTTTTCATTACGTATTCCATTTGTCGACAATCTATGTATATTGAACTACTCTTCATGTGTATCAGCCATTTGAGCCGGTTATGGAAAAATCTGGAGTGAAAACAAGGTCTTCAGAGCAGGCAATGGTACCTATTGAAGCATATATCTCGATGGTTATAGATAGCTCCTCATATGAGGAGTCAGAGATAGATGACCAGTCCTATATCCCACCTAAGGTGTATGCTCTAACTTGCAATGTTTATATTTCTCATATCATGCATATGGTGTCTTGCATTGCTTAGTTTAGACATCAAATACACAATATTCAATGCCATCTGCTTAGTTCAGAGATCATACATGCGAGTGCCAGCTGCTTAGTATATGAATCAATTATGTGAATTATATCATGCCATCCTGTATACTTAGACAACATGTATGTGAATTATTTCATCCCAACCTATTTTAGAAAGACATCATATAGTTTTGTCATGTCATCCTATTTAGATACTCATCATATGTTGAATTATGCCATTATATCTTGTTAAGTTATCCATCATATATCTGAAACTGTGTCATGCTATCCTGTTTAGTTAGCCATCATATATGTGAAATTGTGTCATGCTGTCCTATTTGGTTAGACAACGTATATGTGAATTACCACATCTGTCTATCATACAATGTCTTTACATTCAATTTCTTTTCTTATTTATCATCCATTTGAATTGGGGTGGGGGTGATGGCAGTATCTAAGGGAGTAAAAACCCGTTCTTCACAAAAGACATGCTACCCGTCGATGCAGATAGAACCATGGTTGTACTGGCCCACGAACCAGCCCCACCACACACATCGTTGGACAGAGAACCAGCTACACCCCATCTAATCCCAACCCCAGCAGATAGTAACCTACTTGTAGTAGCTATGGTCCATACTCCTTTGCTCTTGCATCACTGTATTTACTCATACCAACTAATTTCGAATTTGAAGGATCCAATTGAAACTCCAATGGCGCAACAGGTATGTTTTAAACCTATTTCTTTAACTGGATTGCTGTTCTAACTTCTTGCTCCATGTTGATTTCAGTTTCAGTTGTATAAATAGTTGTTCTCATGTCATGCACATTACAAGTGTTGCCAGTTCTGTGTAGTTTCCCGCACTTATATTCTGTCTATGTTGCTGTGTCTTAAAAAGATATGATTTGAACTGTGTCTCTATCTTAATTTGGCAACATAAACTAGAATGATATAGACAATACAGTGACCATAGTACATAGATATATGTTTGTTTCATGTTGTTATCCTGTCCACCTTACTACTGAACCGGTTTACCAAAATGAGTTTCATATACTATGCTAAACCTGTGATGTGTCTACTTGTTTCTCTTGTAGAATGCGAACAGAATATTGGAGAAGAGCACCCCATTATGCAATGGTAGAGAAAGTAATGCAGATAAGATTCAAGATAGTGATACAACCTTGTTGGTCTCCAAGAAAGGTGATAAAAACTATCTTGTAGACAGTGAGACAACCCCAAAGTCCTGCGTTGATGTAGTGTTCGAGTTACTGGCCACTACCGCTGGCAGAAGCTCTTCGAACTCGCTGCCTGAATCACTTCGGCTTCTTCAGTCTCAGCTACAAGCTGAAAGGTATCAGTCAGCTATGCTGCAGCAAGAAGCCGAAGGACTGAGGAAGTCCCTGCAGAATTCAGATGCATACTTTCTGGCGCAACAGCAAGCGCTGGACGATTTTAGCACCAAACAAGAGAAAACTAATAAGCTTGATAAGCTTCTTGCGAGCATGGTTGGTATCCAGGATATCGTTTCTTGAGCTCTTCTGAAGTGGTTTCAGTTCTGGACTTGTTTTGCTGCCGTGTTTATTTTCACTAGTGGCCAATTTAGACGCCCACTGTATGTAATATGCTGCTTTGTTCACTATATTTGCACTGATGGCGAACTTTGATTCCCAGTGGATGTAATATTTGTAATAGCCGTAATAGCCTAGCGTAAGTTACTTGCTTATTTATTTCCTTATTGTCTTGTTTATTTTTTTGCTTGTAGTCGTTGCAGTTCTTTTTCCGCGGTAACCTTTTTATTTAGAACTAGGCCATAATAACCATGGGCAACATACGGACCGTTGTAACCATGGTCCTGCTGCCTACTGTAGTGGGCCTCCTAAGGTCCGTATGATTCATGGGCCTTCTACGGGCCGTAGATTCAATGGGACTTCTACGGGCCGTATGATCGATTGGCCAAACATGGGCCGTACTTTCATGGACAATTAACGAACCGCAATATGGGCCGTAAACGGGCTATAATGGGAATCGTCTGTTTATGGGCCGACCATAATGGGCCGTTAATAGGCCCATGTGTACAACGGGCTTAATTCTATCGGCAGGCATAACGGGTCGTTAATGGGACATATTTGATGACGCTATGAAAATGGCCTAACGGATTAAAGGGCCACAGACGGGCCGACTTTAACCATGGGCCGAATATGGCCCACAAGTGGAACAGGCCAGTAACGAACCGTAAGTAATCGAATGCCGAAAATGAGCCCAATAATAAATGGGCCCTTAGAAGGCCGAAAGATAACACGGGCTGAAACGGCCCAATGGAATAATGGGCCATTAATGGGTATAAAGCGATATACTGTTCATTATGGGCCACTATCACCACGGGCCATTTATGGGCCAAGATTTGCAAAGGGCCTCATATGGGCTGAAAGACGTCATGGGCCATACATGGCCGGAAGTTACAACGGGCTGGAATCATATTGGACGACCCATATGGCACTACTGGGCCTAATTCGGATAGGCTATAATGGGTCGTGAGTTAGCGGGCTGCAAATGGGCTATCTGCGAGCAGGCCGTCAACAGGCCTTCCGTGGGTCGGGCGACTACCTTTTGACTAAGTCAAACGGGCCGACTTTTTGACCTGAATGGGCCACTGTTAGGCCAAGCCACGTGTTGACGTATCATAGGCGCGTCCCCTCCATTCGCTGGATGACATTTGTCCTAGCACTGAGCTGACACGTGGATACTCCGGCGAGTGAGAATTTTACACGTGGAAAATCCCCATTGGTCGGGGCTGTTAACGGGTTATCGGATCCAAACTGGAACCCGATAGCTTAACGGCGACCCGTTACGGTGGATGCCACGTGTCGGTTACCCTTGACTAAAACACTTCCATGACGCGCGATTTATCGTCATGGAAGTGGACACTTCCGTGATGATAATTTTGGTATTGTCATGGAACACTTCTGCGACAACACAGGCATGACTATCTTGATTCTGTCATAAAATCATCATGGATGTACATGCATGACTGAAAACGTGACCTACTGTGACAAACACGTATCATCACAGAAGTGTATTTTTTGTAGTGCGTATGCCGTATATCGCACACACCCTGATCTGGCTGACCGTTTCTGTTGCATTCCCTAATAGCAAACAGTTCATCCGAGTGAACTGTATGCCGTGTGTCTCACACACAATGATATAGCTGCCCGTTTCTATTGTTCCGTCTCATCGCAAATAGTTCTTATGGATTAACCGTATGTCACGCATCACACACGGATTTAGAATATGAACCGTGTTTGATGTATCCGCCATCGCAAACGTTTTGCATCTTTTTTGATGGTTTTTTTACATCACCGTTTGCGAGTAATGCATCGCACACCATTTCGTCGAAGGGTCTCTGATTGTAGTGTCGCGTTAGCAGCATCCTGTAGTAGTGTATGCTTATCTTGATGAGAAAAAGATATATCCTATTATTATTAGTGCTAACCTTTCAGAACACGAAGAAGAGAGATTATTAAAAATTCTGAAGAAGCACCGTGCTGCTATTGGACATACTCTTGATGATCTTAAGGGCATTAGTCCCACTCCCTGTCAGCACAAGATTAATATGGAACCTGATGCTAAACCTGCTGTTGATCACCAACGGCGATTGAATCCTAAGATGAAGGAAGTGGTAAGAACTGAAATACTAAAACTTCTGGAAGCAGGTATAATCTATCCCATAGCTGATAGTAGATGGGTCAGTCTTGTTGTGTCCCTAAGAAAGGAGGTATTATTGTTGTTCCTAATGATAAATGAACTTATTCCACAAAGAATAGTGACTGGCTATAGAATGGTAATTGATTTTAGAAAATTAAATAAAGATACTAGAAAAGATCATTACCCTCTGCCTTTCATTGATCAAATGTTAGAAAGATTGTCAAAGCACACACACTTTTGTTTTCTTGATGGATATTCTGGTTTCTCTCAAATACCTGTATCGCAACTGATCAAGAGAAAACCACCTTTACTTGCCCTTTTGGAACTTATGCTTATAGACGTATGCCTTTTGGTTTATCTAATGCACCTGCTACCTTTCAAAGATGTATGACTGCTATATTCTCTGATTTTTGTGAAAAGATTGTTGAGGTTTTCATGGATGTTTTTCCGTTTACGGAACTTATTTTCATGATTGCTTAAGCAACCTTGATCGAGTTTTGCAAAGATGTGAACAAAATAATCTTGTCTTGAATTGGGAGAAGTGCCACTTTATGGTTAATGAAGGCATTGTCTTGGGGCATAAAATTTCTGAACGAGATATTGAGGTGGATAAAGCTAAAGTGGATGCAATTGAGAAAACGCAATGTCCTAAAGACATTAAAGGTATTTGTAGTTTCCTCGGTCATGCTAGTTTCTATTATTATTTATAGTATTTTTATGCATTATAACACTTTGTGGAGTAATTATAATGCCTTTTCTCTCATAATATGCAAGGTTTACACAAAGAGGGTGAATACCGGCGGTTGGAATTCTGGACCTGAAAAAGCTATGTCAGAGATACCTATTCTGCACATCTCCAAATGAGCTGAAATTTTACGGAGAATAATTTTGGAATATATAATATATATTGGAGAAACAAACTACCAGAGGGGGGCTGCCAGGTGGCCACAAGGCACCAGGGCGCGCCAGGCCCCCCTGGCGCGCCCTGGTGGGTAGTGGGCCCCTCGACCCACCTCCGGTTCCCATCTTCTGGTATATAAGGACTTTTGACCTAGAAAAAATAAGGAGGGGACTTTCGGGACGGAGCACCGGCATCTCGAGGCGGAACTTGGGCAGGAGCACTTTTGCCCTCCGGCGAAGCGATTCCGCCGGGGGAACTTCCCTCCCGAAGGGGGAAATCGAAGCCATCCTCATCACCAACAACCCTCTCATCTTTGGGAGGCAAATCTTCATGAACATCTTCAACAGCACCATCTCATCTCAAACCCTAGTTCATCTCTTGTGTTCAATCTTTGTATCAAAACCTCAGATTGGTACCTGTGGGTGACTAGTAGTGTTGATTACATCTTGTAGTTGATGCTAGCCGGTTTATTTGGTGAAAGATTATATGTTCAAATCCATTATGCTATTTAATATCCCTTTGATCTTGAGAATGAATATTATTTGTGAGTAGTTGCCTTTGTTCTTGAGGCCACGTGAGAAGTCATGTTGCAAGTAATCATGTGAATTTGATATGTGTTCGATATTTTGATGATATGTATGTTGTGGTTCCATTAGTGGTGTTATGTGAACATCAACTACATGACACTTCACCATCTTTGGGCCTAAGGGAATGCATTGTGGAGAAGTTATTACATGATGGGTTGCTAGAGTGACAGAAGCTTAAACCCTAGTTTATGCGCTATTTCGTAAGGGGCTGATTTGGATCCACATGTTTAATGCTATGGTTAGATTTTATCTTAATACTTCTTTCATAGTTGCGGATGCTTAAGAGGGGGTTGATCATAAGTGGGAGGCTTTTTCAAGTAAGAACAGCACCCAAGCACCGGTCCACCCACGTATCAAATTATCAAAGTAGCGAGCGTGAGTCAAACCAACATGATGAAAGTGACTAGATGAAATTCCTGTGTGCCCTCAAGAACGTTTTACTTATTATCTGAGACTGTTTCGGCCTGTCCTTTGCCGTCAAAAGGATTTGGCTACCTTGCTACACTTATTGATACTATTGTTACTTGTTACAAATTATCTTGCTATCAAACTACCTATTACCGACAATTTCAGTGCTTGCAGAAATTACCTTGTTGAAAACCACTTGTCATTTCCTTCTGCTCCTTGTTGGGTTCGACACTCTTACTTATCGAAAGGACTATGATTGATCCCCTATACTTGTGGGCCATCACTGATCAACAAACCATTCATTTTTGTGAAATAGATGTAGGGAAAACCTCATTACCTTTAGCACCCTTGCTCTGACAACAAAGAACCTGGTGAATATAATCTCCAGTAAGGTCCCTCGGTAGGAGTTCAAAGTAATTTCTTAGAGATGCAGATCAAGGCATTCGATGTGATTGTTATATTGGGTCACATTATCCACCACCGGGCCTAATCTTATCTGCAAAAGAAGAGAACATATTAGTGCCTACATGCAGTTTTGAACACTACTACATGCCTATTTGGTTTGTAGATTTCTAAAATATACTAATAGAGTGTCGTGCCATCTTCGATCCTACATGATTAACATGGGCATTTGATTACAATCTAGAAAAATGTAGGCTTCTTCACAAGAGGTTGGAGTGGATGGAAATTTCCCTACGAAAACTAGTACAGATGATTCCAAAGGAGAAATGCTTATGGATTGTAACCATATGAATCAAGCAACCAATATGGGGGAAAACATGTATGTACTGAAATCCTCGAAAATTCCTTCAGAAATCATAGTACATTGTCATTGTAAACTTGGGAAAAGGTACCAAAAATTAAACTCCCTTATGGTTAACATTTAACAGGAAAGGAGCATCAGCTCGATATATAGCTTCTCTAGGCACGGAAAGCATCTCAGGAAACTGACAACTTGGTCTAGGTTGGGGCCGATAGATTCTAGTGCCAAGACCTACATTGCACGCAGATTCGGGGTCAAGCTTATCGGAATCATTTTTTGGATGACAGACGAACATACATCTTCAAAATTAGAAATAATGTTAATTTCAAGAAGGAGAGGAAGAAGGCGACTGTTGTACCTGAACGGGTGTGGATCCAATAACAAGTTTGGAGTATTTGACAGACGAATAGCCCACCACTGTCAATTTTCGCGCAGAAATGACATTGATTCTTGTTGGACCTTGTTGATCAACTACAAGTTATCTCTCAAGTGAAGGTGTGTCCTCAATGACCGTACTATGATACACCTTATGTGATCTCTTGTTGCAACACTAGCAACACACACAAATAGTCTGGAGAGTCATGGAGGTGATGTGGAAGCTACTCAACCCATTGATTGCCTGAAGACGAAGGTACTCAAGTGCAGTATAGCTGCGGAGCAGGCGCTCCATGTCATCCTTTGGGATGCAGACGACGACGAGCTCGAGGTGCTTCAGTCGTGGTAGAAAAAGAGCAGGTGCGTCATTAATTGGGGGGCAATGGTAGTTCATGAACCTGGTGAGGCGCGGCATGGGTGCGAGGTGGAGCACGGACATTGGCAGCGAGCGCATATGCCCATCATTAAAACTGAGCTCCTCAAGCTGATCTAGGGTGGGGGATCGGAACCACTCGTCAAGCTTGGCTCGGTCCTTGCCGTTGGAACGGAACTTGCCCGTGATAAGGCCTCTATTTGGGCCATGGTGCCTGCCGAGGATCTGGGACAATGCATCCAAGCTTTTGTGATAGCCATGGCAGAGCTCGTGGGCATCGATGAGGTCGAGATGGGTGGAGTGCCATAGCGGGTGATACGTCCATTTTGCATCATGTTTTCCTATTGTTATTTATGATGTTTTTGATCAATATAAGACTTTGTGGATCAATTCTAATGCCTTTTCTCTCTTAATTTTCAAGATTTATGTGAAGAGGGAGATTGCCGGCAGCTGGAATTCTGGACCTGAAAAAGCTATGTTAGAGATACCTATTCTGCACATCTCAAAATGAGCTAAAACTTCATGAAGAATTATTTTGGAATAGATAAAAATTATTGGTGAAAAGAAATACCAGAGGGGGCTACCCAGGTGCCCACAAGGCACCAGGGCGCGCCCACCCCCTAGGTGCGCCCTAGTGGCTTGTGGGGCCCCTGGCCAGCCTCCGGTGCCCATCTTCTGGTATATAAGCCCATATGCTCTAGTTTATGCACTATTCCTTAAGGGGTTGATTTGGATCCATATGTTTCATGATATGGTTAGATTTATCTTAATTCTTCTTTCGTAGTTGCAGATGCTTGCAAAGGGGTTAATCATAAGTGGGAGGCTTGTTCAAGTAAGAACAACACCCAAGCACCGGTCCACCCACATATCAAATTATGAAAGTAACTAACGCGAATCAAACAAACATGATGAAAGTGACTAGATGAAATTCCCGTGTGTCCTCAAGAACGCTTTGCTTATTATAAGAGACATTTTGTCTTGTACTTTGCTACAAAAACGATTGGGCCACCTTGCTGCACCCTTGTTACAATTGTTACTTGTTGCTCATTAAAAATTACCTTGCTATCAAACTACTTGTTACCGATAATTTTTGTGCTTGCAGACAATACTTTGCTGAAAACCGCTTGTCATTTCCTTCTGCTCCTCATTGGGTTCGACACTCTTACTTATTGAAAGGACTACGATTGATCCCCTATACTTGTGGGTCATCAAGACTCTTTTCTGGCGCCGTTGCCGGGGAGTGAAGTGCCATTGGTAAGGAAACATTTATATTACATGCTAAAATTTACTGTCACTTGTTACGATGGAAAACAATCCTTTGAGGGGTTTGTTCGGGGTATCTTCACCTCAACCGGAAGCACAAAGAGTTGCTCCTCAACCCACTGCACCTACTGAAAATATTTATTATGAGATTCCTTTGGGTATGATAGAGAAACTGGTAGCTAATCCTTATGCAGGAGATGGAATAATACATCCTGATATGCACCTAATCTATGTGGATGAAGTTTGTGGATTATTTAAGATTGCTGGTTTATCTGAAGATGGAGTTAAGAAGAAGGTCTTCCCTTTATCTTTGGGGGGAAAGGCGTTGACATGGTATAGGCTATGTGATGAGATTGGAACGTGGGATTGGAACCGATTGAAATTGGAATTTCATCAAAAGTTTATACTATGCATCTGGTTCATCGTGATCGGAATTATATATATAATATTTGGCCTCGTGAAGGAGAAAGCATCGCTCAAGCTTGGGGGGGGGGGGGGGGCTTAAGTACATGATGTACACATGCCCCAATCATGAGCTCTCAACAGAAATTATTTTACAGAATTTTTATGCTCGGCTTTCTCATAATGATCAAACGATGCTCGATTCTTCCTCTACTGGTTCCTTTATGAAGAAAACTATTGAATTTAGGTGGATCTTCTGGAAAGAATTAAACGCAACTCTGAAGATTGGGAACTTGACAAAGGTAAAGAGTCAGGTATAATACCTAAGTTTGATTGTGTTAAATCTTTTATGGATACCGACGGTTTTCATAATTTTAGCACTAAATATGGACTTGACTCTGAGATAGTAGCTTCCTTTTGTGAATAATTTGCTACATCATGTTGATCTTCCTAAGGAGAAGTGGTTTAACTATGATCCCCCTACTAAAGAAAAGATCGAGGAACCCATTATAGCTAAAGATGAAACCATCATTTACAATGTTGATCCAGTTGTGCCTACCACTTATATTGACAAACCACCCTTCCCTGTTAGGATAAAGGAACATAATAAGTTTTCAACCGTGGTTAACAAAAATAATATTAGAACACCTAGACCCTCTTAACAAATTAAAGTTGAACCTAATGTTGCTATGGTTAAAGATCGTTTGGTCAATAATATTGATGGGCATGTTATTTACTTCTGTGATGAAGCTACTAGAATTGCTATACTAAAGACAAGAATAAACCTCTTGTTGGCATGCATGTTGTCTCTATCAAAATAGGAGATCATTGTCACCATGGCTTATGCGATTTGGGTGCTAGTGTGTTGGTGCAACAAACATTCGCAGTTGTTGACCAGACCCATACACAGGCATGCTGATGGTCATATGTCCAGCATCCAATGGGTAACGCAAAACCAAACGAGAGAAGCCACTCTTCGCGAGATCGAGGAGCGTATCGAGAAGACCAAGCTAAAACATAGAAGGCAAGGATTCCAAGAGAAGCATCCTCCACTGGGCAGCCAAGGCCGGTAGAGTCGATGCAGAACAAAAGATCAAGGGCAAAACCCCGCCATCTACACCTGCGGGCCAACCAGAGACCGAAGCGCACACCCCTCCAAGATAGCCCGACAAGCCCTACCCCCGGCAGGCGTGGGCCAGCTACCACCACTCCACCATATCGCGATGCCAGTCACTTGTCGATGTGGTGTTGAGCCCTCCAGGTGATTAAGTGGCTCTCACTAAGCACGTGGCAGCTCAATGATAAGCAAATCACACCCATTTGACACCCGTCCAGAGGCGTGTCAAGATGAAAAGCTGAGGATGATTAAGCGGCACAGAAGGCTTGCCGGGATTCACCCTCAGCACAACACCTAGCAGTCATTTAATGCACTTTGTCCTAACTGCCAAAGTTAGGTATGATAGTACTGTTAGCTATCTAATCACAGGATAATGTCTGTTTTGCCACTGTGGTTACCCCTAGAGCTATAAAAGGAGGCCCAAGGCAACCTAGAGAGGGATTCGGACCCCCTCACACTTGTACGCGCGTAGCAGCTCTCGCCGAGGCCACCTTGCCGGGCTTGAGCGCTGCATGCTGTCGTGTTTCCTCCATCCAATCCACCAAAGCAAGAGTAGGGTTTTACGCTTCTCAGCGGCCTGAACCTGGGTAAAAACGACCAGAGCCTCATCGTCGTGCTGCCTCATGGCTTCTGCTCTTTGTGCAACGTGATCTCGCCCTTGCCGAACCAGAAGGGCCTGATGGCCCCATAGGTGATCGTGTCCACCCACAACATCTTTGGCGCGCCAGGTAGGGGGAATCGTTTGCGCGAACCAGAAGTTGCGAACAGCGCGTTTATCTTCATCATCGTCTTCTTCATCATCGACTTTTCCGTCCATGGCGCCAAAGAAGAAACCCGGCGCGACCGCGGTTCCCTCCACTTCGAAGGCCCCCTCGCACGAAGCCGCGGGTGCCGTCGGTTCCACGGCAGCGTTGGGTGAGGTGGGTGCCGCTGACGACACATCCGGTATGTCCCCCGCGGCCAAAGCTATGGCAGGAAACACCGGGGCTGGGCAACATCAGCAACGTCCTGACGAGCTTGGCCCAGAAGCTGCGGGTGGAGGGGACACCCAGTCTCCACCTCCCCGCCGCACTGGCGGATGCGGTCGCAACAGCGACACCCGCTCAGGCGCAAGCCATGATTCTCTAGTTCCGCCCGTTACGGGCGCGGCTTCAAAGCACACACCTTGCCCGGAGCGAGACAGGCAGGGCGGGGCACCGAACGGGGCCATCAACCCCCAGACACGCCCCACTCACCACCAGACCGCCTTGGCGACCGGTCCACGATGGCAAGAACGTGGCGACGATCCTGTTGGTTCTACCAGGAGTCGAGCGACATCGCGTTCCGCTTCGTTGGCCATGCCAAGCACGGCCGCGGAAGCAATGATGCGAGCCCAGTTCCTATTGAACTTTCCGCCAACACCTGACAAGATGGATGAGTGGAGGGCCACCATCCAGAGTTTGATTGGCTTTGCTGTGGTCGGTAAATCACAACATGCAGAGCCGTCGCGATGCCGGCGAACGGCGATAGCACCCCGCGGTGATGGTCGTGCTGAGGGGGCTGCACCAACGGAGCAATCCGCTCTGCGACAGCAGGCCTAGCAGCAACCTCAGCGAGCTCAAAGAGTCGATGAGCCCGACGAGACGTCGATGGCTTCGTCTGACCCTCAAACCCGTCATGATCAGCGGCAAGTTCTGGAAGAACGGCGGAAGGAAGATGCACCCGTCACCATAGAGCGACGCCGAGAAGCATGCCGTTAGTCTGATAGGCACAATGACCCAGGCAATGATGAGCCTACGCCCAGTGCTGGCGGGTACTTGCCTTTCGAGTTTGGGTGCCCTGCCTTCACTCGTGAGCTGCGGTCGGTCTGCTGGCCATTTACCCGCGTCTTCAAGCCTGAACTGCCAGAAAAATATGATGGAAAGTTAAACCCGGCAGAGTTTCTGAGCATATATACAATTGTTGTTCAAGCTGCCGGGGGCAAAGACGAGAAGGTGTTTGCCAACTATTTCCCTTTGGCACTTAAGCCAAATGTGAGATCATGGCTGATGCACCTGCCGAAAAACTCCATTTCATCATGGGAAGACTTATGCAATGAGTTTGTTTGTGCCTTTACGGGTGGCCACCAAGAGCCTGGACAGCCAAGTGATCTGCAGGTCCTTCCACAAAAGGAAGGGGAGGATTTGCGTAAGTATATCCAGAGGTTCAGTCGAGTGCATCATAACATTCTAGAGATACACCCCGCGACCGTGATTGCCGCCTTCCATTCGAACGTGCGCAATGGAAGGATGCGGGCCAAGATGAATGCCCGGCTGCCCAAGACCGTCAACGAGTTGTACACCTTGGCGGATAACTGTGCTCGGACAGAGGAAGGAAGGCGATTCCCCGGAGAGGAGACTGGCATCAAAATTGATTCAGATATCGATGACGTGGCCACCAACCTGAAGGGGAGGAACTGGAGGTGCATTAGGAAGCGCAAAGAGAAGACAGTATTGGCCGTTGAGAGCTCGGGTGACCCTAGTGCCAGTAAGAAGACTAAGACCGAGGCACCCGGCAAGGGAGCTACTACGTGCGCTGATTGTCGGGAAGCCGCGGCAGCGGAAAAGGCCGGGCAATCCGACGGGCCATACTGCAAAATCCACCGCAACAAGGGTCACGACCTCCAAGAGTGCCATCAGGTTGAAGAGCTTGTTAAGAAGCAAAAGGCTAAATATGAGAAGCATGACAGGGAGAAAGGCCAAGAGGGTGTTGGCGGGAAAGGCCGTGGTAGTAGAGTAGGCCGCCGCGGCAAGACTCCGCAGCAGAAAGAAAAGCCGGCCAGAGGCCGCGAAAAGAAAGAAGGAGATGGCGGAAGTGATGAAGAGGATGAAGAAGAAACTAGTAAGCGAGAATTCCAGAAGGCAACTGAGGCCATGTGCATTTATGGGGCGGGGCATCCTTGCACTCCTCTCATCGGCAGCTCAAGCAATGGGCGCGTGAGGTCAATGCCGTGGAGCCAACTGCGGATTCCCGAAGGCCACTTAAGTGGTCCCGCACACCTATCATCTTTGACGAAGAGGATTACCCTGACCGCACTACCGCGGTAGGGTGTTTGCCATTGTTGGTCTCCCCAAAAATCCACAACCTCAAAGTGACAAAGATGCTAGTTGATGGCGGGGCTGGGCTAAACCTGATGTCCCCTAAAGTGGTAGGCAAGCTGCAGATCCCTGATGAAGAACTCAAGGCCACGGGCACATTCCAAGGAATCAAGCCCGGCAGGAGCCGGCCCAAAGGGAAGATCACATTACCTGCGACATTTGGTGGGGAACTGAACTACCGGACCGAGAGGGTCGTGTTTGACGATGTTGAGCATCCTCTGCCTTACAATGGGATTCTTGGTCGTCCAGCTCTGGCTAAGTTTATGGCAGCATCCCACTATGCCTACAACACCTTGAAGATGCCAGGGCCGATGGGTATCATTTCCATCCCGTCAGATAAGAAAGATGCGATCATATGTGTGGACCAGATGTATCGGGACGCGGTAGCAACTGAGGCAGTTGACGCCCCAGCTCTCGCCAAGGATACAAAGAAGGGAAAGAAGGCTAGCAGAGATGCCGGCAAGGACTCCGGGAAGCGCGCCTCTTTGGAGTGCGCCGCGCCCGTTTATGACCTACTAGAGAGTTCCACTAGCAAGAGACCCAAGGTTGCTTCACCTGCTGTGAAGAAGGTTTTGGCAAGGCAGGATGGCGCTAACGGTACATTCACCATCAGCTCCACCCTTGATGACAAATAGGAAAGCGCGCTCATTACCTTCCTGTGGGCGAATGTTGATGTGTTTGCTTGGCAACCATCGGACATCCCCGGTGTTCCTAGGGAGGTAATCGAGCACCACCTCGCTATCTGTCCTCATCCTTAGCCCGTCAAGCAGAAGGTCAGAAAGCAAGCTTTAGAGTGGCAGCAGTTTATTGCCAAGGAGATCAAGAAACTTGAAGCAGCTGGTTTGGTCAAAGGGGTACTGCATCCAACTTGGTTGGCGAATCCAGTGGTGGTGCACAAGGCAAACGGGAAATCGAGGCTCTGCATTGATTTCACGGAGCTGAACAAAGCATGTCCAAAAGACCCTGTCCCCCTGCCGCGCATTGATCAAATTGTTGATTCCACTTCTGGATGTGATTTGCTATCTTTCTTGGATGCGTACTCCGGGTACCATCAGATATTTATGGCCAAAGAAGATGAAGAGAAGACCGCGTTCATAACTCCATGTGGCACGTACTGCTTTGTACGAATGCCTTTCGGGTTAAAGAGCGCCGGATCCACTTTTGCAAGGGCAGTACAAGTTGGTTTTGAGCCCCAGATGCACAAGAATGTATAAGCTTATATGGATGATATAGTGGTCAAGATCAAGGACAGATCAACACTCATTCAGGACTTAGAAGAAACCTTCGCAAACCTGCGCAAGATCAATTTGAAATTAAACCCCGAGAAATGTTTGTTTGGTGTTCCATCCGGCAAGCTCCTTGGTTTTTTGTGTCCCAGCGGGGGATAGAGGCCAACCCCGGCAAGATCAGAGCGATCGAGCAGATACAAGCACCCCAGACTGTTAAAGATGTGAGGCGTTTGACTGGATGCATTGCCGCACTAAGTAGGTTCATCTCCAAGTCTGCCAAGCATGCCTTGCCTTTCTTGAAAATCTTGAAGAAGGCTGGCCCAATGAAGTGGACCCCGGAAGTAGAAGCAGCGCTGCAAGACTTGAAAGCCTACCTTTCCTCTGCTCCCGCCTTAGTCATGCCTAAACCACAAGAGCCGTTGTTGCTATATTTAGCTGCGACGAATCAAGTGGTTATTGCAGCGCTGGTGGCGCAGCGAGAAGTGGATGAGGAAGCAGCTACAACAACTGCACCCTCCGGAGATGGAACTGAACCCGTCATGGTAGACACAAATCAGGAAGAGGCGGGGCAAGCCAGCGAAGGCGATCTTAAAACGATGGCAAGGAAGAAAGTGGTACAATGGCCAGTCTACTTTGTCAGCTCCCTGTTACAGGGGGCTAGGTCAAGATACTCTGGAGTACAAAAGCTGACCTTCGGCCTTATCATGGCCTCAAGGAAACTGCACCACTACTTCCAAGCCCACGAGATCACAGTTGTCACCCGTTTTCCGCTGCAACGCATATTGAGGAACCCCGAAGCCACAGGCATGATAGTCGAGTGGGCACTAGAGCTATCGAGCTTTGGCCTGAAGTATGAAAGCACCTAAACTATTCAGAGCAGGGCATTGGCAGAGTTCATTGCAGAGTGGACACCCACTCCAAACGAAGAAGTGCCGGAAATAGTTCTCCCCAGCAAAGAAGCACCTTGAAAGTGGATCATGTATTTTGATGGTGCTTTCTCATTGCAGGGCGCCAGAGCCGGCGTGCTTCTTCTTGCACCCGTCGGAGAGCATCTCAAGTATGTGATTCAAATGCACTTTCCCTGGGAGAAGGTCACCAACAACACTATAGAGTATGAGGGGCTCCTTGCCGGACTCAGAATTGCGGTGGAGTTGGGAATCAAGAAACTAATTATCCGCGGAGATTCTTTGCTAGTGGTGAGGCAAGTCAACAAAGATTATTAGAGTCCGTTGATGGAGGCATATGTGGAGGAATTGAGAAAGTTGGAAGAGCACTTTGATGGATTACAAGCAGAGCACGTACAACGAGTAGCAAATGGCATCGCCGATCACTTGTCAAAGTGCGCCACGCAAAAGCTCCCTGTGGAACCAGGAACTTTTGTCCTCCATATAACTCAACCATCAGTATCCCCTTCAACGTTGGCCAGAAAAAGAAGAAAGTTGAACCCCGACAAGCATTTCCCGGCAGAACTCCCCGAAGCTATGGGTGGAGAGGCTGGCGGGGGTAGCCTCGCTTCGGTTGGTGAGCTGCACCCTCCCACAGAACCACAAGTTCTTGCAGTGGAAGGGAGCGCTCCCATGAATGAGGAGGTGCCTTTAGTCCTTGTTGTCGAGCCACAAGCTCCAACTTGGGCGCAACACATAGCCTGTTTTCTTCAGACAGGAGAACTTCTCGAAGAGCATGAAGAAGCTGAAAAAGTAGCCCGATGGTCCAGTATGTACCAGTTTATCGATGACACTCTGTACAGAAGGAGGCCAAATAGGGTGAAATTGAAGTGCATTTGCCGGGAGGATGGGCTGAAGCTGTTGGCAGAGATACATGGGGGTATATGTGGCTCTCATATTGGATCAAGAGCCCTGGTTGGAAAAGCCTTTCGGCAGGGTTTCTACTGGCCCACAGCCCTCCAGGATGCAAACTGAGCTAGTCACCAAGTGTGAAGCCTGCCAGTTCCATTCCAAAAACATTCATCAACCAGCTCAAGCTCTCCAGACAATCCCTTTTATCCTGGCCATTCTCGGTCTGGGGGCTCGATATGTTGCACCCCTTCCCCCATGCTATCGGGGGCTTTGAATTCTTGTATGTTGCAATCGACAAGTTTACCAAGTGGCCTGAGGTGGAGCCAGTGAGGAAGGTGACCGCACAATCAGCTGTCAAGTTGTTGAAAGGATTGGTATGCCATTTTGGAGTACCTAGCAGAGTGATCACCGATAACGGCACCCAGTTCACGAGCCGCACCTTCATGCAGTATGTCCAAAGCCTTGGGAGCAAGGTCTCTTTTGCTTTTGTTGCCCATCCCCGAAGCAATGGGCAAGCGGAGAGGATGAATGCTGAAGTTCTGCGTGGACTCAAGATGAGAACTTTTGACAAGTTGCAGAAGTGCGGCAAGCGATGGATTGATGAGCTGCCAGTGGTTCTTTGGTCCCTCCGAACGACACCAAATCAAGCCACCGGCCAGACTCCTTTCTCCCTAGTGTATGGGGTAGAAGCAGTGCTTCCCATGGAACTCATATACGGGTCACCTCGAGTACTTGCCTATGATGAAGTAGCGCAAAAGCAGCTCCGACATGACGATGCCGTGCTCCTTGAGGAAGATCGTCTCCGGACCGCTGTGCATGCTGCATGCTACCAGCAAGCCCTGCGCCGCTATCATAGCCGCAAGATTCATGCCCGGAGCCTTGAGGAAGGTGACCTTGTCCTTAGGCGTGCTCAGTCCGCCAAGGGTTCCAACAAGTTGACGACGAAGTGGGAAGGCCCTTACCGGGTAGTACAAGTCATCAGACCTGGCGTAGTCCGTCTGGAGACCGAAGATGGCATTAAATTGCAAAAGTCATGGAATATTGAGCATCTTCGCAAGTTCTACCCGTAAGGCGCAGTTGCTGGGCTCAGCTCCCGGCAGCCACCTTTTGTACAAGCCTTGCCAATGCACATGTAACCCTTTGTACAAAGCCAAGCGCAGACCCTGTGCAAAGATAATAAAACGAAGCGCTAGCGCCTAAAACTTGCATGCATGTTTTATTTAAGTCTGACTTTGCTATAGTCCTTAAATCATATAGATGAGATCGTATGCTGTTGTTTTCCCCTGTACTAACAATAGGGCTCCTATCGCGGATAAATTCCCTGAAGGGGGGAAGTGAGAACAAGCTGGCATATCGATCCCCAATAGCGTAACACAGATAAGTTCCCCTAACCATCCATCGCATGCCCCTGTGTGGAAAACTTGTGCGTAGAAAAACCTTGTCGCCCTAAAACATTTGTGCTCCCATCCCTTGATTCAAAGATTACTTCAGTCAGGCTGGTCGCAGTAGCATTTGAAAAAAAGGTTGATGAGGGGCCGGTTCTCTTCCACGCTCCTAACCCGCCAGGTTGAGCCTTGCGGCAGCAATGGAAGGGACCGGCAAGATGTCTTGCCGAAAAACCTTGTTTACTTGGAAGTATAGAGGAATCATTCCTCAGCATGAACATGATACATGCACAAGCGTCCGGCAAGCATATGTTTTTTCATTAATACGCGGATAAACAAGTACAATTTACAGGGTGCGAATGTGGATGAAAGAGTACATAATTTAAGCTAAAGTTTGGCGAGTGCCTACATTTTTTTAGATTGAAAAAGGATAAATGCCCCGTAATGCCTTTCTTGTCCCTCTCCTCCTAGGAGCTACAGATGGAGGTGAAGAGGGCAAAAGGGGTGCCTAGGCAGAAGCCCAGCCTAATCCCGTCAGGGCCCGCGGGACGCAGCCTGACAAGATCGAGAGGGCGGGGGCGAAGCGAGAAGGCCGGAAGGAGTGGCTAGGCGATGCCCTGGTCACCACCGCTAGGACCATAGGAACGCGATAGGAGGGACACCGGCAGGGAAGACGAAGTCGGAGTCCATGAGGAAGCCTGCCGGGGTCCAGTTGGAGGAGGCGGAGGCATCCACACCCAACACCCCTGCAAATCGTTCTTCCGGGGAGAAGGCCAGGTGCAGATGATGGTGTTGCCGGCGCCTAGCTGATGGTGACGGTGCGTCCGGCGCTCAGCTGGACTCCGAGCCGCCGTCCTCCCGCTTGGCGCTGTCGTCTTTGCCGTCAGTGTCCTCTTCGTCACTGTCGCTCGAAGAGGAGCTTTCGTCGTCGTTCGAGCTCTCCGCGCATCACCCTAAGCGAGCACCCGAATGCCCGAAGACCTTGATGGAGAGCAGATCTACATCCATTAACCTAAAATGGAGTACATGCCTCTCTGCCAAGCTATGGGCACGTGCGAAAGTTTTCCAGCCACGACGAAGAAGCGCCATGTGAGGTGCGGGGAAATCAACGTCCGCCCGCATGCTGCCATTACAGCAACCTCTCATGTGCAACTTCAGCCCGTGCGACTGTTCCAGCTCCATTACCCTTGCAAAAGGGGTAGGAAGCTGAAGGCGGCTGCGCGGAGGCTCGCGCAGCCTGATGATGAACTCCAATGTCGTGTACCTGATGTGGCCCTCCATCAGAGCCAGGGCGGCTGGAGGAGGAGCAACCAGCACGCCATCGCGTCCTCCCTGGCCTCGAGGGCCTTGCTGACCGCGTCTGCGTCCCGCAGCACCACCTTGTGCGCTGGATTCTGCCCCCGGATCCCCAGCCGGGGCAAGGATGCATTGTCGAGAAGAGGTCCTTGTCGCCACCGCAGGAGCACGACCGCGTCCTCTCCCTCTCACCACGGTGGAAGAGGGCACAAGAAGAAGGAGGTGCGTGGGGTGAGTCCTTTCACCCGCCTCTGCGCTCCCTTTTATAACCGAGCGTGGCAGGGGGTTGGCTCCCCGCTACCTCGTGGCAACCGCCATGATCGACCAATCCGGTCCATCAGCGTGGGTAGCCCCACGTCGTTCAGAATGAATCGCGGGGAAACCGGAAACTGATCTAGTCATAGGTTAATGAAGAAGCAAGGAAGATATCAAGGAAGATGTGGATCCCATGGTGGTACGGCCAAAGTGTGCGCCTGTGAATTTGTTAGGGCCTACCCCAACGATGCCCGGCATCATGTATGGGCCAGGCCCGGGGGCTCCTGTCGGTGCAACAAACATTCACAGTTGTTGACCAGACCCATACACAGGTGTGCTGGCGGTCATATGTCCAACATCCAATGGGTAACGCAAAACCAATCCACAGAAGCCACTCTTCGCGAGATCGAGGAGCGTGTCAAGAAGACCAAGATAAAATATACAAGGCAAGGATTCCAAGAGAAGCATCCTCCACTGGGCAGGCGAGGCCGGCAGAGTCGATGCAGAACACAAGAGCGAGGGCAAACCCCTGCCAGCTGCGCCTCCGGGCCAACCAGAGGCCGAAGTGCACACCCCTCCAAGATAGCCCGGCAAGCCCTGCCCCCGGCAGGCGCGGGCCAGCTACCACCGCTCCACTGCATCGTGACGCCAGTCACTTGTCGGTGCGGTGTTGAGCCATCCAGGTGATTAAGTGGCTCTCACTAAGCACGTGGCAGCTCAATGATAAGCAAATCACACCCATTTGACACCCGTCTAGAGGCGTGTCAAGATGATAAGCTGAGGATGATTAAGCGGCATGGCAGGCTTGCCGGGATTCACCCTCAGCACGACACCTAGCAGTGCATTTAATGCGCTTTGTCCTAACTGCCAGAGTTAGATATGATAGTACTGTTAGCTATCTAATCACAGGATAATGTCTGTTTTGCCACTGTGGTAACCCCTTGCGCTATAAAAGGAGGCCCAAGGAAACCTAGAGAGGGATTCGGACCCCCTCACACTTGTACGCACGTAGCAGCTCTCCCCGAGGCCACCTTGCCAGGCTTGAGTGCCGCGTGCTGTTGTGTTTCCTCCATCCAATCCACCAAAGCAGGAGTTGGGTTTTATGCTTCTCAGCAGCCCGAACCTGGGTAAAAACAACCAGAGCCTCATCGTCGTGCTGCCTCATGACTTCCACTCTTTGTGCAACATGATCTTCCCCTTGCCGAACCACAAGGGGCTGATGGCCCCATAGGTGATCGTGTCCAACCATGACATAGTGTAAGTGCTATGTCAGTTACTTTATCTCAAGAGATTATGAATGATATTGCACCTGTTAAGATAGAAGACATTGATGTTACTATTAAACTTGCGAATAGAGATACTATTTCACCACTTGGGATTGTTAGAGATTTTGTAGTCTTGTGTGGAAAAATAAAATAACCTACTGATTTTCTAGTTCTTGATTCTCCACAAGATGATTTTTGTCCCATTATATTTGGTAGACCTTTCTTGAATACAGTTAATGCTAAGATTGAGTGCAATAAAGAAACTGTTAGTGTTAAATTTGGCGATGTGTCTCATGAGTTTAATTTCTCTAAGTTCCATAGACAACCTCATGATAAATAATTGCCAAGTAAGGATGAAATTATTTGTGTTGCTTCTATTTTCGTACCTCCTACTGATCTGTTAGAACAATATTTGCTAGACCATGAAAATGATATGCACATGAATGAAAGAAATGAAACAGATAAGATGTTCTTTGATCAACCACCTATCCTTAAACACAATTTGCCTGTTGAAACTCTTAGAGGTCCTCCTCCACCCAAGGGAGATCCCATGTTTGAATTGAAACAATTGCTTGATACACTAAAATATGCTTATCTTGATGAAAAGAAGATATATCATGTTATTATTAGTGCTAACCTTTCAGAGCATGAAGAAAGGAGATTACTAAAAACTCTGAAGAAGCACCGTGCCGCTATTGGATATACTCTTGATGATCTTAAGGGCATTAGTCCCACTCTATGTCAGCACAAGATTAATATGGAACCTAATGCTAAGTCGGTTGTTGATCACCAACGACGGTTAAATCCTAAGATGAAGGATGTGGTAAGAACTGAAATACTAAAGCTTCTAGAAGCAGGTATAATCTATCCATAGCTGATAGTAGATGGGTAAGTCCTGTTCATTGTGTTCCTAAGAAAGAAGGTATAACCGTTGTTCCCAGTGATAAAAATGAACTCATTCCACAAAGAATTGTTACTCGTTATAGGATGGTAATTGAATTTAGGAAATTAAACAAAGCTACTAGAAAAGATCATTACCCCTTGCCTTTTATAGATCAAATGCTAGAAAGACTATCTAAGCACACACACTTTTGTTTTCTTGATGGATATTCTGGTTTCTCTCAAATACCTGTGTCACAAGAAGATCAAGAGAAAACTACCTTTACTTGCCCTTTGGAAATTATGCTTATAGACATATGTCTTTTGGTTTATGCAATGCAGATACTACCTTTCAGAGATGTATGACTGCTATATTCTCTGACTTTTGTGAAAAGATTGTTGAGGTTTTCATGGATGATTTTTCCGTTTACGAGACTTCTTTTGATGATTGCTTAAGCAACCTTGATCGAGTTTTGCAGAGATGTTAGCAAACTAATCTTGTCTTGAATTGGGAGAAGTGCCACTTGATGGTGAATGAAGGTATTGTCTTGGGACATAAAATCTCCGAACGGGGTATTAAAGTAGATAAAGCTAAAGTTGATGCAATTGAGAAAATGCCATGTCCTAAAGATATTAAAGGTATAAGAAGTTTCCTTGGTCATGCCGGTTTCTATAGAAGGTTTATTAAAGACTTCTCTAAAATTTCTAGGCCGCTTACCAATCTTTTGCAAAAAGATGTTCCATTTGTTTTTATGATGATTGTGTAGAAGCCTTTGAAACACTTAAGAAAGCCTTAACCTCTGCACCTATTGTCCAACCACCTGATTGGAACTTACCATTTGAAATCATGTGTGATGCTAGTGACTATGCTATTGGTGCTGTTCTAGGACAAAGAGTTGATAAAAAAAATTAAATGTTATCCAGTATGCTAATAAAACTCTAGATAGTGCTCAAAGAAATTATGCCACTGCCGAGAAAGAATTTTGAGCAGTTGTGTTTGCATGTGATAAAAAATTCAGGTCTTACATTGTTCATTCTAAAGTAATATTCTCACCGATCATGCTGCTATTAAATATGTTATGGAAAAGAAAGATGCTAAACCTAGACTCATTAGGTGGGTCCTATTGCTACATGAATTTGACTTGCATATTACTGATACGAAGGGAGCTGAGAATCCCGTAGCTGATAATTTATCTAGGTTCAAAAATATTCTTGATGACCGACTACCTATTGATGATGGTTTTCCTGATGAACAACTAGCTGTTATAAATGCTTCTCGTAAAACTCCTTGGTATGCAGACTATGCTAATTACATCATTGCTAAATTTATACCACCTAGTTTTACATACCAACAAAAGAAAAAGTTATTCTTTGATTTAAGACATTACTTCTGGGATGACCCACATCTTTATAAAGGAGTAGATGGTATTATTAGGCGTTGTATACCTGAGCATGAACAGGAACAAATCCTACGGAAGTGTCATTCCGAGGCTTACGGAGGACACCACACTGGAGATAGATCCGCACAGAAGGTATTACAATCTGGTTTTTATTGGCCTACTCTCTTTAAGGATGCTCGTAAGTTTGTTTTGTCTTGCGATGAATGTGAAAGAATTGGTAATATCATTAGACGTCAGGAAATGCCTATGAATTATTCACTTGTTATTAAACCATTTGATGTTTGGGGAAACATTTTCCTTCCTCTAATGGGTATACACATATTTTAGTTGCTGTTGATTACGTTACTAAGTGGGTAGAAGCTATTCCAACTAGTAGTGCTGATCATAACAATTCTATTAAAATGCTTAAAGAAGTTATTTTCCCGAGGTTTGGAGTTCCTAGATATTTAATGACCGATGGTGGTTCATGATAACCCACAAGTATAGGGGATCAATTGTAGCTTTTTCGATAAATAAGAGTGTCGAACCCAACGAGGAGCTAAAGGTAGGATTTATCTTCCCTTCAAGTTCTATCGACCACCGATACAACTCTACGCACACTTAACATTTGCTTTACCTAGAGCAAGTATGAAACTATTTTGTAGGTGAGACAATAAGTTTGCAAGGATAAAACTAGTTGTACTTAGCAAGAATAAAACTACGAGTAATTTCAAGATAATAAAAGTTAGTTGTTTAGTAGAAAGGTTTTTGTCACACAAGAAAGTTATTTGTCTCTAGGCAATCGCTAACTAGACCGATAATCATTATTGCAATTTTATATGAGGGAGAGGCATGAGCTAACATACCTTCTGTACTTGGATCATATGAACCTATGATTGGAACTCTAGCAAGCATCCGCAACTACCAAAGATCATTAAGGTAAAACCCAACCATAGCATTAACTATCAAGTTCTCTTTACTCCCATACGCAACAACCTACTTACTTGGGTATATGTTTCCGTCACTCAAGCCACCCACCATAAGCGAATCATGAACGTATTGCAACACCCTAAGTGGGAATCCCTCATGCTTACGTGACACAGAGGGAACCATAGGACAACATCAAAATAAAACATACAACTCAAACCAATCACGATCATCAATCAACCCGTAGGACAAAACAAATCTACTCAAACATTATAGGATGGCAACACATCATTGGATAATAATATGAAGCATGAAGAACCATGTTTAAGTAGAGATTACAACGGGGAGAAGAGGTGTTACATCGCTGCATAGAGGGGAAGATAGTTGGTGTTGATAGCGGCGAAGTTGTTGGTGTAGATTGCCGTCACGATGATTGCCCCGGCGGCGCTCCGGCGCCACCGGGAGAGAGGGGGAGAGAGCCCCCTCCTTCTTCTTTCTTGGCCTCCCCCCTAGATGGGAGGAGAGTTCCCCCTCTATTCCAGGGCCGCCATGGAGGCGGAGGGTCAGGAGCCCCTTCGAGATTGGATCTCTCTCTCTGTTCTCTTCTATTTTGCGTTCCTATTTACTTGTCGAAAATAGTTTCTTAAATTCCTCGAGATCCATAACTCCTATTCAGCTGAAATTTTAACACATTTTTTTGGATATTATCTTTCTTGCAGTGAAAAAAGGGCTGCAACCGCCTTATGAGGTGCCCACAACACACCTAGGCGCGCCCTACCCCCTAGGTGTGCCCTGGTGCCTTGTGGGCCCCTCAAGCACCGTCTTGCGTTGATTCTTCTTCCCAAAATTCACATATATTCTAAAATAAATCTCCGTAAATTTTAATCGTGTTTGGACTTCGTTTGATATGGATATTCTGCGAAACAAAAAACATGCAACAAACAGGAACTGGCACTGGGCACTGATCAATCTGTTAGTCCCAAAAATAATATAAAATGTTGCCAAAAGTATATGAAAGTTGTAGAATATTGGCATGAAACAATAAAAAAATTATAGATACGACGGAGACGTATCAGTATCCCCAAGCTTAACTCCTGCTCATCCTCGAGTAGGTAAATGATAAAAAAGATAATTCTTGGTGTGGAATGCTACCTAGCATAATCTTTATCATGTAATATAATCATGGCATGAATATTAAGGCACGAGTGATTCAAAGCAATAGTCTATAATTTGACATAAAGACATAAATACTCAGGCATCCCAACAAACAATCATGTCTTTCAAAATATCAATGCTAAAGAGCGTTATCGCTACCCCGTCATGCTCAATCATTGATCCATTCATGAAACACACTCAATATTAGCTACACCCAATGCACAAGTATGACAATAGTGCTCTCTAGTTGGTGCTTATAAGAAAAGGTGAAGACTCAAAATATAAATAAAAATTGCATAAAAGTAAATAGATAGGCCCTTCGCAGAGGGAAGCAGAGATTTGCATAGGTGCCAGAGCTCAAAGCTTAAATTAGAGATAAAATTATCTTGAGAGGCATGCTTTTCCTTTCAACGCTACGACTGAGAGTTCCCAACATCTTCCATGCTAGAAACATTATAAGCGGTTCCCAAACAGAAAATAAAGTTCATTTCCTTTCCACCATTCTTTCACAATCCATGGCTAGCCGTATCCACGGGTGCCTTCCATACCAACACTTTCCAAGGAATTTTGTTATTTTTATTTTTGATTCATTGGGGGACTGGGCATCCCTATTACCTGGCACTTTCTCGTGCAATGACAAGTGAATAAACACTCATCATGAGAATAACCTGCCTAGCATGAAAGATATCAGCCACCCCCTACTGCCACATGAGCGGTATGGGCACACAAAACAGAAATTTATTTTGAATACTTAGAGTTCGCACATGCAAATTTACTTGGGAAGGCATGTAAATACCACATATAGGTAGGTATGGGGGACTCATATGGCAAAACTTTAGGTTTAAGGAATTGGATGCACAAGCAGCATTCCCGCTTAGTACAAATGGAGGCTAGCAAATAGATTGAGAAGCGACCAACCAGAAAGTGAAACGGTCATAAACGTGCATTGAACATAACTAAGTCTGAATAATGCACCATAAGTAGGATACTTCGTTGCATAACTATGGACTTTACGTGCATGCATAGGGAATCACAAACCTTAACACCAATATTCTTACTAAACCACAATCATTCACTAGTACCTCCCACATATTACCATCCCTATACGACAAAACTATTGCAAGGAATCAAACATATCATATTCAGTGATCTACAAGTTTTATGTAGGATTTTATGACTAACCAAGTGAATGACCAATTCCTGTTGACTCTCCAAACAGATATAAGTGAAGCATGAGAGTTTAATTCTTTCTACAAAAGACTTGCCCATGATCTAATAAATATAAGTGAGGCAAAAGAGCATTCTACAAATAACGGTTTTCTATATGTAGAGAAACAGGCAATCCAAACTTCAAATGATATAAGTGAAGCACATGAAGCATTCTATAAAGCCATACTCAAAAGATATAAGTGAAGTGCAAAGAGCATTCTATAAATCAAACAAGGACTATCTCATAGCAGCATGGTGCATAAAAGAAAAGGGAAAAAGAAACACAAAAGATGCTCCAAGAATTTACGCATATCATGTGACGAATAAAAATATAGCTCCAAGTAAAATTACCGATGGTCGTTAGAAGAAAGAGGTGATGCCTTCCGGGGCATCCCCAAGCTTAGTTGCTTGGGAGTCCTTGATTATTACCTCGGAGTGCCTCGGGCATCCCCAAGCTTGGGCTCTTGCCACTCCTTATTCCTTCATCCATCGTGATCTCACCCAAAACTTGAAAACATCAATCACACAAAACTTAACAAAACCCTCGTGATCCGTTAGTATAATAAAGCAAATCACTACTTTAAGTACTATTACAAACCCATTCATATTTTATTTTTGCATTATACCTACTGTATTCTAACTTCTTTGTGGCTTATACCACCGATACAACTCATAGTTCCATCAAAATAAGCAAAACAATGCTTCAAAATATGGAATCTGTCAAACACAGGACAGTCTGTAGCAATCTGAACATTGACCATACTTCTGTAACACCAAACATTCTAAAAATTAGGAAAAAATAAAAAAATTTGCATAGCAGTACTGTGTAAAAAATTCAGAATTTTGCATGTTCTAGTAAAAAAAAATGAAAATTCACGCACTACAGCAAAAGTTTCTGTTTTTGCACCACACATACCAAACAAGAAATCTAAACATCCTAAAGGCAAATCTTGGCACAATATTTTTACAATATAATGGATTTGTACAAGGGGATAATTATTTTTGTTGAAAACTTTCTGTAATCAAGGTTTGCAAAGTTTCCACGGGCATGAACAAAGTTCAAGGAGCTCCACCACTTCAACGGTGCTCGTCTTTCTTACTTTCACTTTTCTTTTTGAAAAGTTTTAATTTCCCCTCTATGACTCTCTAAAACTTCCTGGTTGTCTCCCTAGCAGCGCTTTCTTTAAAGCCATTAAGCTAGGCATAAAGTGCTCAAGTAATTGATCCACCCGGATCCCAAGGTATATCAAAGCCAATTTTAATTAACAGTGATTTGTAATTTAGTATTGAGCACAAAGCAACATATATCATGTAACAATGAAGTCTAACTCTCTTCCTATGCATCAGCATGTCATAAAAGAACAATTCATGCACATCAAGTAAAGGCCAATGCATAGTATAAACAGTTTCTTGTAATTTTATCGTATTGGAAACATAGAGAGGTGGAGATGCAGTTCCTCTCATAATAATTGCAAGTAGGAGCAGCAAGCACATGCATATTTGATGTCGCTTGAACTACATCGGTATTTCCCCAAAGAGGAAGGGATGATGCAGCATAGCTATGGTAGGTATTTCCCTCAGTTATGAAACCAAGGTATCAATCCAGTAAGAGAACCAGGCAACACTATGTAAATGGTACCTGCACACAAATAACAAATACTTGCAACCTGACTATTAGGAGGGGTTGTCAATCCTTCTATGGGTAACGGTGCTAGAAATTGTCACGTTGACGGGATAAAAATTGTATAGATTGGATAGATAGCTCTCGATAAAACGCGAAATAAAATAAATAGAAAAAAAGTGCAGCAAGGTATTTTTGGGTTTTTGGTATAAATAGACCTGAAAATAAAAGCGAATAAAAATAGATCTCAAAGCAAATATGGTAAAGAATAGACCCGGGGGCCGTAGATTACACTAGTGGCTTCTCTCAAGAAAATAGCATACGGTGGGTAAACAAATTACTGTTGGGCAATTGATAGAAGATCAAATAATTATGACGATATCCTGTCGGCGTTCTGGGAACCAGGGTACCCAGACTTGCCTGCTAGCGGCCCACGGCATGGCTCCGTCGACGGCCTGGTACGGCCCACCTCCAAGGCCACCAAGACAAGACCCTCGCGAGGGTCCAAGCCTCGCGAGCCTGACGACACCAAGACCTCCCGAGGGAGCGGCCTCCCAGGCTGCCTCCTGAGGAGCGGAGATTTCTATGCAGGTACCCAACCTCAGGAGGTTGCGATGACGCAAGCCATGATGACCAAGGCCAGGCGGGCGCCAGCAGGCGCAGAGGAGGCAGTTTCCTCTTTGGTGCTAAGGAGGCAAGCGCAGGCGTGGGTTCCCAAGGAGCCCGGCAAAGGTTTCTATTCCAGTGCTACAAGACCAAGACCGCCAGGATGGCAGGAGGGATGTTATCGTCGAGCCCACTGCTGCGTCACAACTAGAGGCTTTGCAGGTGAAGACCACCTTTCATCAGGATAAGATGTACTACTTGTCCCCTTTCAAATTGGCCACTGTGGGATCCCTTCCCGCCTACGATTTGGGGGAAGAGGACCGAGGCCATTATAAGTATAGGCTAGCCACCACTGTAGATGGGATCGGATCGATTCCACCCTCACCCATAGACCACGCGAGGTTGTTCATCCTTTGTACTAGCTCATCCTCAGCCCCTCGTGAGGCCAATCCACCACAAAGCATGAGTAGGGTCTTACACCGCAAGGTGGCCCGAACATGGGTAAACTGCCGTGTTCATCTTCTTCCTTGTTCGTGTGCATCGAGCTAGGCCATAGGGCGATGAGCTGGTTGGCTGGATAGGTTGAGTTCTTCGCACACGCCCTAGAGTTCGAACCTTTCTTGGGTCTGCGGAGCCCTGAATCCGACATTTGGCGCGCCAGGTAGTGGCGTGTCGAAGCTCTGCCTCTTCATCAAGCCGCACTCCGCCCGCACTGCGTGGTTCCCATGGTCAGCGCCGTCCCACCCCCCGGGCCGTTGGGCGCATTCGGAGGAGTCGTGGGCATCCGGGCCTTTTCCCCCGCCCCTGCGGCAGGTGCAGTGGTGGCCGAAGTTCAGGCCGGCGTTGCCCCCACGGTAAGACGGCGCGGCAGTACCCGTGGAGTTCCTCCAGGCATACGCGCAGGCCATCTGGGCGGCGGGTGGTGATGACAAAGTCATGGCAAACTGGCTCCCTATGGCCCTCGCGGGCGTGCCGTGCTCCTGGTTGCTCGGCCTGCCGAAGTCTTCGGTGGCTTCCTGGGAGGAGTTGTGTGGCCTGCTCATCGCGCGTTTCGTGGCCCCGGCGCCCCACGCGGTTGTGGCCATCCTCAGCGGGTCGCAGGCGCCGGCCTCGGGCCGCCACGTCAAGCAGCTTCTTCGTCGGGTCGGGGTTGCTCAGCCACGGCAGGAGGCTCCTCCGGGCTGCGTTGTGCCTGAGACCGCCATCACCTTCAACTCCAGGGATCACCCCAAGACCACGGCAGGCGTCGGCGCCCTCCCGATGTTGTGCACGCCCACCATTGGCAATGTCGCGGTCACCAGGACCCTCATCGATGGCGGCGCTGGCCTCAACGTCCTCTCTGTGGAAGCCTTCGATCTGCTTCAAGTGCCCTAGGACCAGCTCGCCCCCACCAAGCCCTTCTCGAGGGTAGTCGGCGGCTCTACCGCTCCCTTAGGGCAGATCCACCTCCCCGTCACCTTCGGCACACGCTACAACCACCGCACCGAGGTCATCGACTTCGACGTCGCCCGCATTGGCCTCCTGTACAATGCCATCCTTGGGTACCCGGCCCTTGCCAAGTTCATGGCAGCGACGCACCCCGGCTACAACATTGTCAAGATGCCAGGGAGTAGTGGCATCATCACCATGGCGGGGGACACCAAGGGCGCACTCCTGGCCCTCAAGCTTGCTTTCAAGGCCGCAGCAGCCCCACAACCAGGCATTGGGGACACCCCTAAGATCCCAGAAGCTGCGCCCACAAAAAAGAAGCAATTGTTCTCTCAAGATCGGGCCGAGACGAAGCAGGTGCCAGTCGACGACGGGGGCTTAGGCCACACCTTCACCATAGGCGCCGGCCTCCCCCTAGATTAGGAAGAGGCGCTGGTTGCTTTCCTCCATGCGAACAAGGATGTGTTTGCATGGGAGGCGGCGGACTTGGTCGGCGTCCCACGAGAAGTGATCGAACATCATCTGATGGTGTGCCCCGGTTCGCACCCGGTGAAGTAGAAGGTGCGGCGGCAAGCCCCGGAGAAACAATCGTTCATCATCTAGGAGGTCCGCAAGCTGCAAGATGCCGGCGTCATCCGGGAGGTGCGGCACCCAGATTGGCTGGCCAACCCGGTCATTGTCCCCAAGAAGGGCGGAAGGGAGCGCATGTGTGTCGACTTCACGAGCCTCAACAAAGCTTGCCCTCAGGACCCTTTCCCTCTTCCACGCATCGACCAAATCGTTGATTCCACTGCCGAGTGCGACCTGCTGTGCTTCTTGGATGCCTTCTCAGGATACCATCAGATCAAGATGGCGGTGCAAGACGTCGAGAAGACGGCCTTCCTCTCTCCATGTGGGGTGTACTGCTACACCTGCATGCCTTTTGGATTGCGAAATGCTTGGCGCGACCTTCCAGCGATTGATGCACATCGCCCTGGGCCTGCACCTCGGGAGGAATGCCAAGGCGTACGTCGATGACATAGTGGTCAAGTCACGGGAAGCGAGGACCCTTGTTGAAGATCTGGAAGAAACATTTGCCAACCTGCACAAGGTAAACCTGTGGCTCAACCCAGAGAAATGCGTGTTCGGTGTCCCATCCGGCAAGCTGCTGGGTTTCCTGGTGTCACATAGAGGGATCGAAGCTAACCCAGAGAAGATCAAGGCAATAGAAAGTATGAGCCCGCCGAAGACCCTCAAGGAGATGCAGAAGCTCGCGGGCTATGTAACTTCGTTGGGGCATTTCATCTCCAAGCTCGGCGAGCGCGCCCTCCCGTTCTTCAAGCTAATGAGAAAGAAGGGCCCCTTTGAATGGACTCAGGAGGCCAAGGCGGCCTTCCAAGACCTCAAGAGGTATCTCACCAGCCTGCCAGTGATGGTGGCGCCTCGTCCTCTTGAGCCCCTGGTACATTACCTAGCCGCCACACCCCACTCTGCTAGCGCAGCGCTCGTGGCTGTCCGGGAAGAGCACACAGGGGCGAGTGCACGGCGCAGCACCCCACACGCGCCCGCTCCGTTGCCACCTCAGGATGGCACTCCTGAGGCCTCGACTACCTCATCGAACGGCAGGGCTCTCGAGGCCCTCTCGCCTCAAGCAGGGCTGGACATCGCCGACACCTCCTCCGACGTCGAGCATCCCGTGTACTTCGTCAGCACGGTGTTGCGTGACGCACGCTCGCGCTACCCCATGCCACAGAACCTCCTACTCGTGCTCCTCGTCGCCTCCAAGAAGTTGCGCCACTACTTCCAAGGCCACCCCATCAAGGCCATCTCCGCGTACCCCCTGGAGAAGGTGCTCTGGATCCCCAATGCCGCGTGGAGGGTTGCTGAGTGGAACATCGAGCTGCAAGCATTCCAGCTAGAGTTTAGCACCACCAAGGTCATCAAGGGGGCGGCCCTCGCTGACTTTGTGGCGGAATGGACCGACGCTCCTGACCGAGGGATGGGTGAAGACCGCTCCCTCACGCCCGGAGACGAGGCGCCCGACGGCTGGGTCATGTACTTCGACGGCGCGTTCGCACGCTAGGGCGCGGGGACCGGAGCTGTACTCATCTCGCCTACCCAGGACAAGCTCTACTACGCCGTGCAGCTCTGCTTCTAGCATGGCGAGAAGGTCTCCAACAACATCACGGATTATGAGGGCCTGATCGCTGGCCTCAGGGCCGCGGCGGCCCTGGGGGTGAAGCTTCTCACCATCAAGGGCGATTCTTAGCTCCTCGTCAACTTCTCCAAAAAGGCATACAAACCTAAGGACGAGCACATGGAGGCATACTTAGAAGAGGTATGCAAAACTGAAAAATGATTCTTGGGTTTGGAATTGCAGCACGTGCCACACAACACGAACCAGGAGGCAGACGACATCGCCAAGAGGGTGCCCCGACGCCAGCCCCAGAAGCTTGGTGTCTTCGAGAAGCGGCTCTTCAAGCCATCGGCGGCTCCCCCCGCTGCAGGCCTTGCGCTGTTTTGGGAGGAGCCACCCCTGGCCCCTTCCACGGGTGCCCCGGCCTGCGGTCCGACCTCTGGAGCCCGCCTACTCCTGGTGCTCGAACCCTAGGAGGGGTGCAGGACCAAAGAGCTCAAGGCGTACCTGCTCCAAGGCACCCTGCCGGAGAAGGAGGAAGATGCAGAACATGTGGCCCGTCAGGCCATTGCTTACTGCTTGCAGGATGGCGAGCTCTACCGAAGGCACCCAAACGATGTCTGCGATGCATCTCCAAGGATCAAGGGTGCGAGTTGCTGGCTGACATACATGGCGGGGATTGTGGGCACCATTCTTCGTCGCGCACCCTCGTGGGCAAGGCGTTCCGCGGCGGGTTCTACTGGCCCACGACGCTCAACGACGCCACCGAGCTGGTGCGATCCTGCGAGGCCTGTCAATTCCACGCCAAACAGATCCACCAGCCTGCTCAGGGCCTGCAGACCATCCCGCTCTCATGGCCGTTCGCGGTCTGGGGGCTGGATATCCTGGGCCCGTTTCCCCGAGCAGCCGGGGGCTACCGCTACCTCTACGTCGCCATCGACAAATTCACCAAGTGGGCGAAGGTGGAGCCCGTGTGCACCATCCCAGCTGACTTGGCTGTCAAGTTCATCAAGGGCCTTGTGAGATGCTTTGGGGTCCCCAACTGCATCATCACTGACAACGGCTCTCAGTTCACAAGCAATCTCTTCAAAACATATTGTGCTAACCTTGGAACGCAGATATGCTACGCTTCAGTGGTGCACCCACGGAGTAACGTCCAAGCCGAACGTGCCAACGCGGAGGTCCTAAGGGGCCTCAAGACGAGGAGCTTCAAGAAGAAACTCGAGGCCTGCGGTAGGGGTTGGCTCGATGAGCTTCAGTCCGTGTTGTGGTCCATCCGCACCACCGCGACTAAGCCCACCGGCGAGACCCCGTTCTTCCTCGTCTACGGGGCTGAGGCAGTCCTCCCTCACGAGGTCAAACATTGCTCCCCACGGGTCTTGGCGTTTGATGAGGCACGCCAGGACGCCTCATGGGGGATGGACCTCGTGCTCGGGGAGGAGGGCAGCCGTCAAGCCTCGCTCCGTGCCGCGAGGTACCAGCAGGCGTTGCGGCGATATCACTGCCGCAGCGTCCGCTCCAGGACCCTCGAGGTGGGTGACCTCGTCCTGACGCGGGTGCTCTTCAGGGAGGGGCTTCACAAGCTCTCGCCCATGTGGGAGGGCCCGTTTAGGATCGCCCGTGTCTCCAGGCCTGGCGCCGCGCTCCTGGAGACGCGGGACGGGGTCCCCATGCAGAATGCCTGAAACATCCAGCACCTCCGGAAGTTCTATCCGTGATCAACGAGCGCCATGCGCCTCTCAAGTCTCCACTCGTGACACTCTCACGTAATAATGAGTGGGGCTGTAAACGCCCCGAAGTCTCCTGAGTGCTGCCCCTGAGCCTCACGGGCGCTCCCACCCACGTCCTAGTGGAAGCCCCATGCTCCGTGCTGGCGGGAAGACTAGTGTAGGTGCCGGACGCGACTGTTCTTTTGCTTGCTTTCTGTAGCTGATTTGCCACTTCTTGGAATGAAATTCGAAACTCTCACATCTTTATTTGAAAGGGTGGGACTTTTTCTCCTTCCAGCGTTTTAATCTCTCGAATCTCGCCTTAGGGAGATTGCCTGTTGCCCGTCGCTCTTTCTCGCGCGTCTCAAGAGCGGGGGCTGGGTACGGTGTGTACGCATGGGCTCGCCCACGAGCACACCTCGCCAAAGCCTTCGTGTCCTAATCTTTGGCGTCCTAACCCTCGCGTGACGCCCTTAAACTAGCCGACGGGCATGTATGCCCTCCTCAGTCCGCACCTCTTGGCCTCGCTGGGCATCATGACCCGGCGTACCAGCGGTGGTTGGTCCTCGCTCGGGGGCTCGCACGGGGCGTGGCGCCCTGAGGGGCAGCCCCGAAGGCCCCATATCCTCATGACCCACTGGAGACCCCGCAACCACTGAGCGCCTCCTGAGGCTGGAGAACCTTCGGGTCCATGAGAACGAAACCCCCAGCAAGATCTCTCTGGAACGAGAGGCACGCAAAGAACCCAAGCTCCGGAGGAACAAGCCCTCGCGGCGCAGGAGTCTACCACAAGCACACTAAGCTAAGTTATCCTAATCACGATCAGCAAGAACCCGTCAATTAGTAGCGACACGAATGCCAGGATGTGATATAAAAACGTTAATATAACGGCGCAAGTGCCATGGTTCATTACATGCCCCGGCAGGGCCTTCTACTTCTTGATGTAGAAAAAGAAGAAGAAGCAAAAGCGGCCGCATGACCACCACGGCTCCTGAGACCTGGCTCCAGCGACGCCCGCGCCTAGTCGGAGTCCTCCTCCTGCTTCACCGGGGTGCGATGGCGCGGGGGCTCGTCGCCCTCCCCGGTCCGAGCTCGGCGGCGTGGCGGCTCATTGTAGTCGCCGTCGCTCGTGCTCTCCCTAGAGGAGGAGCCGCCACTGCTGGAAGCGTCGCGACCGTCACCAAGGGCAAGTTCACCGCCGGAGATGCTACCGCCCCTCCGGCCGTCATCGTCAGAGGGGTGGACGTCATCGTCATCGCTGTCGCTCTCCGGGCAGCACCCCAGGTGCCTACCGTCATCCCCGAAGACCCTGACGTAGAGGGTCGCAGCGCCGTCATGCCTGAAGTGGAGGGTACACCTCCCCTGCAGGCCGCACGCGCGGGTGAACGGCTGCCACCCGCGGTTCGGGAACACATTGCCGGCAGGGGTGACCTCGACCTCCACCCACGAAGCCTTGCTGCAGCAACCGTTGGCCTGCAGCCAAAGGCCGCCAGGTCCCCCGGCCGGCAGCGCGCCCGCGAAGAAGCGCAAGAGCTGAAACCAGACACCTGCAGGCCTCTCCGCCCACACCACAAACTCCGAGGGCGCATCAGCCGAATGGGATCGCGGGCGCGGTGGCCGAATGGCTGCCACATGCCTCCCTCCTTGGTCGCGCCCACCTCGGCCGTGGCAGCTTCCGGCGTGGGAGGGAACCCTCCCAAGACCACCAGAAGCAGCACCGACCTTCGAGAGGGTGCGCCCGTGCCCCCGAGGAGCCACCGCCGACGTCGCGGCGTGTTTGCGGGGACGGCCACGGCCCCTCTTGGGCGGTGGCGTACCTGGTCCCTCCTTGGGGGCCTTTCCCTTCTCGGCGGCCAAGAACCTCCTCACTAGCGCCATGGATGCTCTGGCGAGATGGCGGCGTGGCGAAGAAGAAGAAGGAGCAAGCAGAAAGAAGATGAAGATGGGCTGGGGGCTCTGCCCCCTTCCCCCATTTATAGCCAGAGGAAGGCTAGCCGGCGGCCTCTCACGCTCCAAGCCATGATGACCCCACTGCATGTGCCAGGCAATTGTCAAGTCGGGCATTTGCCGAGGCGACATGGGGAAGCGGAGACGCCACGTCCCATCAAGCGCCACGCGTCAGCCTGGCCCACAGGCGATTGGGGCCCGCGGCACTTTGCCCTTGCCCTTTAGCTTTGCCGCGAAGCCAAGTCTGAGCGTGCCTTTGGCCCGGGGGCTACTGTCGGAGTTCTGGGAACCAGGGTACCCAGACTTCCCTGCCTGCGGCCCACGGTGTGGCTCCGTCGACGGCCTGGTATGACCCACCTCCAAGGCCACCAAGACAAGACCCTCGCGAGGCGGACGACACCAAGACCTCCCGAGGGAGCGGCCTCCGCAGGCTGCCTCCTGAGGAGTGGAGATTTCTATGTAGGTACCCAACCTCAGGAGGTTGTGATGACGCAAGCCATGACGACCAAGGCCAGGCGGGCGCCAGCAGGCGCAGAGGAGGCAATTTCTTCTTTGGTGCGAAGGAGGCAAGCGCAGGCGTGGGTTCCCAAGGAGCTCGGCAAAGGTTTCTATTCCAGTGCTACAAGACCAAGACCGCCAGGACAGCAGGACGGATGTCATCATCGAGCCCACTGCTGCGTCACAACCAGAGGCTTTGCAGGCAAAGACCACCTTTCATCAGCATAAGATGTACTACTTGTCCCCTTTCAAATTGGCCACTGTGGGATCCCTTCCAGCCTACGATTTGGGGGAAGAGGACCGAGGCCACTATAAGTATAGGCTAGCCACCACCGTAGACGGGATCGGTTTGATTCCACCCTCACCCATAGACCTCGTGAGGTTGTTCATCCTTTGTACTAGCTCATCCTCAGCCCCTCGTGAGGCCAATCCACCACAAAGCATGAGTTGGGTCTTACACTACAAGGTGGCCCGAACCTGGGTAAACTGTCGTGTTCATCTTCTTCCTTGTTTGTGTGCATCGAGCTAGGCCGTAGGGTGACGAGCTGGTTGGCTGGATAGGTTGAGTTCTTCGCACACGCCCCAGAGTTCGAACCTTTCTTGGGTCTGCGGAGCCCTGAATCCGACATATCTAGGCAATGATCATTATATAGGCATCATGTCCAAGATTAGTAGACCGACTCCTGCCTGCATCTACTACTATTACTCCACACATCGACCGCTATCCAGCTTGCATCTAGTGTATTAAGTTCATGGAAAAACGGAGTAATGCAATAAGAACGATGACATGATGTAGACGAGATCTATTCATGTAGGAATAGCCCCCATCTTGTTATCCTTAATAGCAACGATACATGCGTGTCTTGCTACCCCTTCTGTCACTGGGAAAGAACACCACACGATCGAACCTGTCGGGGTACACAAACAGGAGGAATATCACCTCGGGAAAGGAGGTCCAAGGCTACCTAGCAAACGATTCGGACCCTCGCACACTTGTACGCGCGTAGCCGCACTCCCCGACGCATCCTTGCCGGGCTTAAGCGCTGCATGCTCGTTGTGTTCTTCCACTCAATCCACCAAAAAGCAGGAGTAGGGTTTTACGCTATCTAGTGGCCCGAACCTGGGTAAAAATCCGCGAGTGTCACCGCCGTCATGTTGTTTCATGGCTTCTGCTCTTTGTGCAACGTGACCCCCCTTGCCAAACCACAAAGGGGCTCATGGCCCCATAGGTGATCGTGATCCACCACGACAGAACCCATCACAAAGCACCTCTTCCCATGGCAAGAAAAATCGATCTAGTTGGCCTAACTAAACCAAAGATTCGAAGAAGAAATACGAGGCTATAAGTAATCATGCATAAAAGAGATCAAAGAACTCAAATAACTTTCATGGATATAGATCTGATCATAAACTCAAAGTTCATCAGATCCCAACAAACACACCACAAAAAGAGTTACATCAAATAGATCTCCAAGAGACCATTGTATTGAGAATCAAAAAGAGAGAAGAAGCCATCTAGCTACTGCCTACGGACCCGTAGGTCTACAATGAACTACTCATGCATCATCGGAGAGGCACCAATGAGAATGATGAACCCCTCTGTGATGGTGTCTAGATTGGATCTCGTGGTTCTAGAACTTGCGGCGGCTGGAATTGTGTTTTGTCGACTCCCCTAGGGTTTTTGGAATATTTGGGTATTTGTAGGGCGAAGAGGCGGTGCGGGAGGCCACCGAGGTGGGCACAACCCACCAGGGCGCGCCTGGACCCCCAGGCGTGCCCAGGTGGGTTGTACCCCCATCGGGGCACCCCTCTAGTACTTTTTTGGCCCATCTTGTGTCTTCTGGTCCATAAAAATTCTCCAAAAAGTTTTGCTGCGTTTGGACTCCATTTGGTACTGATATTCTGCGAAGTAAAAAACAAGCAAAAAACAACAACTGGCACTGGGCACTATGTCAATATGTTAGTCCCAAAAAATGGTATAAAGTTGCTATAAAATGATTGTAAAACATCCAAGAATGATAATATAACAGCATGGAACAAGCAAAAATTATAGATATGTTGGAGACGTATCAGCATCCCCAAGCTTGATTCCTACTCGTCCTCGAGTAGGCAAATTATAAAAACAGAATTTTTGATGTGGAATGCTGCCTAACATGTTCATCACATATTCTTTTCTTTTGTAGCATGGACATTTGGACTTTTATATGGTTCAAAGCAATAGCCTTGTTTTGACATGAAGATTTCAATACTCAAGCATATCAACAAGCAACCATGTCTTTCAAAATATCAACACTAAAGAAAGTTATCCCTAGCCCATCATGCTCAATCATTTATCCATTCATGAAACACACTCGCATATTAGCTACATCTAATGCTGAAGTACGATCATAGTGCCCCTTAGTTGGTGCATTATAAGAGAAGATGGAGACTCAAATAAAAATAAAAATTGCATAAAGTAAATAGACAGGCCATTCGCAGAGGGAAGTAGGGATCCGTAGAGGTGCCATAGCTCAAAGCTTAAATTGAGAGATAATTTTTTTTGAGAGGCATACTTTTCCCGTCAACGAAAATGACCGAGTAATTCCCAACACTTTCCATGCTAGATATATCATATGCAGTTCCCAAACAGAAAATAAAGTTTATTCCTTTTTCCACCATTCTTTCATAATCCATGGCTAGACGTATCCACGGGTGCCCTCCATACCAACACTTTCGAAGGAATTTATTATTTGACAACATAAAGTAAATTTCTTTTTCATTTCGGGACTGGGCATCCCTATTACCGCCGCACTCTCGTGCAATGACAAGTGAATAAACACTCATCTTGAGAATAACATATTTAGCATGGAAAATATTGGCCACCCCCTGCCGCTTCATGAGCAGTACGAGCACACAAAAAAGAAATTTATTTTGAAAATTAGAGATGGCACATACAAATTTGCTTAGAACGGCATGGAAATACTGCATATAGGTAGGTATGGTGGACTCAAATGGCAAAACTGGGTTTAAAGATTTTGGATGCACAAGTAGTATTTCTACTTAGTACAAGTGAAGGCTAGCAAAAAGATTGAGAAGCAACCAACCAAGAAATGAAAAATCACATAAGCGAGCATTAAGCATAACTAACACCGAATAATGCACCACAAGTAGGATGTAATTTCATTGCATAACTATTGACTTTCATGCTTGCATAGGGAATCACAAACCTTAATACCAATATTCTTACTAAAGCATAATTACTCACCAACATGACTCACATGTCACTATCATCATATCTCAAAACTATTACAAAGAATCTAGTTTATTTTGTCCAATGATCTTCATGAAAGTTTTTATAACATCCCTCTTGAATATCTATCACTTTGGGACTAGCTTCATATATTGCAATTGCTTTTGACAAGCTCAAACAAATCTAAGTGAAGAACATGAGCATAAATTTTTTCTCTCAAAATAATATAAGTGAAGCATGAGAGAATTTCTTCAAAATTTTACTAACTCTCAAACAAATCTAAGTGAAGCATGAGAGCATTTCTTCAAAAATATTAAAGCACACCGTGCTCAAAAAGATATAAGTGAAGCACTAGAGGAATTCCATAGTTCAAAAAATTTAAGTGAAGCATATAGAACAATTCTAACAAATCGTAGCATAATTTTGGCTCTCTCAAATAGGTGTGTCCAGAAAGGATACTTGTGACAAACTAAAAAGCAAAACAAGCAAAGACTCATATAATACAAGACGCTCCAAGCAAAACTCATGATCTGTGTGATGGCTCGTGTCTGTGTCAGTATTTCCCCAAAGAGGAAGGGATGATGCAGCACAGCTACGGTAGGTATTTCCCTTAGTTATGAAACCAAGGTTATCGAACCAGTCGGAGAACCAAGCAACACTATGTAAACGGTACCTGCACACAAGAACAAATACTTGCAACCCGACGCGTAAGAGGGGTTGTCAATCCCTCTCGGTTAAAAGATAGATTGATTTGTATGATTTTGGATAAATAGATCTCGCGATAAAACAAAATAAAATAAATAAAGAAAAAGTGCAGCAAGGTATTTTTGGATTTTTAGAATAATAGATCTAAAAGCAAAAGCAAATAAAAATAGATCTCAAAGAAAATATGATAAAGAATAGACCCGGGGGCCGTAGATTTCACTAGTGGCTTCTCCCGACAAAATAGCATACGGCTGGTAAACATATTACTGTTGGGCAATTCATAGAACTTCAAATAATTATGACGATATCTAGGCAATGATCATTATATAGGCATCATGTCCAAGATTAGTAGATCGACTCCTGCCTGCATCTACTACTATTACTCCACACATCGACCGCTATCCAACATGCATCTAGTGTATTAAGTTCATGGAGAAATGAAGTAATGCAATAAGAATGATGACATGATGTAGACAAGATCTATTCATGTAGGAATATACCCCATCTTGTTATCCTTAATAGCAACGATACATGCGTGTCTTGCTGCCCCTTCTGTCACTTGGAAAGAACAACGCACGACCGAACCCATCACAAAGCACCTCTTCCCATGGCAAGAAAAATTGATCTAGTTGGCCTAACTAAACCAAAGATTCGAAGAAGAAATACGAGGCTATAAGTAATCATGCATATAAGAGATCAAAAAAACTCAAATAACTTTCATGGATAAATAGATCTGATCATAAACTCAAAGTTCATCGGATTCCACCAAACACACCGCAAAAAGAGTTAAATCAAATAGATCTCCAAGAGACTGTTATATTGAGAATCAAAAGAGAGAGAGGAAGCCATCTAGCTACTAACTACGGACCCGTAGGTCTACAATAAACTACCCACGCATCATCGGAGAGGCACCAATGAGGATGATGAACCCCTCCGTGATGGTGTCTAGATTGGATCTGGTGGTTCTGGAACTTGCGGCGGCTAGAATTGTGTTTTGTCGACTCCCCTAGGGTTTTTAGATTTTTGGGGTATTTATAGAGCAAAGAGGCGGTGCGGGAGGCGGCCGAGGTGGGCACAACCCACCACGGCGCGCCTGGGCCCCCAGGCACGCCCAGGTGGGTTGTGCTCCCCTCGGAGCCCCTCTCTGGTACTTCTTTGGTCCAACAGGTGTCTTCTGGTCCAGAAAAATTCTCCAAAAAGTTTCGCTGCGTTTGGACTCCGTTTGGTACTGATATTCTACGAAGTAAAAAACTAGCAAAAAACAACAACTAGCACTGGGCACTATGTCAATAGGTTAGTCCCAAAAAATGATATAAAGTTGCTATAAAATGATTGTAAAACATCCAAGAATGATAATATAATAGCATGGAACAAGAAAAAATTATAGATACGTTGGATACGTATCAATGTGACGAATAAAAATATAGCTCCAAGTAAAATACCGATGGTTGTTAGAAGAAAGAGGGGATGCCTTACGGGGCATCCCTAAGCTTAGTTGCTTGGTTATCCTTGAATATTAACTTGGGGTGCCATGGGGCATCCCCAAGCTTAGGCCTTTCTTACTCCTTATTCCTTTATCCATCGTGATCTTAGCCAAAACTTGAAAACTTCAATCACACAAAACTTAACAAAACCTTCGGGAGATCCGTTAGTATAAGAAACCAATCTTTACTTTAAGTACTGTAGAAAACTGATTGAAATTTTGTTATTGAATTATATCTACTGTATTATAACTTTACCATGGCTTATACCCCCTTATACAATCCATAGATTCATTAAAATAAGCACACAATGCAAAGAAAACAGAATCTGTCAAAAACAGAACAGTCTAAAAAGATGCGAATTGTTCTCATACTTCTATAACTCCAAAACTTATGAACAATTAGGACAACAGACGAAATTTGTTAGTCAATCTTTTGTAAAAAATTCAGATTTTTTTGTCACTTCTGTGAATTTAACAAATTATGTTAGTGGACGCAAAAGTTTCTGTTTTTCAACAGGATCGAATCAACTATCGCCAAAGCTATCCCAAAGGCTTTACTTGGTACAAACACTAATTAAAATATAAAAAACACAATCATAATAGAGGCATAATTGTGCAAACACTCAAGAGCAGAAAGAAAAAGGAAAAAATATTTTATTCATTGGGTTGCCTCCCAACAAGCGCTTTTCTTTAAAGCCTCTTAGCTAGGCATTGATAATTTTGATGATACTCGCATGAAAGACAAGAACTGAAACACAAAGAGAGCATCAATAAACATGTGACTAACACATTTAAGTTTAACATCCTGTGCATAGGCATTTTATTGGAAAACAAAATATCAAGACAAGAAATATCTAGCATATGCAAGGAAGAAGAAAGAAACAATAGCAATCTCAACATAACAAGAGGTAATTTAGTAACATGAAAATTTCTACAACCATATTTTCCTCTCTCATAATAATTACATGTAGGATCATAATCAAATTCAACAATATAACTATCATATAAAATTTTCTCTTCATGATCCACATGCATAAAAGTTTTATAATCTTCCAAGATAGTGGGATTAACATCAACTAAAGTCATGACCTCTCCAAACCCACTTTCATCAAAAATTTCGTAAGATTGAACACTCTCCAAATATGTGGGATTATTTTTACCTAAAGCTGACGCTCTTCCAAACCCACTTTCAATATTATTGCAAACATTATTATCAATATCATATTCATCATGAGGCTTAAATAAATTTTCAAGATCATAAGAAGCACCCCAATCATGATCATTGCAATAAGTAGTGGACATAGTAAAATTAACATCCCCAAGCTTGTGGTTTTGCATATTATTAGCACAAATGACATTAATAGAATTTATAGTAAAATCATTGCAATCATGCTTTTCATTCAAGGAGCTATCATGAATCACTTCATAAATTTCTTCATCACAATTTTTAGATTCACGAATCTCAAGCAAAACTTCATAAAGATAATCTAATGCACTCAACTCACTAGCAATTGGTTCATCATGATTGGATCTTTTAAAAAGATTCGCAAGTGGATGGGGATCCATATCAATAGATTTTTAGCAAGCAAAGATGCAAGGATATAGAAGGCACATGGCAACACAAGCAAACAAAGGATCAAACAAGAAAAAGGCAAACAAAAAGAAGGCGAATAAAAAGGCAAATTTTTGTGAAGTGGGGGAGATGAAAATGAGAGGCAAATGAAAAATAATGTAAATTGCAAGGAGATGAGATTTGTGATTAGGAACCTGATAGATGTTGATGATGTCTCCCCGGCAACGGCACCAGAAATTACTTTTGATGTCTCTTGAACTACGTCAGTATTTCCCCAAAGAGGAAGGGATGTTGCAGCAGAGCTACGGTAGGTATTTCCCTCAGTTATGAAACCAAGGTATCAATCTAGTAGGAGAACCAAGCAACACTATGTAAATGGTACCTGCACACAAATAACAAATACTTGCAACCCGACGATTAGGAGGGGTTGTCAATCCCTCTACGGGTAACGGTGCCAGAAATTGTCAAGTTGCTGGGATAAAAATTGTATAGATTGGATAGATAGCTCTCGATAAAACGTGAAATAAAATAAATAGCAAAAAAGTGCTGCAAGGTATTTTTGGGTTTTTGGTATAATAAATATGAAAATAAAAGGGAATAAAAATAGATCTCAAAGCAAATATGATAAAGAATAGACCTGGGGGCCGTAGATTTCACTAGTGGCTTCTCTCAAGAAAATAGCACACGGTGGGTAAACAAATTACTGTTGGGCAATTGATAGAATATCGAATAATTATGACGATATCCTGGCAATGATCATTATATAGGCATCACGTCCAAGATTAGTACACCGACTCCTCCCTGCATCTACTACTATTACTCCACACATCGACAGCTATCCAGCATGCATCTAGTATATTAAGTTCATGGAAAAACGGAGTAATGCAATAAGAACGATGAGATGATGTAGACGAGATCTATTCATGTAGGAATAGCCCCCATCTTGTTATCCTTAATAGCAACGATACAGGCATGTTGCCCCTTCTGTCACTGGGAAAGAACACCGCACGATCGAACCCATCACAAAGCACCTCTTCCCATGGCAAGAAAAATCAATTTAGTTGGCCTAACTAAACCAAAGATTCGAAGAAGAAATACGAGGCTATAAGTAATCATGCATAAAAGAGATCAAAGAACTCAAATAACTTTTATGGATATAGATCTGATCATAAACTCAAAGTTCATCGGATCCCAACAAGCACACCGCAAAAAGAGTTACATCAAATAGATCTCCAAGAGACCATTGTATTGAGAATCAAAAAGAGAGAAGAAGCCATCTAGCTACTGCCTACGGACCCGTAGGTCTACAATAAACTACTCACGCATCATTGGAGAGGCACCAATGAGGATGATAAACCCCTCCGTGATGGTGTCAAGATTGGATCTCCTGGTTCTGGAACTTGAGGCGGCTGGAATTGTGTTTCGTCAACTCCACCAGGGTTTTTGGAATATTTGGGTATTTATAGGGCTAAGAGGCGGTGCGGGAGGCCACCGAGGTGGGCACAACCCACCAGGGCGCGCCTGGGCCCCCAGGCACGCCCAGGTGGGTTGTGCCCCCCTCGGGGCACCCCTCTGGTACTTCTTTGGCCCATGTTTTGTGTTCTGGTGCATAAAAATTCTCCAAAAAGTTTCGCTGCGTTTGGACTCCGTTTGGTACTGATATTCTGCGAAGTAAAAAACAAGCAAAAAACAGCAACTGGCACTAGGCACTATGTCAATAGGTTAGTCCCAAAAAAGTACATAAAGTTGCTATAGAATGATTGTAAAACATCCAATAATGATAATATAACATCATGGAACAAGCAAAAATTATAGATACATTGGAGACGTATCAATATTATATTCATCAAAATCATCATGTGTAACGGTAAAATGCAACCTATCAATATAATCCTTAATAAGCGCAAACTTCTCCGATATAGTGTAGTTGGGAGAATTCAAAAATATAATAGGACTATCATGTGTGGCTGCAATACCAACAATTTCATTCTTAACATAAGGAACTATACCAAGTTCATCTCCTTAAGCATAATTCAAATTGGCATCTTGGCCACAAGCATAGCAAGCATCAATTTCATCAAAAAGGGATATTTCAAATGAATCCAAGGGATCATAGCAATCATCATAGCATTCATCCTTCGGTAAGCTCGAAGGGAAATTAAACAATGTATGGGATAAAGAGTTACTCTCATTAGAAGGTGGGCACAGGTGATCAATCCTCTCTTCCTCCTTTTGTTCTTCACTCTCCTCCTCATCTTTTTCATCTAATGAGCTCACAATTTCAGCAATTTCTTCTTCCACAGTTTCCTGCAAAATATTAGTCTCTTCTTGGATAGCAGAGACTTTGTCAATAAGTTCTTTAACATAAGCATTGGAAGCATAGTTTTCATAGCAATATTTAAGTATGACCAAATTTTCAGATTTGTAAAGAGTAACATCATACTTCTCAATCAAAGAAGCTCCTTCGTAGGCACCCATAAAACAAACAAATTCTTCAATTTGTACAATATCATAGTAATTATAAGCACCTTTGGCATAAGAAGATAAGATTCCATTATCCTTAAACTCACATTAGAAGGGAAGGTGGCTTTTAGATTCTTCAAAACAACAAGTAAGACCATATATTTCGTAGAAATTCCAAGCATAGCAATGCAAATTATTAATATGATGCCATAAGAGTTTCCCTTTTTAAGATAAATAGTGTTGCACAAAATAAGTATGCTCATTTAAAGATTTTCCCTCAACTAAGCTAGTTGGGTTTTCAGCACGAGCACATAGGGATCAAAGATGATCCAAGTAGAAAGCTTCAATAGTATGATAGATTTTGGGTGGTTCTTCAACCATTGGTTTAGCAGGTACACTAGTTTTTTTTGGGTATTTTATGTTTCTTACCCATAACTAAAGATAGAAAACAAGAGCGCAAAATAAAATCTTCTTAGTGATAAAGCAAACAAGAACACACAAGAATATTCACCCCATGCTATTGCTCCCCGGCAACGGCGCGAGAAAAAGGTCTTGATAACACACAAGTATAGGGGATCACTTGTAGCTTTTTCGATAAATAAGAGCGTGATAGGTTTCCAACGTATCTACAATTTTTTATTGTTCCATGCTGTTATATTATCATTCTTGGATGTTTTAGAATCATTTTATAGCAACTTTATATAATTTTTTGGGACTAACCTATTGACATAGTGCCCAGTGCCAGTTGCTGTTTTTTGCTTGTTTTTTACTTCACAGAATATCAGTACCAAACGGAGTCCAAATGCAACAAAACTTTTTGGAGATTTTATTTGGACCAGAAGACACCTTGGGGGCCAAGAAAGCACCAGACGGGATCCCCGTGGGGTCCACAAGACACCTCTAGGTGGGTTGTGGGCCCCATAAAGGTCTCCTGCACCGCCTCTTCGTCCTATAAATTCCCAAATATTCCAGAGACCCTAGGGTAGTCGACGAAACACAATTCCAGCCGCCGCAAGTTCCAGAACCACGAGATCCAATCTAACACCATCACAGAGGGGTTCATCATCCTCATTGGTGCCTGTCCGATGATGCGTGAGTAGCCCACCATAGACCTATGGGTCTGTAGGCAGTAGCTAGATAGCTTCCTCTCTCTTTTTGCTTCTCAATACAATGGTCTCTTGGAGATCTATTTGATGTAACTCTTTTTGCGGTGTGTTTGTTGGGATCCGATGAACTTTGAGTTTATGATCAGATCTATATCCATGAATATTATTTGAGTTTTCTTTCATCTCTTATATGCATGATTATTTATCACCTTGTATTTCTTCTTTGAATCTTTGGTTTAGTTAGGCCAACTAGATTGATTTTTCTTGCCATGGGAAGAGGTGCTTTGTGATGGGTTTGATTTTGCAGTATCCTCTCCCAGTGACAGAAGGGGCAGCAAGGCATGCATGTATCATTGCTATTAAGGATAACAAGATGGGGTCTATTCCTACATGAATAGATCTTGTCTACATCATGTCATCGTTCTTATTGCATTACTCCGTTTCTCCATGAACTTAATACACTAGATGCATGCTGGATAGCGGTCGATGTGTGGAGTAATAGTAGTAGATGCAGGCAGGAGTCGTTCTACTAATCTTGGACGTGATTCCTATATATTGATCATTTCCTTGGATATCGTCATAATTATTCGATCTTTTACCAATTGCCCAACAATAATTTGTTTACCCACCATGTGCTATTTTCTTGAGAGAAGCCGCTAGTGAAATCTACGGCCCCCGGATCTATCTTTTATCATATTGCTTTTCAATCTATATTTTTCATCGCATTTGTTTTTAGATCTATTATTCCAAAAACCCTACTTTGCTGCACTTTTTATGTGCATCTTTTATTTCGCATTTTATTCAGATCTATTTATCCAAACACATACAAAACAATCTATCTTTTTACAGAGGAGGGATTGACAACCCCTCTTACGCGTTAGGTTGCGAGGATTTGTTCTTTGTGTGCAGGTACCGTTTACATAGTGTTGCTTGGTTCTCCTACTAGATTTATACCTTGGTTTCATAACTGAGGGAAATACCTACTATAGTTGTACTGCATCATCCCTTCCTTTTTAGGGAAATGCCGACGCAATTTCAAGCCGCATCAAAAGGAATTTCTGGCGCCGTTGCCAGGGAGACATCATCAACATATATCAGGTTCCTAATCACAAATCTCATCTCCTTGCAATTTACATTATTTGCCATTTGCCTCTTGTTTTCATCTCCCCCACTTCACAAAATTTGCCATTTTATTTGCCTTCTCTTTTTCGTTCGCCTTTTTCTCATCAGATCTATCTTTTTGTTTGCAATCTTGTTTGCGTAGTCATGACGACTCAAGAAAACACCAAGTTGTCTTATTTTTCCAGTACCAATAACAATGATTTTATTAGCACTCCGATTGCTCCCCCCGCCACTAGTGCGAAATCTTGTGATATTAATGCCGCTTTGTTGAATCTTGTTATGAAAGATCAACTTTCCGGTAATCCTAATGAGGATGTAGCGTCCCATCTAAACACATTCATAGAATTTTGTGATATGCAAAAGAAAAAAGATGTGGACAATGATATTGTGAAGTTGAAATTATTTCCTTTCTCTTTTGCGGGATCGTGCAAAAATTTGGTTTTCTTCTTTGCCGCGCAATAGTATCGATTCTTGGGATAAGTGCAAAGATGCTTTTATTACTAAGTATTTTTCGCCCGTGAAAATTATTTCCCTTAGAACTCAAATCATGAATTTTAAGCAACTTGAGCATGAACATGTTGCACAATCTTGGGAAAGAACGAAATTGATGCTAAGAAATTGTCCTACTCATGGTTTAAATCTTATGCGGGATTGAATTTTGTTTCTAGAAAACTTTTAGATTCCACCACGGGTGCTACTTTTATGGAAATTACCTTGGGTAAAGCTACTAAATTACTAGATAATATCATGGCAAATTATTCACAATGGCATACCGAAAGATCACCCACTAGTAAAAAAGTTAATTCGGTTGAAGAAATTAGTACTTTGAGTGAAAAAGTTGATGCTCTTATGAAATTGGATGCTACTAACAAGTGCTCCTATTTATCTTAATGATGTGCCTTTGTCTACTTTGATTGAGCAAAATAGTGATCCCGTAGATGTGAATTTTGTCTCACGAAACAATTTCAACAACAATGCTTATAGAGGTAATTTTAATCCGAGGCCTTTTCCTGGAAATTCTTCTAATAATTATGGTAATTCTTCTTACAATAATAATAGGAACCCCTCTGATCTTGAGAGTAATATTAAAGAATTTATCAATGCTCAAAAAGTTTTCAATACTACGATAGAAGAAAAGTTGAATAAGATTGATGATATGTCTAGAAGCATTGATAGAATTTCTCATGATGTAGAAAAATCTCAAGATTAAATTTTTTCCACCCAAGGTTGATATTAATGAATCAATTAAAGCTTTATATGTTTCTATGCTTAGAGCTAAAAGAGAATTTTTAGAAAGAGCATTTTCTAGTGATTGCTTTCATAAAAATGATGAAGATCTTAAAGTGATTGGTGTTTCTTCTATTGATTATTTGTTTAGTAATATTAAACTTGATGATAAAGGGACTGAAGAAGAGTCAACTTTAGTTAGAGGGTGTCCCGATAATTTGGAGGGTGAAAATCTTGATGAAAAAATTGATAAAAGTGGGTTTGGAGAGGTCAAAACTTTAAGTAGGGATGTGTCCACTCTTTTGGATTACAAAGACTTTAATTATGATAATTGCTCTTTGATTGAATGTATTTATTTATTGCAATCCATGATAAATTCACCCCATGCTTATGAACAAAATAAAGCTTTTACTAAACATATCGTAGATGCCATGATGAAAGCTTTAGAAGAAAAGTTGGAATTAGAGATTTCAATTCCTAGAAAATTACATGATGAATGGGAACCTACCATCAAAGTCAAGATTAAAAATTATGAGTGCTTTGCTTTATGTGATTTGGGTGCTAGTGTTTCCACAATTACGAAATCTTTATGTGATGTGCTTGGTCTTACCGATATTGAAGAATGTTCTCTTAGTTTGCGCTTGGCGGATTCTACTATTAAAAAGCCTTTGGGAAGAATTAATGATGTTCTTATTCTTGCAAATTAGAATTATGTGCCCATAGATTTTATTGTTCTTGATATTGATTGCAATCCGTCTTGTCCCATTATTCTTGGTAGACCGTTTTTGCGAACTATAGGTGCCGTGATTGATATGAAAGAAGGGAATATTAAATTTCAGTTTCCACTAAGAAAGGGTATGGAACACTTCCCTAGAACAAGAATTAGGCCACCATATGAATCAATCACGAGGGCAACCTATCGGACAAAAACCAAAGATGACAATACTTGAATCTACGCATTATGCCTAGTTAGGGGCATAAAACGATAGCACTTGTTGGGAGGCAACCCAATGAATAAAATTTATTTTTGCCTTTTTATTTATGATCTTGAGTGTTTGCACAATTATTCCTTTGTTATTATTGTGTTTTTTAAGTTTTTATTAGTGTTTGTGCCAAGTAAAGCCTTTGGGATAGCTTTGGGTGATAGTTGATTTGATCCTGTTGAAAAACAGAAACTTTTGTGTCCAGTAACAGAATTGTTAAAATGCACAGAAGCAACGAAAAATTCTTAATATTTTACAAAAGATTTATATACAAATTTACTATGTTGGACTAATTTTTTAGAATTTTTGGAGTTATATAAGTATGAGTAAAATTCGCATCTTTACAGACTTTTTCTGTTTTTGACAGATTCTGTTTTCTTTGCATTGTGTGCTTATTTTGATGAATCTATGGATTGTATCGGGGGGGTATAAGCCATGGTAAAGTTATAATACAGTAGGTATAATGCAATAACAAAATATTAATGGCTTTTCAATAGTACTTAAGGCAAAGATTGGTTTTATTATACTAATGGATCTCACGAAGGTTTTGTTAAGTTTTATGTGATTGAAGTTTTCAAGTTTTGGGTGAGATCTCGATGGATGAAGGAATAAGGATTGAAAAGATCCTAAGCTTGGGGATGCCCATGGCATCCCAAGTTAATATTCAAGGAGAACCAAGCAACTAAGCTTGGGGATGCCCCGGAAGGCATCCCCTCTTTCTTCAAACAACCATCGGTAATTTTACTTGGAGCTATATTTTTATTCATCACATATCATGAGTTTTGCTTGGAGCATCTTGTATTATATGAGTCTTTGCTTGTTTTGCTTTTTAGTTTGTCACAAGTATCCTTTCTGGACACACCTATTTGAGAGAGCCAAAATTATGCTATGATTTGTTAGAATTGCTCTTTATGCTTAACTTAAATTTTTTGAGCTATGGAATTGCTCTAGTGTTTCACTTATATCTTTTTGAGCATGGTGTGCTTTAATATTTTTAAAGAAATACTCTCATGGTTCACTTAGATTAATTTGAGAGTTAGTAAATTTTTGAAGGAATTATCTCAGGCTTCACTTATATTATTTTAAGAGAAGAAAATTTTTATGCTCATGTTCTTAACTTAGATTTATTTGAGCTTGTCAACAGCAATTGCAACATATGAAATTAGTCCTAAAGTGATAGATATTCAAGAGGGATATAATAAAATATTTCATGAAGATCACTGGACAAAATAAACTTGATTCTTTGTAATAGTTTTGAGATATGATGATAGTAATATATGAGTCATGTTGGTGAGTAATTATGCTTTAGTAAGAATATTGGTGTTAAGGTTTTTGATTCCCTATGCAAGCACGAAAGTCAATAGTTATGCAATGAAATTACATCCTACTTGTGGTGCATTAATCGGTGTTAGTTATGCTCAATGCTCGCTTATGTGAAATTTTGTTTCGTGGTTGGTTGCTTCTCAATCTTTTTGCTAGCCTCCGCTTGTACTAAGTAGAAATACTACTTGTGCATCCAAAATCTTTAAACCTAGTTTTCCGATATGAGTCCACCATACCTACCTATATGCGGTATTTCTGTGCCGTTCTAAGCAAATTTTTATGTGCCAATTCTATTTTTTCAAAATGAATTTCCTTTTTGTGTGCCCGTACCGCTCATGAAGTGGCAGGGGGTGACCAATATTTTCCATGCTAGATGTGTTATTCTCAAGATGAGTGTTTATTCACTTGTCATTGCATGAGAGTATGGCGGTAATAGGGATGCCCAGTCCCAAAATGAAAAAGAAATTTACTTTATGTTGTCAAATAATAAATTCCTTGGAAAGTGTTGGTATGGACGGTACCTGTGGATACGGCTAGCCGTGGAATGTGAAAGTATGATGGAAAAAGGAATAAACTTTATTTTCTGTTTGTGAACCGCCTATGATATATCTAGCATGGAAAGTGTTGGGAATTACTCGGTCATTTTCATTGACGGGAAAAGCATGCCTCTCAAAAAATTTATCTCTCAATTTAAGCTTTGAGCTCTAGCACCTCTACAAATCCCTACTTCCCTCTGCGAAGGGCATATCTATTTACTTTATGTAATTTTTATTTTTATTTGAGTCTCCATCTTCTCTTATAAAGCACCAACTAAGGAGCACTATGATCATACTTGTGCATTGGACATAGCTAATATTCGAGTGTGTTTCATGAATGGATCAATGATTGAGCATGATGGGCTAGGGATAACTTTCTTTATGTTGATATTTTGAAAGACATAGTTGCTTGTTGATATGCTTGAGTATTGAAGTTAGCATGTCAAATATAGACTATTGCTTTGAATAATCTAAAAGTCCAAATGTCCATGCTACTAAAGAAAAGAATATGTGATGAACATGTTAGGCAGCATTCCACATCAAAAGTTTTGTTTTTATCATTTACCTACTCGAGGACGAGCAGGAATTAAGATTGCGGATGCTGATATGTCTCCAACGTATCTATAATTTTTTATTGTTCCATGCTGTTATATTATCATTCTTGGATGTTTTACAATCATTTTATAGCAACTTTATATAATTTTTCGGGACTAACCTATTGACATAGTGCCCAGTGCCAGTTGCTGTTTTTTGCTTGTTTTTTACTTCGCAGAATATCAGTACCAAACGGAGTCCAAATGCAACAAAACTTTTTGGAGATTTTATTTGGACCAGAAGACACCTTGGGGGCCAAGAAAGCACCAGACGGGATCCCCGTGGGGTCCACAAGACACCTCTAGGTGGGTTGTGGGCCCCACAAAGGTCTCCTGCACCGCCTCTTCGCCCTATAAATTCCCAAATATTCCAGAGACCCTAGGGTAGTCGACGAAACACAATTCCAGCCGCCGCAAGTTCCAGAACCACGAGATCCAATCTAACACCATCACAGAGGGGTTCATCATCCTCATTGGTGCCTGTCCGATGATGCGTGAGTAGCCCACCATAGACCTATGGGTCTGTAGGCAGTAGCTAGATAGCTTCCTCTCTCTTTTTGCTTCTCAATACAATGGTCTCTTGGAGATCTATTTGATGTAACTCTTTTTGCGGTGTGTTTGTTGGGATCCGATGAACTTTGAGTTTATGATCAGATCTATATCCATGAATATTATTTGAGTTTTCTTTGATCTCTTATATGCATGATTATTTATAGCCTCATATTTCTTCTTCGAATATTTGGTTTAGTTAGGCCAACTAGATCGATTTTTCTTGCCATGGGAAGAGGTGCTTTGTGATGGGTTTGATCTTGAGGTGTCCTCTCACAGTAACAGAAGGGGCAGCAAGACACGCATGTATCATTGCTATTAAGGATAACAAGATGGGGTCTATTCCTACATGAATAGATCTTGTCTATATCATGTCATCGTTCTTATTGCATTACTCCGTTTCTCCATGAACTTAATACCCTAGATGCATTCTGGATAGCGGTTGATGTGTGGAGTAATAGTAGTAGATGTAGGCAGGAGTCGGTCTACTAATCTTGGACGTGATGCCTATATATTGATCATTGCCTTGGATATCTTCATAATTATTCGATCTTCTATCAAGTGCCCAACAGTAAATTTTTTACCCACCGTGTGCTATTTTCTCGAGAGAAGCCACTAGTGAAATCTATGGCCCCCGGGTCTATCTTTTATCATATTTCTTTCTGATCTATATTTTTCATCGCATTTGTTTTTAGATCTATTATTCCAAAAACCCAAAAATACTTTGCTGCACTTTTTATTTGCATCTTTTGTTTCGCGTTTTATTCAGACCTATTTATCCAAATACATACAAAACAATCTATCTTTTTACCGAGGGATTGACAACCCTTCTTACACGTTGGGTTGCTAGGATTTGTTCTTTGTGTGCAGGTACCGTTTACGTAGTGTTGCTTGGTTCTCCTACTGGATTGATACCTTGGTTTCATAACTGAGGGAAATACCTACCATAGCTGTACTGCCTCATCCCTTCCTCTTTGGGGAAATACGGACGCAGTTTCAAGCCGCATCAGAGTGTCGAACCCAACAAGGAGCTAAAGGTAGGATTTATATTCCCTTCAAGTTCTATCGACCACCGATACAAATTTACGCACACTTAGCATTCGCTTAACCTAGAACAAGTATGAAACTATTTTGTAGGTGAGAGAATAAGTTTGCAAGGATAAAACTAGTTGTACTTAGCAAGAATAAAACTACGAGTAATTTGCAAGATAATAAAAGTTAGTTGTTTAGTAGAAAGGTTTTTGTCACACAAGAAAGTTATTTGTCCCTAGGCAATCGCTAACTAGACCGGTAATCATTATTGCAATTTTATATGAGGGAGAGGCATGAGCTAACATACTTTTCATACTTGTATCATATGAACTTATGATTGGAACTCTAGCAAGCATCCGCAACTACCAAAGATCGTTAAGGTAAAACCCAACCATAGCATTAAGTATCAAGTCCTCTTTACTCCCATATGCAACAACCTACTTACTCGGCTATGTGTTTCCGTCACTCACACCACCCACCATAAGCGAATCATGAACGTATTACAACACCCTACAGCGGGAATCCCTCACGCTTGCGCGACATGGAGGGCACCATAGGACGGCCCCAAAATAAAACATACAATTCAAACCAATCATGATCATCAATCAACCCATAGGACAAAACAAATCTACTCAAACATCATAGGATGGCAACACATCATTGGATAATAATATGAAGCATGAAGCACCTTGTTTAAGTAGAGATTACAGCGGGGAGAAGAGGTGTTACACTGCTGCATAGAGGGGAAGAGAGTTGGTCTTGACGGCAACGAAGTTGTTGGTGTAGATCGCCATCACGATGATTGCCCCGGCGGTGCTCCGGCGCCACCGACAGAGGGGGGAGAGAGCCCCCTCTTTCTTATTCTTGCTTGGCCTCCCCCTAGATGGGAGGAGAGTTCCCCCTCTGGTCCATGGTCTCCATGGCGGCGAAGGGTCAGGAGCCCCTCCGAGATTGGATCTCTCTCTGTTCTCTTCTGTTTCGCGTTCCTGTTTTCTGGCCGATAACCGTTTCTTAAATTCTCGGAGATCCTTAACTCCGATTGGGCTGAAATTTTAACATGATTTTTTCTGAATATTATCTTTCTTGCGGCGAAAGAAGGGCTGCAACCGCCTTACGAGGTGCGCACAACACACCTGGGCGCGCCCTAGCGCCTTGTGGGCCCCTCGAGCACTGTCTTGCATTGATTCTTCTTCCCAAAACTCACATATATTCCAAAATAAATCTCTGTAAATTTTTATCGCGCTCGGACTTCTTTTGATATGGATATTCTGCGAAACAAAAAACATGCAACAAACAGGAACTGGCACTGGGCACTGGATCAATATGTTAGTCCCAAAAATAATATAAAATGTTGCGAAAAGTATATGAAAGTTGTAGAATATTGGCATGAAACAATCAAAAATTATAGATACGACGGAGACGTGTGAGTTTAGATTTTATTCATGGTGCTTTCTGTAAACTGCTTGCTAAGTATAATGTCAACCATAGAATTGCATCTCCCTGTCATCCTCAATCTAGTGGTCAAGTTGAATTGAGCAATAGAGAAATAAAGTTAATTTTGCAAAAGACCGTCAATATATATAGAAATAATTGGTCTAAGAAACTTGATGACGCATTATGGGCTTATAGAACCGCTTAGAAAAATCCTATGGGTATGTCCCCTTATAAAATGGTCTATGGAAAAGCATGTCATTTACCTCTTGAGCTAGAACATAAAGCATATTGGGAAATTAAAGAACTTAATTATGATTTCAAACTTGCCGGTGAGAAGAGGTTATTTGATATTAGCTCACGAGATGAGTGGAGAACCCAAGCATATGAAAATGCCAATCTGTTTAAAGAAAAGTTAAAAGATGGCATGATAAAAGAATTCAAAAACGGGAATTCAAAGTGGGTGATTATGTTCTATTGTACAACTCTCATTTCAGATTCTTTGTAGGAAAACCTCTCTCAAAATAGGAAGGACCGTACATCATCGAAGAAGTTTATCATTCCAGAGCTATCAAAATCAAAAATTCCGAAGGCACTAATCCGAGGGTGGTCAATGGACAAATAATTAAGCATTATATCTTAGATAAACCTATTAATGTTGAAACTAACATTATTCAAACTATGACACAGGAGGGACACATAAGAGAGACCTTCCAGAACACTCCAGAACCCCTAAAAGAAATAGGTATGTGATACGGTAAGTAAACCGACTCCAAAAATTCCATAAAAATACTTCCTGTTAGTTTTGGAATATTAGAAATAATAACAAAATAAGAAACAACCGAGGGGACCCATGAGGTGCACACGGGGCACCAGGGTGCGCCCACCCCCCTGGGCGCGCCCTGGTGGCTCGTGGGTCCCTCGTGAGCCTTCCCGACTCCGTTTTCTTCTGGAATACTTGTTTTGCAAGATAAAATTCTTTATAAATACCCCCAAACATTTTGACCACCGCATCGCAGAAACCTCCTCTATTCTTGTTTCATGCTATTTTACTGACAGATCTAGATCGCCATGTGAAAGGATTGAGAAGAGGGGTCTAGAGGGGGGTGATTAGAACCTTAACAAGCAAAAGTGGCAGTTTTTAATTTCTTCAAGTTAAGGTTGAGTTTAGCACATGTAAAGTACTCACAATACATTTCAAGCAAGCATGACAAGAGTATACCCAGCGGAAAGAGTAAAGCATGCAAATTGCAAGGAAGTAAAGGGATGGGATTGAAGTTTGCAAATGCAATGGAGACACGGAGATTTTTGGCATGGTTCTGATAGTTGGTGCTATCGTACGTCCACGTTGATGGAGACTTCAACCCATGAAGGGTAACGGCTGCACGAGTCCATGAAGGGCTCCACCCACGAAGGGTCCATGAAGAAGCAACCTTGTCTATCCCACCATGGCCATCGCCCACGAAGGACTTGCCTCACTCGGGTAGATCTTCATGAAGTAGGCGATCTCCTTGCCCTTACAAACTTCTTGGTTCAACTCCACATCATGACGGAGGCTCCCAAGCGACACCTAACCAATCTAGGAGACACCACTGTCGGGGACGAATCCACGATCACCTATGGGACCCAAGGAAGGACCCCTTTACGTTCGGCAGGGAGAGACGGTCGCACGAAGAGCAGATCTAGCGAAGAACACGACAGCGCACGGGAGAGATTTACCCAGGTTCGGGCCGCACGGATGCGTAAAACCCTACTCCTGCTTTTTGGTGTATTATCTGGATGATCGCTCTAGCTCCAGGAGCGCTACAGTACAGAGTAGCTGCGTACAATACTGGAGTTCTCGATCTCTGAGTTCCTTTTTTTCCCCCACGTTGCCTATGGGCCTCCTTTTATACGCACAAAGGGGTCACCAACAGGTGGCAAACAGTAAAGGTAGAGGTGGAAAGTTGCTACAGTAAGGCCATTGTTACTAGGATGACATGTCCTACCTACCACTGACGGCAGGGGACAAGGGCATTAAATGCCCATGCCTTAGCTGTCCAGATACATGTATCTGGACGTCTTGGACGTGGGAAAAGCCTATCCCACCTGCTCCTGCACCGCTAGCTACAAAGCACCGCCGTCTACACAGTGCCCTGCCACGCACGCTTGGAAGGACCCAGAGCGCCACGCTGGCAGAGGCACTGGAGCAGCAGCACAGTAGCACAGTGGTACAGTAACGCTTGCCGCGGCAAGACCTTGCCGCACTTGATAGCTTGCCGCGCAAGGTAACTTGCCGGGGCAAGTACCTTGCCGCAGCTGCTATCTTGCCGTAGCCAATACCTTGCTGCAGCCAATGACTTGCCGGGGCAAGTACCTTGCCGCGGCAAGTACTCTGCTACATCATTTACATGCTTATCACTGACGGGTCAGGACAAGCGCATTAAATGCTCTGTCTAGGGGTCCCTTAGCTTCTTAGGGATGGGAAAAGGGGCCATCCCATCAGCACTGCTTGGCACAGTGCTCTGCCATGCATGCCTGGAGAAGGGTCCAGAGTGCCATGCTGGCGGCCGCACTGGAGCAGCAGCATAGTGGCATAACCTTGCCGGGCAGGAACCTTGCCGGGCTCAGCTGGTCATCCCGGCAAGAACCTTGCCGGGGCCTTGTCTCCAGTCTAGCTGTCCCCCGGCAAGCCTTGCCGGGTTCAGCTGGTCATCCCGGCAAGAACCTTGCTGGGGCCTTATCTTTAGTCTTGTCGAGTCCTGAGCTTGCCGGCCCTGATCTCGCCGGCAGTAGTAGACTTGATCTTCTGGTCGACCCGCCTGGAGTCTTGTCTTGCCAGCTCTGCCTTGCCGGCGTTGCGTGGACCCATTCTCGGCAAGTAGACCTTGCCGGGAACCGGGCTTCGAATGTACTCTTGGGTGGATTCCTCCTCTGCCATGTCCTTCCCGCCTGGAGGCTGCGACTTGCCGGTGCGTGTCTAGGGGTAGTGAACACCCCCCTGTTTAGTACACCGACAGGAGCCCCCGGGCCTGGGCCGGACAGGCGTGCACAGTGGTTGTCCGGGCTAGGCCCAACGACACGCACCGGCAACATGTAGATCTGCTCCCTGCCGTTCCTCCCGCCTGGAGGTCGCAACCCTGTTGCTGCAATGGCACGCATAAAGAAACAATTTAGCTTAATTAGGCCAAGCTTTATGGCACAAGAGATATTCCTTCATGCTAAATGAATGCATGCTTCCCCCTTGATTGATTCCGTCCTTGCACATATGTTGTACCCTACGCTGTCTGGAAACCCTGCTGGTGCGCACGCTTGCCGCGAGCGCTAGGTGTGGGTCTTTAGCAGCCTGCTGGAAACGCCGCCGCCAGCAAGGCGACTTGCCGGGCCAGAACACAGCTGCTAAGTTTGCCGAGTGGACTCGAGGCGAAACCAGAGCGCGGACTAACCACGGCAAGGTCCTTTCGCGTGTAGGTCGATATACGAGAACGAGGAATCAATCAAGACGACCCATGCTTGCTGGAAAGCTTTCCGGTGCGCACGCTCCAGGCAGCGGCGCTTGGGGATCGGGTCCTTAGCAGCTCGCCGGGAACGCCGCCTCCCGGAAAGGTTTACCTTCCCGGTTCTGGTGCAGCTGCTCACATCGCCGAGCGGACTCGAGGCGACTAGGAACGCAACTAGCCCCGGGAAGGCTCCTTCGCGTGTAGGTGTAAGAAGCGAGTGAGGACAGTAAAATGAATGCAATTGCCGAAAAACCTATGCAACTTAGCTTTTTCTGCTAGGGCGCCGCTAGCCCCCGAGCTTGTTTCTTGCTCAAAGAGTGGTTGTCGGAGCCCCCGGCAAGGGAGGCTCTTAACTCTGGCGGAGAACTTTGACGTTCTCGACGCCAGCTTCTGGCAAGGGGTTGCCGGGAAGGCTCTTGACTCTGGCGGAGAACCTTGACGTTCTCAACGCCAGCTTCCGGCAAGCTTGTTGCCGGGAAGGCTCTTGACTCTGGCGGAGAACCTTGACGTTCTCAACGCCAGCTTCCGGCAAGCTTGTTGCCGGGAAGGCTCTTGACTCTGGCGGAGAACCTTGACGTTCTCAACGCCAGCTTCCGGCAAGCTTGTTGCCGGGGAGGCTCTTCAGAGGGTTACTCTCTGGGGCGCTGCCAGCCCCCGAGCTCGCCTTCCATGCGTGTTCCTGCAACACTGACTGGGCATGAAATGCCACAACAGCGTTTTTAGCACAACAAGTTAATTAGCTTCTGGTTAATGTCTAATTCGCTGCAATCTTGACTCCTGCTGAATATTCCCTTGCTTGCCGGAACACTTTCCGGTGCGCACGATCCAGTCAGCAGCGCTTTGAGGAACGGATCCTTAGCAGCTTGCCGGGAATGCCGCCTCCTGAAAAGGTTTACCTTCTCGGCTCTGGCGCAGCTGCCCAGGTTGCCGAGCGGACTCGAGGCAACTAGGAGCGCGACTAGCCCTGGGAAAGTTCCTCAGCATACGGGTCTACGCAGGAACCTTAGAATAAAACTCGCTAAGTCCTTCTCCTTAAACGACTGCATTTTTGCACAACGAGCCCCCATGCTTGCCGGAATACTCCCCGAATGCGCACGTTCTGGTCGATGGCGCTGCCAGATCAGGTTCGCGCAGCCCCTCACCCCTACCTGGCGCGCCAAAGATGTCGGGGACGAATCCACGATCACCTATGGGACCCAAGGAAGGACCCCTTTACATTCGGCAGGGAGAGACGGTCGCACGAAGAGCAGATCTAGCGAAGAACACGACAGCGCACGGGAGAGATTTACCCAGGTTCGGGCCGCACGGATGCGTAAAACCCTACTCCTGCTTTTTGGTGTATTATCTAGATGATCGCTCTAGCTCCAGGAGCGCTACAGTACAGAGTAGCTGCATACAATACTGGAGTTCTCGATCTCTGAGTTCCTTTTTTCCCCCCACGTTGCCTATGGGCCTCCTTTTATACGCACAAAGGGGTCACCAACAGGTGGCAAACAGTAAAGGTAGAGGTGGAAAGTTGCTACAGTAAGGCCATTGTTACTAGGATGACATGTCCTACCTACCACTGACGGCAGGGGACAAGGGCATTAAATGCCCATGCCTTAGCTGTCCAGATACATGTATCTGGACGTCTTGGACGTGGGAAAAGCCTATCCCACCTGCTCCTGCACCGCTAGCTACAGAGCACCGCCGTCTACATAGTGCCCTGCCACGCACGCTTGGAAGGACCCAGAGCGCCATGCTGGCAGAGGCACTGGAGCAGCAGCACAGTAGCACAGTGGTACAGTAACGCTTGCCGCGGCAAGACCTTGCCGCACTTGATAGCTTGCCGCAACCAATAGCTTGCCGCGCAAGGTAACTTGCCGGGGCAACTACCTTGCCGCAGCTGCTATCTTGCCGTAGCCAATACCTTGCCGCAGCCAATGACTTGCCGGGGCAAGTACCTTGCCGCGGCAAGTACTCTGCTACAGCATTTACATGCTTATCACTGACGGGTCAGGACAAGCGCATTAAATGCTCTGTCTAGGGGTCCCTTAGCTTCTTAGGGATGGGAAAAGGGGCCATCCCATCAGCACTGCTTGGCACAGTGCTCTGCCACGCATGCCTAGAGAAGGGTCCAGAGTGCCATGCTGGCGGCCGCACTGGAGCAGCAGCATAGTGGCATAACCTTGCCGGGCAGGAACCTTGCCGGGCTCAGCTGGTCATCCCGGCAAGAACCTTGCCGGGGCCTTGTCTCCAGTCTAGCTGTCCCCCGGCAAGCCTTGCCGGGTTCAGCTGGTCATCCCAACAAGAACCTTGCCGGGGCCTTATCTTTAGTCTTGTTGAGTCCTGAGCTTGCCGGCCCTGATCTCGCCGGCAGTAGTAGAGTTGATCTTCTGGTCGACCCGCCTGGAGTCTTGTCTTGCCAGCTCTGCCTTGCCGGCGTTGCGTGGACCCATTCCCGGCAAGTAGACCTTGCCGGGAACTGGGCTTCGAATGTACTCTTGGGTGGATTCCTCCTCTGCCATGTCCTTCCCGCCTGGAGGCTGTGACTTGCCGGTGCGTGTCCAGGGGTAGTGAACACCCCCCTGTTTACTACACCGACAACCACTCTCCAACAGGTAATAGACGGTGTGTTGATGATGAACTCCTTACTCTTGTGCTTCAAATGATAGTCTCCCAACACTCAACTCTCTCTCTCAGATTTGGCTATGGTGGAAGAGTGATTTGAGTGGAAAGCAACTTGGGGAAGGCTAGAAACCAAGGTTCAAATGGTAGGAATGGAGTCTCTTGATCTCAACACATGAGTAGGTGGTTCTCTCTCAGAAAATGTATGGTCGAAGTGTAGGCATGTTCTGATGGCTCTCTCACAAATGGAGAAGGGGGTGGAGGGGTATATAAAGCCTCCACACAAAATCCAACCATTACACACATTTGACTCATCTCGGTGGGACCAAATGGTTAAACTCGGTGGCGCCGATCAGTTAAAAAATGTGAACGTTAGGAATCTCGGTGGGACCGACTGGAACAACTCGATGGGACCGTGCTACTTCTTGAGCTTGCGTTGGTTTTTCCCTTGAAGAGGAAAGGGTGATGCAGCAAAGTAGAGATAAGTATTTCCCTCAGTTTGAGAACCAAGGTATAAATCCAGTAGAAGGTACAAGCAAGTCTCCAATCTATGAACCTGCACAAACAATCAAACACTTGCACCCAACGCGATAAAGGGGTTGTCAATCACTTCACGGTCACTTGAAAGGATGAGATCTGATAGAGATAGGTATAAAAGATTACTAAAACGTAAAACAAGTAAAAACAAATAAATTGCAGCAAGGTATTTTTGGGTTTTTTGGTTTATAGATCTGAAAATATATGATGGAAAATAGACCCGAGGGCCATATGTTTCACTAGAGGCTTCTCTCTTGAAGATAGCATACGGTGGGTAAACAAATTACTGTTGAGCAATTGATAGAAAAGCGCAAAGTTATGACGATATCTAAGGCAATGATCATGAATATAGGCATCACATCCGTGAAAAGTAGACCGAAACGATTCTGCATCTACTACTATTACTCCACACATCGACCGACTCCTGCCTACATCTAGAGTATTAAGTTCATAAGAACAGAGCAACGCTTTAAGTAAGATGACATGATGTAGAGGGATAAACTCAAGCAATATGATGAAAACCCCATCTTTTTATCCTCGATGGCAACAATACAATATATGCCTCGCTACCCCTTCTGTCATTGGGTGAGGACACCACAAGATTGAACCCAAAACTAAGCACCTCTCCCATTGCAAGAAAAGCCAATCTAGTTGGCCAAACCAAACCGATAGTTTAAAGAGAAATACAAAGATATCTTAATCATGCATAAAAGAGTACAGAGAAGACTCAAATAATATTCATAGATAATCTGATCATAAATCCAGAATTCAATGGATCTAAACAAACACACCGCAAAAAATATTACATCGAATAGATATCCAAGAAATCGAGGAGAACATTGTATTGAAGATCAAAGAGAGAGAAGAAGCCATCTAGCTACTAGCGATGGACCCGTAGGTCTGTCGTAAACTACTCACACATCATCGGAAGGGCAGCAAGGTTGATGTAGAGGCCCTCCTTGATCGAATCCCCCTCCGGCAGGGTGCCAAAAAAGGCCCCAAGATGGGATCTCATGGGAACAGAGGCTTGCGGTGGCGGAAAAGTATCTTGGTGGACGCTTCTGGTGGTTTGGGAATATTTGTGAATTTATAGAGCAAGAATTAGGGTTAGGAGACCCCCGAGGTGTGACGCCCCCGGCTCAATCGTGGACTAATCATACACGCAAATGCACATGATCAAGCCTAAGGACTCACTTGAAGATATCACAACACAACTCTAGACACAAATTAAAATAATACAAGCTTTATATTACAAGCCAGGGGCCTCGAGGTCTCAAATACATAAGCTCGCTTACAAGCGTCAGTGGAAGCATCAGATATCTGAGTACAGATATAAAAAGAAAGATAGAAAAGCCTTTAAGAAGGCGGGGCAGACCAAAACACTATGATCGAAAAGGCACAGGCCTCCTGCCTGGGTTCCTCCAAACCTACTCCTGGTCGTCAGCCAACTCGTAGCAGTAGCCATCCTCATGGTAGTAGTAGTGATCGTCGACAGGGGCAGCTGGCTCCGGGGCTTCGTCATCTGGTCGCATCAAATGGATATGGGGAAAAAGAGGAAGCAAAGCAACCGTTAGTACTCATCCGAAGTACTCAGCAAGCAAGGATCTACACTACATATGCAACATTATCAAAGAAAGGCTGTATATGTGGACTGGGCTGTAGAAATGCCAGAATAGAGAGAAGGCCTAGTCCTATTGAAGACTAGCATCTTCAGCGGTCTTGCAACATTAGAAGAGTGTAGATTAGTACAGTATAAAGTAATAGTAGTAATAAGTATCAACCTCGCCCAGAGATCCTTTCTTGACTCCTTGCGAGAAAGCAATCTAGAGCCCTAATATCCATATCTCATCTCATCATTAAGTTCTAGTTGTATCAATCGGGATACAACTCCAAGCGTCCGTTACCGAGGATCCGGCTATGCATAGATTAGTTCTTCCCTGCAGGGGTGCACCAACTTACCCACCACGCTCGCTTAACTCCGGCCGGACACACTTTTCTGGGTCATGCCCGGCCTCGGCCAAACGACACATCGTAATCCTACCAAGGCTCAGAAGAGAGGTCCCCGTCGGTCTATAACCTAAGCGCTCAGGGGTCTTGGGCCATCGCCCTGTGCACTCTGGGTCGCTGCGCACACGGTGAAGCCAGGCACCACCTCTGCCTGGATGGCGTCGGTCCGTCCATGCCGCTATGCTGAACTGGACGTCTGACAAAGCTTTCAGAAGAAACGTACGACACAGACTGCTCATACTTATTCCCGCATGATGGTTAGTGCTATCGGGCCAGAAACCCACTCAGATCAAATATCCAAATCGTTAGTGTATTGGTAGTGCGGTAACGAGCAGAGACTCATGATCGATGTGACCCCGTCGCCCCGTCTCGAGGACTTGCGGCAAGGGCTAAGAATGCCCAGCCATGCCTCGTATTTATCTCTTGGGTACCTTCCAGGTCAACCCGACTCCACGTCACTCGCAACTCAGGCTCGCGCGGGTACCCCTCAGGGTCGACCCACCTTTCCAAGTAACAGTTGTAAAGACCAAGTATCCATGTGTCCATAACATCAAGGGAATCCGAGGTATCACCCTCGTTGGATTCCTACTCGATGTATCCATCAAGGTGATCTCGGAGGAATCACCCTCGATGGTTCACACTTGATGTGTTGCACGACAGCGTCGTTATCGGGAGTGGTGAAGGAGGAATCACCCTCAATGACCACGACCGAATAACTACTCTACATAGTTAACATCAGAAGTGCTAAACGAGGTATCACCCTCGGCACTCGATATTAACGCTGCAGTGTCGTACAACTAAGGTCGTGATGTGCGGTGCCTGGTCATCTGATAATCCAGCGGGGCAACTGAGACAAGTGGGGGGGTCACTGGGGGATCACTAACCAGCCTATACTAAGCAGTTTGGATAATAGGCAGGTGTCAATAGCAGGTTACAAAAACAGGCTATGCATCAGAAATAGGATAAACAGTAGCAGCAGCAATTTCTAATGCAAGCATAAGAGAGAAAGAATAGGCGATATAGGCATGCTCAAGGGGGGGTGCTTGCCTGGTTGCTTTGCAAACACCAACGGGTCTTCGACGAGGTAGACGATCATCGGGTCATCATCGGTCTCGGGGTCTATCGAGAGAGAAGAGGGGGAAGAAACAATAAATAAAGGCAGACAAATGCAATCACAGAAGCATAGCATGGCAGCACGTTATTCGAGGTGTGCCCTAATGCACTACTACGCAAGTTAGTGGGAGCGAGAAATTATCCGGGAGTGTTCTCCCAGCTCCGGGTGATTATCAGATGGATGAAATGGAGGGGAAAGTTCCATGTCCATCATGCTAGAGGCATGTGATAAGTATGAGGAAGGCATATTCGGATTCGTCTCGTCGTTCTGAGCAACTTTCTTGTAGAAAGTTTTTCGATCCGAGCTACGGTTTAATTTCTACGAATTTCTAAAGATTTAAGCATTTTCTGGAAATTATTTTAATTTAACAGAAATACTAAATTAGATTATGACGTCAGCATGAGGTCAGCATTGCATCAGCAGTCAACTGGGCCGCTGCCTGGTCAAACTGACCAGTGGGGCCCACCTGTCATAGATAGTGGCCTAACAGAGTTTATTTAAACTAACCAGAGGTTAATTAGCTAGTAGGGCCCCACATGTCAGTGACTAATTAATTTAACTAATTAATTTTATTTATAAAAATGTTTATTTAATTTAATTTGATGGTGGGGCCCGTGTGTCAGTGGCTGGGGCCACCCAGTCAGCACAGTTGACTAGGTCAACCCAGTCAACTAGGCCCAAGGGCCCCACTGGTAGTGACCCAGGGGCGGGCCCCAGGTGTGCCACATCGGTGGCCGGTGCCGGAGTTGCGCCGACGAGCTCTCCGCGGTGGCCGAACGCCAGAGAAGCTCGGATTTTCGCTACACAGCGCCAAATTGCGTGTTCTTGGCCTCGTTAGAACGAGCGGACGACACTGCGTCGATCTAGGGTGGTCTCACGGCCGGAGGCACACCGTGGCGTCGATGGCGAGCACCGTGGCAGACATCCGGAGTCGGGTGATGGTGGAAACGGGGCAGCAGTGTGCAAACGAGCGAACGGCGAGGCTAGCGAGGCCCTACGCGATGCGTTGAACTACACGGACTAGACCCCATGACCATTTGGTCATCGGAGCATCGCCGGCGACGAGCGCAGGCAGCAGCGCTTTCGGGCGCGCATCGATCTAAGTGCTAGCGGGCACGGGGAAACAAGTGCGTGTGCGCATCGTGTTCCTGGAAGCATCAGGAGCGCGTTGCCGTGTTCAGGTGAGCATGATGACGGCTGCAGCATTGGCCACGAGCTCGTCGGTGGAGGCGAGCTTCGGCTATGGCAGCATCTACAGCTAGGGGCACGAGGAGGCGAGGAATAAGAGGGAAGAGGGCGAGGTGGAGCTCACCGTGTGGCTGCGAAAAGCCGTTGACGGTTTAGGAGCAGCTGAGCTCGCCGGAGAGGAAAGGGGATCGCCGGCGGCCCGAGGTTGTAAACGAGGTCGCCGGGCTCGACTCGGTGGCTCCCGTCCCGAATGGCTGGGCGTAGTCGAAGGAGAGGTCTACAGCGGAGCTTCATGACATGTCGGCGGAGCTTGAGGACGCCGAAGAGCGCGGGATCGACGGAGACGCAGTGGTGGTGGCGCTCGGTGGCATTGGGAGCGAGCGAGGAGAGCAAGGAGGAGGGGGCGAATGGATGAGGAGGCCAGGGGAGGAACGGGGCTTCGGCCTTATCTCCCCGCGTCGGTGGGTGTCATTGGCGTCGCGCTGTCGCCGTTTCGTCGGCCCGGCGTGCGGCGACCACGGGTGAGGTGACACGCACAGGTAAGAGAGAGAGAGAGAGAGAGGAGGAGAGATGGGCCAGCCTCGGGCACTGTGCACTTAGGCCCAGTGGACAGTGGCCTTTCTCCTTTTTCCTTTTCAGTTTCTGCTTTTTCTTTTTCACAGAGGGTTTGGCAATATTTTGAGCCACCAAATGACTTTGTAAAATTGTGAAGTTTAGCCACATAAATGCTAAGTAATATCCAACACTGCCACAAAAAGTTTGGGCAATTTTGGAATTCATTGGGATTTTCCAAAAATTGAAGGGGCACTTTTAGTGCTATTTTGGCACTATTTTAAATGCTTAGGCCCATTTTGAGTTGATGATGATGTTGTATTCCTTAACAGCAAATTGTTTTGGAATATTTGCTAGAAGGTGAACATTTTGTCAGCAACTTTTGGGCAACTTTATTTTGCACATGAATTTGAATTGATTTCAGAGTGGGAAATTGAAATGAGTTGAATTATCACTGTGATCTTGCATTGCAAATAATGATGACAAGGCAGGATTAATTATGTGATGACTGTAGTTGATACATGGGGATGTTACAAATCTCCTCCACTACAAGAAATCTCGTCCCGAGATTTAAGTGAGGGAGTAAAGAGTAACTTCGGGAGAACTGACCCTTGTGGGGTCGATTATCTGGGGAGCAATTCAAGGAATGTGGTGGAAGTATCTCTCGAGTTGGAACTTAAGAAAACATCGAGAGCAAAGTATGAAGGTACAATAAGAAGTTTCAAGTGAATGGACAAACGATTGATACCTGAATAGAGTGTGAAGGGGGTTCAGAGCATCGGGAATAGATTATCTCTCGGAGGGTGGCTCGTGATAACACACAAAACCAAGGGCATATTATACTTCGGAATCAAGGATGTACAGGAGAGTCAGGTTCCGATCCTGAGGAACTGTGGGGGGGGGGGTGTCGATCAAAAGTAGGGAGAACGGTGACATCTTACCGGTCACGACAACAATTAAGCAGTGTAATAGATACTTAACAGTAGCCAATTAAGACATACAGCTCCATACACAGAGTCGGGTACATGCGAATAGCATAACGCCGCAAATTTAAAAGCTAGACATGCTAGGCGGCGCGCAGACACGCGGTAAGGGAGTACATAATGATACATAGCAAAGGCTAGATCAACGTCGGGGAAAACCACAGAAACGGGGTAACTGCAAGTGCGGACGACGAATGTTCGTCGTAGGAAAATCCTGCTCTCCATGTGCCCTCTGATGCAGAATCCAGTCTCGAGCTGGAAGAAGAGGTCCACGTGCAAGTGTGTGACCTCCAACAGTAGGCCAATCAATACCAACATACATCTGAGTCCTGCGCGGGTAAAGGATGTGCTCTGGATGTATCCCTGCACGAACAGCTGGTAGCAACTGCGTCATAGCATCGTAGAGATGTGCTCGAGTGGCAAACAACTCGACGGCAAGAGCCCGAACAGTGCGATCCAGAGCCTGAGTGCACTGAATCAGAACCTGCGGGTCGTAATGATGACGCTCATACGGGGCACAGATAGCTGTGTAGTATCCAGTAGCATCTCCAGCAGGGGCATACGGAATGTATCGGAACTCAGAGGCATCCAAGCTAATGCTGAGCTCTCCTCGGAGGCGTGCGACAGCAGAATAGGCGGCATCATGGACTGCCATCTCAATCGTCACGCCGATACCATGGAAAAGGTGCAGCTCAGTGTCTGAGCCATCGTGCTGATCATAGATACGAACATCAGCATGGTACTGCTCCTGGTTGAACTCGCGGTAATCCTCGTAGACCATGTACTCGGGGTACCAGCGGTAGCCCAGTCTGGTTAGGAGGGCGATCAAGACAGCTGGAAAACCAGGGGCATCACGAGCCCAAGTGCGAAGCACAAGCTGCATCACAGGGCGTGGTGGAAACAAACGATCCATCTGAAATAGAGGAAATTCAGGATTGTCAAATGACAATGAGAGGTATTATACAACTCGGAGAGCAATGTTAAACAAACCAATGGAAAGGAAAATGATTATCAGACTAATCAGATCAATGGTAAGGAATAAGCACATATATCCAGCTCTCCGGGTAGACGAGACTTACGAGATCCTAAGTGTTGGCGTTAGTAAATCCATTTTAACCCGAATAGAAGAGAGATCAGAGTCCTAGAGTATAGACGAGGAATAAAAGATCCTAATACCACCCCAATGGCGATGTGGGCCCGTAAGCAACACAGCCAAGTTAGTAAAACAGTTTTGGACGACTAGACTCAACTTCGGCCAAGGAGTTGGAAAGTGGGATTCCTACAGGCAGTCAGCTCTGATACCAACCTATGACACCCCCAGCTCAATCGTGCACTAATCATACACGCAAATGCACACGATCAAGCCTAAGGACTCACTTGAAGATATCACAACACAACTCTAGACACAAATTAAAATAATACAAGCTTTATATTACAAGCCAGGGGCCTCGAGGGTTCGAATACATAAGCTCGCTTACAAGCGTCAGCGGAAGCATCAGATATCTGAGTACAGATATAAAAAGAAAGACAGAAAAGCCTTTAAGAAGGCGGGGCAGAACAAAACACTACGATCGAAAAGGCGCAGGCCTCTTGCCTGGGTTCCTCCGAACCTACTCCTGGTCGTCAGCCAACTCGTAGCAGTAGCCATCCTTGGGGTAGTAGTAGTGATCATCGATAGGGGCAGCTGGCTCCGGGGCTTCGTCATCTGGTCGCATCAAATGGATATGGGGAAAAAGAGGAAGCAAAGCAACCGTGAGTACTCATCCGAAGTACTCAACCAGCCAGGATCTACACTACATATGCAACATTATCAAAGAAAGGCTGTATATGTGGACTGGGCTGCAGAAATGCCAGAATAGAGAGAAGGCCTAGTCTTATCGAAGACTAGCATCTTCAGAGGTCTTGCAGCATTAGAATAGTGTAGATTAGTACAGTATAAAGTAATAGTAGTAATAAGTATCAACCTCGCCCAGAGATCCTTTCTCGACTCCCTGCGAGAAAGCAATCCCAGAGCCCTAATAACCATATCTCATCTCATCATTAAGTTCTAGTTGTATCGATCGGGATACAACTCCGAGCGTCCGTTACCGAGGATCTGGCTATGCATAGATTAGTTCTTCCTTGCAGGAGTGCACCAACTTACCCACCACGCTCGCTTAACTCCGGCCGGACACACTTTTCTGGGTCATGCCCGGCCTCGGCCAAACGACACGCCGTAGTCCTACCTAGGCTCAGCAGAGAGGTCCCCGTCGGTCTATATCCTAAGAGCTCAGGGGTCTTGGGCCATTGCCCTGTGCACTCCGGGTCATTGCGCACACGGTGAAGCCAGGCACCACCTCTGCCTGGATGGCGCCGGTTCATCCGTGCTGCTATGCTGAACTGGACGTCTGACAAAGCTTTTGGAAGAAACGTACGATGCAGGGTGCCCATACTTATTCTTGCGTGATGGTTAGTGCTATCGGGCCAGAGGCCCACTCAGATCAAATATCCAAATCGTTAGTGTATTGGTAGTGCGGTAACAAGCAGAGACTCATGATTGATGTGACCCCATCGCCCCGTCTCGAGGACTTGCGGCAAGGGCTAAGAATGCTCGGCCATGCCTTGTATTTATCTCTTGGGTACCTTCCAGGTCAACCCGACTCCACATCACTCGCCACTCAGGCTCGCGCGGGTACCCCTCACGATCGACCCGCCTTTCCAAGTAACAGTTGTAAAGTCCAAGTATCCGTGTGTCCATAACATCAAGGGAATCCGAGGTATCACCCTCGTTGGATTCCTACTCGATGTATCCGTCAAGATGAACTCAGAGGTATCACCCTCAATGGGTTCACACTTGAGGTGTTGCACGACAGCGTCGTTATCGGGAGTGGTGAAGGAGGAATCACCCTCGATGACCATGACCGAATAGCTACTCTATAGAGTTAACATCAGAAGTGCTAAACGAGGTATCACCCTCGGCACTCGATAGTAATGCTGCAGTGTCGTACAACTAAGGGGGTGATGTGCGGTGCCGGGGCCTGGTCATCTGATAATCCAGCGGGGAAACTGAGACAAGTGGGGGGTCACTGGGGGATCACTAACCAGCCTATACTAAGCAGTTTCGATAATAGGCAGGTGTCAATAGCAGGTTACAAAAATAGGCTATGCATTAGAAATAGGATAAACAGTAGCAGCAGCAATTTCTAATGCAAGCATAAGAGAGAAAGAATAGGCGATATAGGCATGCTCAAGGGAGGGTGCTTGCCTGGTTGCTTTGCAAACACCAACGGGTCTTCGACGAGGTAGACAATCATCGGGTCATCATCGGTCTCAGGGTCTATCGAGAGAGAAGAGGGGGAAGAAACAATAAATAAAGGCAGACAAATGCACTCACAGAAGCATAGCATGGCAACACGTTATTCGAGGTGTGCCCTAATGCAATACTACGCAAGTTAGTGGGAGCGGGAAATTATTCGGGAGTGTTCTCCTAGCTCCAGGTGATTATCGGACGGATGAAACAGAGGGGAAAGTTCCATGTCCATCATTCTAGAGGTATGTGACATGTATGAGGAAGGCATATTCGGATTCGTCTCATCGTTCTGAGCAACTTTCACGTAGAAAGTTTTTCGATCTGAGCTACGGTTTAATTTATATGAATTTCTAAAGATTTAAACATTTTCTAGAAATTATTTTAATTTAACAGAAATACTAAATTAGATTATGATGTCAGCATGAGGTCAGCATTGTGTCAGCAGTCAACTAGGCCGCTGACTGGTCAAACTGACCAGTGGGGCCCACCTGTCATAGACAGTGGCCTAACATAGTTTATTTAAACTAACGAGAGGTTAATTAGCTAGTAGGGCCCCACATGTCAGTGACTAATTAATTTAACTAATTAATTTTATTTATAAAATTGTTTATTTAATTTAATTAGACGGTGGGGCCCGCGTGTCAGTGGCTGGGGACGCCTAGTCAGCTTAGTTGACTGGGTCAACCTAGTCAACTGGGCCCAAGGGCCCCACTGGTAGTGACCCAGGGGCGGGCCCTAGGTGTGCCACGTCGGTGGCCGGCGCCGGAGTTGCGCCGGCGAGCTCTCCGCGGCGGCCGAACGCTGGAGAAGCTCGAATTTTCGCTACAGAGCGCCAAATCACGTGTTCTTAGCCTCGTTAGAACGAGCGGACGATGCTGCGTTGATCTAGGGTGGTCTCACGGCTGGAGGCGCACCGTGGCATCGATGGCGAGCACCGTGGCAGACGGCCGTAGTCAGGCGATGGTGGAAACGGGGCAGCAGTGTGCAAACGAGTGAACGGTGAGGCTAGCGAGGCCCTACGTGATGCATTGAACTCCACGGACTCGACCTTGTGACCATTTGGTCATCGGAGCATCGCCGGCGACGAGCGCAGGCGGCGGCGCATTCGAGCGCGCATCGATCTAAGTGCTAGCGGGCATTGGGAAACAAGTGCGCGTGCGCATCATGTTCCTGGAAGCACCAGGAGAACATTGCCGTGTTCAGGCGAGCATGACGACGGCTGCAGCGTCGGCCACTAGCTCGTCGGCAGAGGCGAGCTTCGGCTACGACAGCATCTACAACTAGGGGCGCGAGGAGGCGAGGAATAAGAGGGGAGAGGGCGGGGTGGAGCTCACCGTGTGGCTACGAAAAGCCGTTGACAGTTTAGGAGCAGCAGAGCTTGCCGGAGAGGAAAGGGGATCGCCAGCGGCCCGAGGTTGAAGACGAGGTCTCCGGGCTCGACTCGGTGGCTCCCGTCCTGAATGGCTGGGCGTAGTCGAAGGAGAGGTCTACGGCGGAGCTTCACGACATGTAGGCGGAGCTTGAGGACGCTGGAGAGCGCGGGATCGACGGAGACGCAGCGGCGGTGGCGCTCGGTGGCGTTGGGAGCGAGCGAGGGAGAGCGAGGAGGAGGGGGGCGAATGGATGAGGAGGCCAGGAGGGAGGAACGGGGCTTCGGCCTTATCTCCCCACGTCGGTGGGTGTCGGTGGCATCGCGCTGTCGCCGTTTCGTCGGCGCGGCGACACGCACAGGTAAGAGAGAGAGAGAGAGAGTGGAGAGATGGGCCGGCCTCGAGCACTGTGCACTTAGGCCCAGTGCACAGTGGCCTTTCTCCTTTATCCTTTTCAGTTTCTGCTTTTTCTTTTTTTAGAGGGTTTGGCAATATTTTGAGCCACCAAATGACTTTGTAAAATTGTGAAGTTTAGCCACATAAATACTAAGCAATATCCAACACTGCCACAAAAAGTTTGGGCAATTTTGGAATTCATTGGGATTTTCCAAAAATTGAAGAGGCATTTTTAGTGCTATTTTGGCACTGTTTTAAATGGTTAGGCCCATTTTGAGTTGATGATGATGTTGTATTCCTTAACAACAAATTGTTTTGGAATATTTTCTAGAAGGTGAACATTTTGTCAGTAACTTTTGGGCAACTTTATTTTGCACTTGAATGTGAATTGATTTCAGAGTGGGAAATTGAAATGAGTTGAATCATCACTGCCATCTTGCATTGCAAATGATGATGACAAGGCAGGATTAATTAGGTGATCACTATAGTTGATACATGGGGGTGTTACATGAGGGGCCCACAAGCCCTCAAGGCGCGCCCCCCTGGGGCGCGCCTAGCAGGCTTGTGGCCTCCTCGGCCATCTTTTGCCTTCCTCTCCAAGCTTCGTGGATGTCTTCTGGTCCAAGAAAAATCATCGTAAAGTTTTATTCTGTTTGGACTCCATTTGATATTCCTTTTCTGTAAAACTCTAAAACAAGGGAAAAACAGAAACTGGCACTGGGCTCTAGGTTAATAGGTTAGTCCAAAAAACAATATAAAATAGCATATTAATGCATATAAAACATCCAAAACAGATAATATAATAGCATGGAACAATAAAAAAATTATAGATATGTTGGAGACGTATCAAGCATCCCCAAGCTTAATTCCTGCTCGTCCTCGAGTAGGTAAATGATAAAAACAGAATTTTTGATGTGGAATGCTACCTAACATATTTATCAATGTAATCTTCTTTATTGTGGCATGAATATTCAGATCCATAAGATTCAAAACAAAAGTTTAATATTGACATAAAAACAATAATACTTCAAGCATACTAATAAAGCAATCATGTCTTCTCAAAATAACATGGCCAAAGAAAGTTATCCCTACAAAATCATATAGTCTGGCTATGCTCCATCTTCATCACACAAAGTATTTCATCATGCACAATCGCGATGACAAGCCAAGCAATTGTTTCATACTTTTGGTGTTCTCAAACCTTTTCAACTTTCACGCAATACATGAGCATGAGCCATGGATATAGCACTATGGGTGGAATAGAATATGGTGGTTGTGGAGAAGACAAAAAGGAGGAGAAAGTCTCACATCAACTAGGCAAATTAATGGGCTATGGAGATGCCCATCAATTGATATCGATGCAAGTGAGTAGGGATTTCCATGCAACAGATGCACTAGAGGTATAAGTGTATGAAGGCTCAAAAAGAAACTAAGTGGGTGTGCATCCAACTTGCTTGCTCACGAAAACCTAGGGCAATTTTGAGGAAGCCCATCATTGGAATATACAAGCCAAGTTCTATATAATGAAAAATTCCCACTAGTATATGAAAGTGACAAAATAGGAGACTCTCTATCATGAAGATCATGGTGCTACTTTGAAGCACAAGTGTGGAAAAAGGATAGTAACATTGTCCCTTCTCTCTTTTCTCTCATTTTTTTATTTTCTCTTTTTTTATTTGGGCTTCTTTGGCCTCTTTTATTTTTTTGTAAAGTCCGGAGACTCATCCCAACTTGTGAGGGAATCATAGCTTCCATCATCCTTTCCTCACATGGGACAATGCTCTAATAATGATGATCGTCACACTTTTATTTACTTACAACTCAAAAATTACAACTCGATACTAGAACAAAATATGACTCTATATGAATGCCTCTGGCGGTGTACCAGAAGGTGCTATGATCAAGAGTGACATGTATGAAAAATATGAACGGTTGCCTTGCCACAAATACTAAGCCAACTACATGATCATGCAAAGCAATATGACAATGATGGTGTGTGTCATAATAAACGGAACGGTGGAAGTTGCATGGCAATATATCTCGGAATGGCTATGGAATTGCCATAATAGGTAGGTATGGTGGCTGTTTGAGGAAAATATATGGTGGGTTTAATGCACCGGCGAAAGTTGCACGGTACTAGAAGGCTAGCAATGGTGGAAGGGTGAGAGTGCGTATAATCCATGGACTCAACATTAGTCATAAAGAACTCACATACTTATTGCAAAAATTTATTAGCTATCAAAACAAAGTACTACACACATGCTCCTAGGGGGATAGATTGGTAAGAAAATACCATCGCTCATCCCCGACCGCCACTCATAAGGAAGACAATCAAAAAATAAATCATGCTCCGACTTCATCACATAACGGTTCACCATATGTGCATGCTGCAGGAATCACAAACTTTAACACAAGTATTTCTACCAATCCACAATTACTCACTAGCATGACTCTAATATCACCATCTTCATATCTCAAAACAAATGCAAGGAATCAAACTTCTCATCTTATTCAACGCTCTTTATATGAAAGTTTTTATTATATCCCTCTTGGATGCCCATCATATTAGGACTAAATTCATAACCTAAGCAAATTACCATGCTGTTTAAGACTCTCAAAATAATATAAGTGATGCATGAGAGTTCAACAATTTCTATAAAATAAAGCCACCGCCGTGCAATACAAAGATATAAGTGAAGCACTAGAGCAAACTGCCTAGCTCAAAAGATATAAGTGAAGCACATAGAGTATTCTAATAAATTCAGGATTAATGTGTGTCCTAATAAATTCATGATTAATGTGTGTCCCTATCAAAAGGTGTGTACAGCAAGGATGATTGTGGAAAACTAAAAATAAAAGACTCATATCATACAAGACGCTCCAAGCAAAACACATATCATGTGGTGAATAAAAATATAGCCTCAAGTAAATTTACCGATGGACGAACACGAAAGAGGGGATGCCATCCGGGGCATCCCCAAGCTTAGATGCTTGGTTGTCCTTTAATATTACCTTGGGGTGCCTTGGGCATTCCCAAGCTTAGGCTCTTTCCACTCCTTATTCCGTTGTCCATCAAATCTTTACCCAAAACTTGAAAACTTCACAACACAAAACTCAACAGAAAACTCATAAGATCCATTAGTATAATAAAATAAATCACCACTTTAGGTACTGTTGTGAACTCATTCTTTATTTATATTGGTGTAATATCTACTGTAAGCCAATTTCTCCATGGTTCATACCCCCCGATACTACCCATAGATTCATCAAAATAAGCAAACAACACATAGAAAACAGAATCTGTCAAAAACAGAGCAGTCTGTAGTAATCTGGAAACTTAGTATTCTTCTGTAACACAAAAAATTCTGAAAAATTAGGAAAACCTGGGAAATTTGTATATAAATCTTGTGTAAAAAGTTAAGATCAATATCATGTTTCTGTGATTTATTGAATTTATGGCAATGAACGCAAAAGTTCTGTTTTTCAGCAAGATCAAATCAACAATCACCGTAGACCATCCCAAAGGTCTTACTTGGATCAAACACTAATTAAAACACCAAAACACAATTACTACAGAGGTAATAATGTGTATACACATAAAAACATAAAATAAAAATATTGGGCTGTCTCCCAACTAGCGCTTTTCTTTAAAGCCTTTTAGCTAGGCGTTGATAATTTTAATGATGCTCACATGAAAGATAGCAATTGAAACACGGAGAGACCATCATATAGCATGTGAAAAACAAGTTTAAGTCTAACATACTTCCTATTCATAGGCATTTTATAAGCAAACAAATTATCAAAACAAGCAAAAACTATCATATGCAAGGAAGAAGAAAGAAACAATAGCAATCTCAACATAACGAGAGGTAATTTAGTGACATGAAAATTTCTACAACCATATTTTCCTCTCTCATAATAACTACATGTGGGATCATATTCAAATTCAACAATATAACCATCACATAAAATATTCTCTTCATGATCCACATGCATGCAAAGTTGACACTCTTCCAAAATAGTGGGATTAACATAGAATAAAGTCATTACTTCTCCAAGCCCACTTTTATCAAAAAAATCATAAGATTGATCAAACTCCAAAGTAGTGGGATCATTATTACCTAGAGTTGACACTCTTCCAAACCCACTTTCAATATTATTGCAAACATTATTATCATGAGGCTAAAATAAATTTTCAAGATCATAAGAAGAATCACCCCAATCATGATCATTGCAATAAGTAGTGGACATATCAAAATTAGCATCCCCGAGCTTGGGGTTTTGCATATTATTAGCACAATTGATATTAATAGGATTTATAGTAACATAATTAGAATCATGCTTTTCATTCAAGGAGCTATCGTGAATCACATCATAAATTTCTTCTTTTAACACTTCATCACAATTTTCAGATTCATGAATTTCAATCAAAACTTCATAAAGATAATCTAGTGCACTCAACTCACTAGCAACTGGTTCATCATAATTGGATCTCTTAAAAAGATTAGCAATTGGATGAGGATCCATAAACCTTTTGTTTTCTGATTTTCAATAAACACACAATTATACCATGTGAATGAGCAAACGAGCCAAGTAAGACATAAAAGGCAAACGAAAAGAAGGCAAATAAAAAGGCAAATATTTTTGTGTTTTTCTGAAAATGTTTTAGAAGAGGGGGAGAGGAAAACGAGAGGTGAATGGCAAATAATGTAATGCAAGAGATGAATGTTTATGATGGGTACTTGGTAGGCTTGATGTAGAACCTCCCCGGCAACGGCGCCAGGAGTTCTTCCTGCTACTTCTTGAGCTTGCGTTGGTTTTTCCCTTGAAGAGGAAAGGGTGATGCAGCAAAGTAGAGGTAAGTATTTCCCTTAGTTTGAGAACCAAGGTATCAATCCAGTAGGAGGTACAAGCAAGTCTCCAATCTATGCACCTGCACAAACAATCAAGCACTTGCACCCAACGCGACAAAGGGGTTGTCAATCCCTTCATGGTCACTTGCAAGGATGAATCTGATAGAGATATGTATAAAAGATTACTAAAACATAAAACAAACTAAAAACAAATAAATTGTAGCAAGGTATTTTTGAGTTTTTTTGGTTTATAGATCTGAAAATATATGATGGAAAATAGACCCGGGGGCCATAGGTTTCACTAGAGGCTTCTCTCTTGAAGATAGCATACGGTGGGTAAACAAATTACTATTGAGCAATTGATAGAAAAGCGCAAAGTTATGACGATATCTAAGGCAATGATCATGAATATAGGCTTCACGTCCGTGACAAGTAGACCGAAACGATTCTGCATCTACTACTATTACTCCACACATCGACCGACTCCTGCCTGCATCTAGAGTATTAAGTTCATAAGAATAGAGCAACTCTTTAAATAAGATGACATGATGTAGAGGGATAAACACAAGCAATATGATGAAAACCCCATCTTTTTATCCTCGATGGCAACAATACAATATGTGCCTCGCTACCCCTTCTGTCACTGGGTGAGGACACCGCAAGATTGAACCCAAAACTAAGCACCTCTCCCATTGCAAGAAAAACCAATCTAGTTGGCCAAACCAAACCGATAGTTCGAAGAGAAATACAAAGATATATTAATCATGCATAAAAGAATTCCGAGAAGACTCAAATAATATTCATAGATAATCTGATCATAAATTCACAATTCATCGGATCTCAACAAACACACCGCAAAAAAGTATTACATCGAATAGATATCCAAGAAATCGAGGAGAACATTGTATTGAAGATCAAAGAGAGAAAAGAAGCCATCTAGCTACTAGCTATGGACCCGTAGGTCTGTGGTAAACTACTCACGCATCATCGGAAGGGCAGCAAGGTTGATGTAGAGGCCCTTCATGATTGAATCCCCCTCCGGTAGGGTGCCGGAAAAGGCCCCAAGATGGGATCTCACAGGAACAGAGGCTTGCGGCGGTGGAAAAGTATTTTGCTGGACACTTCTGGTGGTTTGGGAATATTTGGGAATTTATAGAGCAAGAATTAGGGTTAGGAGACCCCCGAGGGGCCCACAAGCCCTCAGGGCGCCCCCTGATGGAAATATGCCCTAGAGGCAATAATAAAATGGTTATTATTATATTTCCTTAATCATGATAAAGGTTTATTATTCATGCTAGAATTGTATTGACCGGATACTTAAATACATGGGTGGATACATAAACAAAGACCGTGTCCCTAGTGAGCCTCTACTAGACTAGCTCGTTGATCAAAAGATGGTTAAGGTTTCCTAACCATAGACATGAGTTGTCATTTGATAACGGGATCACATCATTAGGAGAATGATGTGATGGACAAGACCCATCCGTTAGCTTAGCATATGATCGTTCAGTTTATTGCTATTACTTTCTTAATGTCAAATACATATTCCTTCGACTATGAGATCATGCAACTCCCAGATACCGAAGGAATGCCTTGTGTGCTATCAAATGTCACAACATAACTGGTGATCATAAAGATGCTTTATAGGTATCTCCGAAGGTGTCTATTGAGTTGGCATGGATCGAGATTAGGATTTGTCACTCTGTGTATCGGAGAGGTATCTCTGGGCCCTCTCGGTAATACACATCATGAGAAGCCTTGCAAGCAAAGTGACTAAGGAGTTAGTTACGAGATGATGTATTACGGAATGAGTAAAGAGACTTGCCTGTAACGAGATTGAAATAGGTATGAAGATACCGACGATCGAATCTCGGGCAAGTAACATACCGACAGACAAAGGGAATTACATATGTTGTCATAAGGTTCGACCGATAAAGATCTTCATAGAATTTGTAGGAACCAATATGGGCATCCAAGTTCCGCTATTGGTTATTGACCGGAGAGGTGTCTCGGTCATGTCTACATAGTTCTCGAACCCGTAGGGTCCGCACGCTTAACGTTCGTTGACGATATAGTGTTCTATGAGTTATATGATTTGGTGACCGAATGTTGTTCGGAGTCCCAGATGAGACCACGGACATGACGAGGAGCTCCGGAATGGTCCGGATGTAAAGATTGATATATAGGATGATACACTAGAAAAAAAAGACACATACGTGACATTTTGGCCCGAACGAATCTTTTTCTGTCATGCTTATGACACTTCTATGACGATAATTGTGACGAAACCCGGTATCATCATAGATGTGGTGGGCTCCTACTTCTATGACAAAAAAATTATGACAGAAAATGAGCTTTTCGTCCTGGGCGGGCCGGGGACGCACCTGCATGACATTCTTTGGGCCTTCCATGACGGAAAAAATCATGGTAGAAGCTAGGGCGAGGAAAATTTCGGGGAGTTCCCGGTTACAGTGGGTGGTCGGGGCCGAGCGATGCCCGGAGGTTTGCGCGTTTCTCTCGTACACGTACGTGCGTGTGTGCGAGGCATTGAGCTCTAACTAAACCCGAGTGAGGCATTGGGCTCTAACTGAACCTGAGCGATTGCAGTAGCTACGTTACTGAACCCCGATCGATCCCTTGGCTGTTAACTGAACCTGAGTGATTCCTTCGCTACTGCTGCTAACTGAAGCCGATCGAAGCTGCCTCTTTATGAACAGTCCCCGGTGGGGCTTGGATGAACAGTTCCTGGTGGGGGTTGGATGAACAGGACCCCATGGTAGTAGAGGCCGTTGCCGCTGGATGAACAGGACCCCATCGAGGAGGTGGGGGTGGATGAACCGTAGCCGGTGGAGGGACCCCGTGGAGGGCTGGTTGAATAGGACCCGGTGGAGGCTGGATGAACATGACCCCGTGGAGGGCTGGTTGAACAGCAGCCGGTGGAGGCTGGATGAACAGGACCCCGTCGATGAACAGTAGCTGGTGGAGGCAGGAAGAAGTCGACGGTGGATGAACAGTAGCCCGTGGAGGCTGGAGCGAGGCAGTAGACGGTGGATGAACATTAGCCCGTGGAGTCCCGTTTTGTGGTACGCCACACCCCTCCCGATGAACAGGACCCCCGTTTCGACCGTAGCGCTCCAAGACAAGTCCATTTCCTCCGTTTTGCGGTACGGCACATCCCTCCTGATCAACAGGACCCCGTTTTGACCGTAGGCACTCGAACAGAAGTCTGTTTCCTCTGTTTTGCGGTACGCCAGATCCTTCCCGATGAACAAGACCCCGTTTCGACCGTACGCGGTCGAACAAAAAGGCCGTTTCCTCCGTTCTGTGGTAAGCCAGACCTTGTTTCGGCTGTTCCATCCGAGCCGGTTGGCTCCCGATGAACACGACGCTGTTGCTGCCGTCCGCTGCCTCTCCATGTACACGAGCCCTGGCCTTACGTATGCGTGAGTAGGCGTTTGAGACCCCGCCCGTATGTACGTATGTGGCCATATTTTTTGCGATCAGGCTGTACGTACGTGTACACAGTTTAGAAGGGACTGCCTGAACTGCTAAGTCAGGGGCTCTACTACTACACGTGCTGCTGCTTGCTCGGCCACGGTTCATCGTTGCAGAGAGACTGATCGACCAGTATTTACGTACACGTTCGCGACCAGAATGACAACGCTACGTACGCTTCGACCAGGTGGGGCCCGGCTGTCAGGGAGGATAAGGAGGCACTTCCTTGCGTGCAAAGTTATTGATGGTGGGTCCGAGCTGTTAGGGGCAGGATTCAATTTTTTTCGCGCCTAATATGGAGGCACTTCCTTGTGTCCGAAGATATAGCTGGTGGGTCCTAGCTGTCAGGGGGAAACATTTTTTCGCAAAATACGTCCCTTCCGGTAGGTCCCTGCTGTCAGGTGGAGGAATCATTATTTTGTGCCTAATAAGGAGGCACTTCCTTGCTGCGGCCTGATACGTCTCCGTCGTATCTACTTTTCCTCTTGTTTTGGACTCTAATTTACATGATTTAGCAGAGCTACCATGGTGTTGTTTTTGTGCAGAAATAAAAGTTCTCGGATTTGAACGAAACTTTGTGAGGATTTTTTATATGAATAAAGAAAAATACTGGAGCCAAGAATGACCGGAGGGGGGCCCCTGGGTGAGCACAACCCACCAGGGCGCCCCCCACTCCAGGTGCGCCCAGGTGGGTTGTCCCAACTGGTGGCCCTGCAGACCCTGAAACCGACGCTATAAAATCACATTTTTCCAGAAAAAAATCAGGGAGGAAGAATTATCACGTTTCGCAAGACGGAGCCGCCGCCACCTCCTGTTCTTCATCGGGAGGCCAGATCTGGAGTCCGTTTGGGGCTCCGGAGAGGGGGATCTTCGATCTTCGTCATCACCAACCCTTCTTCATCGCCAATTCCATGATGCTCTCCACCGGGAGTGAGTAATTCCTTCGTAGGCTCGCTAGTCGGTGAGGAGTTAGATGAGATTCATCATGTAATCGAGTTAGTTTTGTTAGGGCTTGATCCCTAGTATCCATTATGTTCTGAGATTGATGTTGCTATGACTTTGCCATGCTTAATGCTTGTCACTTTGGGCCCGGGTGCCATGATTTCAGATCTGAACCGTTTATGTTATCACCATTATATCTATGTTCTAGATCCGATCTTGCAAGTTATAGTCACCTACTACGTGTTATGATCCGGCAACCCCGGAGTGACAATAGTCAGGACAATTCCCGGTGATGACCGTAGTTTGAGGAGTTCATGTATTCACCGTGTGTTAATGCTTTGTTCCGGTTCTCTATTAAAAGGAGGCCTTAATATCCCTTAGTTTCCAATATGGACCCCACTGCCACGGGAGGGTAGGACAAAAGATGTCATGCAAGTTCTTTCCATAAGCACATATGACTATTTACGGAATACATGCCTACATTATATTTATGAACTGGAGCTAGTGCCGTATCGCCCTAGGTTATAACTGTCACATGATGAATATCATCCAACGAATCGCCGATCCAATGCCTACGATTTTCCTACATATTGATCTTGCTAAGTTACTACTGCTGCTGTCACTATTGTCATTGCTACAAAACTACTGCTATCATTGTTACCATTACTATTGCTGTTGCTACTACTATCAAAACTATCATATTACTATGCTACTGATCACTTTGCTGCAGATAATTAATCTCCAGGTGTGATTGAATTGACAACTCAGTTGCTAATACTTGCAAATATTCTTTGGCTCCCCTTGTGTCGAATCTATAAATTTGGGTTGAATACTCTACCCTCGAAAACTGTTGCGATCCCCTATACTTGTGTGTTATCAAGACCTTTTTCTGGCGCCATTGCCGGGGAGCATAGCTATATTTGTTGAGTCACTTGGGATTATTATCAAATTATCACTATGAAGAATCTGAAGGATGCTAAGACTAAGATTTTTTCCTCTAAGACGAGGGGAGGTAAGGAACTGCCGTCCAGCTCCGCTTTAGATTCACCTTCTGTTATAAGTAGACTTGCAACACCACCACATGCTATCAATTCTGATATGTTGCAAGTTATCGATGATGCTACTTCTGCTATGAATGCTACTCATGATGATGCTAGTACCTTGCTTGATGATAATGTGCCACTAGGTGAATTTCTTGATGAACAAATTGCTAGAGTAAGACAACATGAGATTGTTGAAACTGATGATGAGCTTGAAACTGAAAATCTTGAAACACCTATTAGAACTAGCCCTCCTAGATAAGAATTGGCAAAGGTACCGGAAGGTTATGTTATGAATGAGGAGACAACTAGGGATATTCTTGCTTGTAAGGATAGAGATGATCTAGAAAAACTATTATGCAAGTATAAAGAAAAGACTTTGAATGCTAAAATGAAATGTGATCCTCAGTTTGCTACTTCACCTATCTTTGTCGATGATAAGGATTATGAATTCTGTGTCGACCCAGAGTTAATTACTTTGGTTGAATCTGATCCTTTCCATGGTTATGAAACTGAAACTGTTGTGGCACATCTTACTAACTTAAATGACATAGCCACCCTTTTTGCTGATGATGAGAAAACTCGCTATTATTATATTCTCAAATTATTTCCGTTCTCATTAAAGGGTGATGCTAAATCTTGGTACAATACTCTTGCTCCTGGTTGTGTGCGTAGTCCCCAGGATATGATTTATTACTTCTCTGAAAAATATTTCCCTGCTCATAAGAAACAAGCTGCCTTGCAGGAAATATTTAACTTTGTGCAAATTGAAGAAGAGAGTCTCCCACAAGCTTGGGGGAGGCTTCTCCAATTGCTTAATGCTTTTCCTGATCATCCTCTTAAGAAAAATGAAATACTTGATATCTTCTATAATGGACTAACCGATGCTTCTAGGGATTTCCTAGATAGTTGTGCTGGTTGTGTTTTCAGGGAACGAACTATTGGGCAAGCTGAAGAATTATTGAATAACATATTGGAAAATTATGATGATTGGACTCTTCCTGAACCACCGATTAAACCTACTCTGAAGAAGAGGGGTATCTTATATCTCAGTCCTGAAGATATGCAAGAGCCAAAGAAATCTATGAGAGAAAAAGATATTAAAGCTGAGGATGTAAAAAAATTACCTCCTATTGAAGAAATACATGGGCTTGATACACAACCACCACCAAGTGTGGTAGAGGTAAATTCTGTAATGAAATTCAATGACAATGATAATCCTCACAATATGCACCCTAGCCAATGCCTTTATGAGTTTGAAAATTACATTAGAAAGCAAGATCACTTCAATGCAAACGTTATGAAACAATTGAAATACAATTCTGATATGATTGCTCGCTTGAGTGACTTGTTATTTAGAATCTCAAATGATGTTAGAGGTGTGGGGAAGCATGCTTCTATGGTTCAAACTTAGTTAGAACAAGTTGCTAAATCTCAAAGAGAGTTGCTAGATGAAATGAATAATAATATCAATGATCATGCTGTTAGAGTAATGACTAGAGGAGGTAGAATGACTCAGGAAACACTTTATCCTGAGGGACACCCAAAAAGAATTGAACAAGACTCTCAAAGAGTTGACACTAATGCATATAGTCCTTCTAAAAAGAAAAAGAAGAAGAAAAATGATAGGACTTTGCGTGCCTCTAGTGAACCTGAAGTTGAAAAACCTCCTGATAATGATAATGAAGTCTCTATCTCTGATGCTGAAACTCAATCTGGTAGTGAACACTCACCCTCTGATAATGAAAAAGATAATGATGAGGTTCGGGAAGATACTCAAACAAATAATAAAGAACCAGACAATGATGTTGAGATAGAACCAGCAGTTGATCTTGATAATCCACAACCCAAGAATAAAAGATATGATAAAAGAGACTTTGTTGCTAGAAAACACGGTAAGGAAAGAGAACCATGGGTTCAAAAACCTATGCCCTTTCCACCTAAGTCAACTAAAAAGAAAGATGATGAAGAATTTGAATGCTTTGCTGAAATGCTGAGGCCAGTCTTTTTGCGTACTCGATTGACTGATATCTTAAAAATGCCTCCTTATGCAAAGTACATGAAAGACATCATCACTAATAACAGAAAAATACCGAAAGCTGAAATCTCCACCATGCTTGCTAACTATACTTTTAAGGGTGGAGTACCTAAAAAACTTGGAGATCCGGGAATACCAACTATACCTTGCTCCATCAAAAGAAATTATGTGAAAACTGCTTTATGTGATTTGGGAGCTGGTGTTAGTGTTATGCCTTTCTCTTTATATAAAAGACTTGATTTGAATAAACTCACACCTACTAAAATATCTTTGCAAATGGCTGACAAATCAACTGCCATACCTATCGGTATTTGTGAGGATGTGCCCGTTGTTGTTGCTAATGTTACTATTTTAACTGACTTTGTTATACTTGAGATGCCCGAGGACGACAACATGTCAATTATCCTTGGTAGACCCTTTTTGAATACTGCAGGGGCTATTATTGATTGCAATAAAAGCAAGGTCACTTTTCATATCAATGGTAATGAGCATACGGTGCACTTTCCAAAGAAACAATTCCAAGTGAATGGTATTAATGTTATTGAAAAATCTCCGACAATAACTATTGGAAGTTTCCAACTACCTCTACCTATTGTTAAAAAGAAATATGAAATGCTTATTGTTGGGGACATTCATATCCCCGTTGAGGTAACTTAGTGATTCACGAAAGTTCATCGGTTTCATGCTAATCGAAAGTGGTTGTTAATAAGACTTGATCAACCTTATTAATGAATCATTTTTGAGAGGTATGAAGTTGATGAATTTAGTGAGCACTACCTTTTGTCCCTACCTTTTGTTTTCTATTTTTATTAGTTAAATAAAAGAAAATGCCATGCCTTGCCTGTTTTCTGAGTTTCCCGTGCAATAAAAAATGACCCAAAAATAAAAGTTCTCAGAATGCCATGAAAATTTAATACGGTTTTTTTTGAATATTTAAGAATTTTTGGTGCAAATAATATCAGAGGGAGGTGCACCAGGTGGGCACAACCCACCTGGGCGCACCAGGACCCCCAGGCGCGCCCTGGTGGGTTGTGGTCCCCACGTGGGCCCCCTCACTTATCTCTCCATCCCACATCACCACCTACCTCCAGAAAAAAATCACCATTGCTTTATCTCTCATGTTCTTGCTCCCCGAACCCGCAGATTTCGATCTCTTTGCTCGAAGCTCCATTTCCAAAACTATTTCGGGGGATTCGTGCTTGTTATGTGACTCCTCTGTTGGTCCAATTAGTTTTTGCTTTAGTGGTTTATATTTTGAATAATTAGCTACTCTAGGTGCTGCTGTAGATGAGCTTGCATGTTGAATTCTTAGAGTTCTAAGTAGTTTGAATGCTTGCTATGGCCTCTATGCATCCCTACGAGTAGTTGCTTTCAATCTTGTGAAGTTTTGTTAACAAATTTTTGTGACCCAATTTTTTTTAGAAAATTGTACGTGAATATGATGAACCTCTTTGGAAGGAGTTCTTCGAGGAGGAGATCCTCAGAGGCATCTTCTAGTAGCACCTCCGCTCATCGGTCCTATATTGAACCAAGTGAAAGTTCCATACGAGATGCCGCCACCAAAACATGCTTATGGCCATGCGATGATTATATGGTGCTCGTGGGCATTAAGGAAGAATTTGAGAAATATGTTCACAATGCCGAGCTTGGTCCCTACATTTCAGAGTAAGGGAAGACATTATGTTCTTGAGAGCGAGGCTCGAGCTCATAACATGGCAGTTGTGGCTGCACGGCGGGCTGAGGCATCCGCACCGAGAGCCTCCGTGAGCTATCACCCCGATCATTATGCAGGCTACTGACTGATTACCAAGTTAGGCCAAAAGCCTAAGCTTGGGGGAGTACGCATTCCTACCGACATTACATTCATGTTCACACATTTCATTCCAGTTGTCGGTGTTCACACTTTTTCATTGCATTATCCATGTTAAATTTATTTTCTCGCTTTCTTCTTGTGTGTTTGAAAAACTTTGAGAAAATCCAAAAATATATTTCTTGCTTCTTTTCGATATTTCTTCCTAATTTAAATTGTTGTAGCACTAAAAAGAAAACTCAAAAAGATTTCCTTGTTCTTCTTTTGCTTGTTGGGAGCCTTCCTGTATAGATAGTTTTTCTCGTTTTGCCTTTTCCCTTTTTGTTTGCTTGTTCAATAAAAAATCAAAAACTCCAAAAATATTTCAGTGTGTTTCTCTGAATTTCTTTTCTTTTTACTGAGTCATACCGAGGAGAAGACCACAATGAAAATGTTGAGTGGCTCTCATATGCATTATTGTTGATCTAACAAAGAGCCCATATTACCTTGTCTTCTCCTTTTTAATAAAATGCTTGCAGATTCCAGCTTAGTCCACAGCACTCTTGCACTATTATTATTTTCATAACATTCGGTCGTGCAAGTGAAAGGCAATAATGACGATATTAGATGAACTAGTCGTGGCAGAGAGAAACGGGTATGAACTCAACTTGTTCTGTTTTTGTAAATATGTTTAACCTAGTATCCATGATTCAGCTCATTATGATCAAACATGTTTGCAATGACAATTAGAGATTATAGTTTCTCATGCCATGCATAAGTAGCTAGGAGTGGATAATGATTTATCTTAGATGTCAACATTGCGCTAAAATGATTGTGATGTAGTATGATGATATGGTATCCTCCTCTGAATGTCCGAGTGGCTTGACTTGGCACATGTTCATGCATGTAGTTGAATCAAAACCAACATAGCCTCTATGATATTTATGTTCATGGTGTCCATATCCTACTCATGCTAGTATCCAATGTTACTTATGCATAATGCATGTTCATGACCATTGTTGCTCTCTAGCTGGCCGCTTCTCAACCTATTTGCTAGCCTTCGCCTGTACTAAGTGGGAATTCTGCTTGTGCATCATATACCTAAAACCCAATTTATTCCAGATGAGTCCACCATACCTACCTATATGCGGTATTACCCTGCCGTCCTAAGTAAATTTGCATGTGCCACCTCTAAAAACTTGAAATAAATATCCTTTTTGTGTGCCTGGATTGTTCATAGAGTGATAGGAGGTAGTCAGTATCTTCCATGCTAAGCGGGTTATTCTCATGCTGAGTGTTTATTCACTCGTCCTTGCACGAGAGGGGCGGTAATAGGGATTCCCAGTCCCGAACTCAAAATGCAAATAATTAAACAAAACTCCCCCGGGACTGTTGTTGGTATGGACGGCACCCGTTGTTTCAGACAAGCCGTGGAGTGTGACTGTTGGTGGAGGGGGAGTAAACCTTTACTTTTATCGCTTGGGAACCGCCACTAATGTGTTTAGCATGGAAGATACCGATAACTGATGGTCACGAAGTAAACAAGAAGGGTGCATTTCTAAAAATTTCATTTACCTCTGTTTTAAAAACTTGAGCTCTGGCACCGCTGCAAATCTCTGCTTTCCTCTGCGAAGGGACTATCTATTTAATTTTATGTTGTGTCATCACCTTCTCAAATAAGCGCCAGAACCTGAGAGCACTGTTGTCATGCTCATGCATTGTGTGTAGCTAATGTTGGGTGCATCATGACTGGATCTTTTCTACCATGAACTATAATGTTTAGTCGCTGCTTGAACTTTAGAGGTGCTCTGCATTTATGATTTGCGGTCTTAGAAAGGGCTAGCGAGATACCACTATTGTCATATTATATCATGGTTGTTTTGACAATGTGTTGCTGTTTGAGATATCTTATTATTGCTCGCTAGCTGATTATGTCATTGATATGAGTTAATATAATTTTTAAGAGTTATTGTCAACATGGTTAGTTATAATCTTGGCTGAAAACCTGGGTGATGTTTAAGCTTATTTATGTAAACAAGAGCAAAAGAGTTCGTAAAAGTTTTTCTTTTTCACTTTCAGTTTATCAACTGAATTGCTTGAGGACAAGCAAAGGTTTAAGCTTGGGAAGTTGATACGTCTCCGTCGTATCTACTTTTCCTAACGCTTTTCCTCTTGTTTTGGACTCTAATTTGCATGATTTGAATGAAACTAACCCGGACTGACGCTGTTTTCAGCAGAGCTACCATGGTGTTGTTTTTGTGCAGAAATAAAAGTTCTCGGATTGGAATGAAACTTTGCGAGGATTTTTTATATGAATAAAGAAAAATACTGGAGCCAAGAACCACCGGATGGGGGCCCTGGGTGAGCACAACCCACCAGGGCGCGCCCCCACCCCCTCCAGGCGCGCCCAGGTGGGTTGTCCCCACTAGGTGGCCTTGCAGACCCTGAAACCGATGCTATAAAATCACATTTTTCCAGAAAAAAATCAGGGAGGAAGAATTATCGTGTTTCGCGAGACGGAGCCGCCGCCACCTCCTGTTCTTCATCGGGAGGCCAGATCTGGAGTCCGTTTGGGGCTCCGGAGAGGGGGATCTTCGATCTTTGTCATCACCAACCCTTCTTCATCGCCAATTCCATGATGCTCTCCACCGGGAGTGAGTAATTCCTTCATAGGCTCGCTGGTCGGTGAGGTGTTGGATGAGATTCATCATGTAATCGAGTTAGTTTTGTTAGGGCTTGATCCCTAGTATCCATTATGTTCTGAGATTGATGTTGCTATGACTTTGCCATGCTCAATGCTTGTCACTTTGGGCCCGGGTGCCATGATTTCAGATCTGAACCATTTATATTATCACCATTATATCTATGTTCTAGATCCGATCTTGCAAGTTATAGTCACCTACTACGTGTTATGATCCGGCAACCCCGGAGTGACAATAGTCGGGACACTTCCCGGTGATGACCGTAGTTTGAGAAGTTCATATATTCACCGTGTGTTAATGCTTTGTTTCGGTTCTCTATTAAAAGGAGGCCTTAATATCCCTTAGTTTCCAATATGGACCCCGCTGCCATGGGAGGGTAGGACAAAAGATGCCATGCAAGTTCTTTCCATAAGCACATATGACTATTTACGGAATACATGCCTACATTATATTTATGAACTGGAGCTAGTGCCGTATCACCCTAGGTTATAACTGTCACATGATGAATATCATCCAATGAATTGCCTATCCAATGCCTACGATTTTCCTACATATTGATCTTGCTAAGTCACTACTGCTGCTGTCACTATTGTCATTGCTACAAAACTACTGCTATCTTTGTTACCGTTACTATTGCTGTTGCTACTACTATCAAAACTATCATATTACTGTGCTACTGATCACTTTGCTGCAGATAATTAATCTCCAGGTGTGATTGAATTGACAACTCAGTTGCTAATACTCGCAAATATTCTTTTGGCTCCCCTTGTGTCAAATCTATAAATTTGGGTTGAATACTCTACCCTCGAAAACTGTTGCGATCCCCTATACTTGTGGGTTATCACGGCCCTGGACCCAGCTGTCAACCTCTCCATGTACAGTCCTCTTCTGATGTAAGTCGTTCCTTGACCATGTTGACCATGCCGCGGAGAGAGCACCAAGGCGGTGGACGACAGCGAGGCCTAGGAAGGGAATGACCCGGAGCCGAGGCAGACTCGATAGTTGTTTCCCACGCGGAGGGGAGTAGATGGTTTACTGGTTGCGCTGCAGTGTGAGGCTGCCATCGTCGGAGAATAACAGGAGGTCTGGGTGAGTACAGGGATGGCCAGGCCAGCGATGGGAGTAGGGTGGGGCGGTGAGGCCTGCACGGCAGCAGAGCCGCCCACGGGAGGCAGGAGCAGGCGGCACGACCGGCGCTAGTTTGGGCGGTTGGAGCAAGAAGACCAGAGGTTGAAGAAGCACTACGGCCGTTGGATGGATATCGTACAGTCACTGGAGCTAGAATCGTTCATATTGACTAAGTTGACAAAGCCCTCCGTCCGCGTCAACTTAGTAGCTCCACAAGTCAGCCTCCAACTATGGTGGGTCCCAGATAGCAGGGGGAGTATTCATTTTTTTTGTGCGTAATAAGGAGGCACTTCCTTGTGTGCGAAGATATAGCTAGTGGGTCCGAGCTGTCAGCGGGAGGAACATTTTTTTCGTGAAATACAGAGGCCCTTCCGGTGGGTCCCTGCTGTCAGGTGGAGGAATCATTATTTTGCGCGTAATAAGGAGGCACTTCCTTGCGGCGTGCGGTCGTGGACCCAGCTATCAGCCTCTCCACGTACAGTCCTCTTCCGATGGATGTCGTTTGTTGACCACGTTGACCACACCGCGCCAAGAGCACCAGGGTGGTGGACGACGGCGAGGCCTAGGAAGGGAACGACCCGGAGCCGGGGAAGACTCGACAGTGATTGCCCAGGCGGTGGGGAGTACAAGGGTTTACTGGTTTAGCTGCCATCGCCGGAAAATAACAGGAGGTGTGGGTGAGTAGAGGAATGGCCTGGCCAGCGATGGAGTAGGGTGGGGCGGTGCGGCCTATGCGGCAGCACAGCCGGCCACGGGAGGCGGGAGCAGGCAGTCCCACCGGCGCTGGTTTGGGCGGCTGGAGCAAGAAGATCAGATATTGAAGAAGCAGCACGGCCGTTGGATTAACATCCAATGGTCACTGCTGCTAGAATCATTTGTGGACTAAGTTGACAAAGCCTTTTGTACATGTCAACCTAGTAGACCCACAAGTCAGCCTCCAAATCTGTCTCAAACAGCATACAGCCCGAAATTTCTATCCAGATTCAAATTAATTTAAAAACTAAACATACCTTAATTTAAATCCAATGAAATTTTACCCTGCACAAAAACAATGAAATTTAAAATATCAAAATCTGAAAGAAAAAAGTATTTTGGAACTAATTGCCTGTTTGCTGTATGTTTTCATTTTACAGCCCATTCTTATTACTTACAGCCCATTTTCTGGGCAAGCCTGAATGCATCCCTCCTTGTCTTGAAAGATTTCTGGTCCAGCAGGGCGTAGAAAAGCTAGTAGGCCTACGTTGGTTATTCTGCAAAAAATAAAATAGCTGGGCTAGCCATTTCAGAAAGGAAAAAAAACTGGGCTGGTCATGGGGCAAACATATGAAATAAAAGCCTGGGCTAGATGGGCCACAGCTCCCGCACAACCCATTTGATACCCTTCTCCGTCCCGAAAAAAAAATACTTTGCGCTGCTGGGTCCCGGGTGTCTGCCGCTCCTTGTGCAGTTATCTCGCTTATTGACTACGTTAACAGTGGCGTGCGACCCAGATGTCAGGAAACCATCTGGAGGAACCCTTTTTTTTCTTGTAATAAAGGAGGCACTTGCTTGCCTACTGCCATGATCCTGGTGGGTTCCTACTGTCATCCTCACCATGTACAGTCATCTCCTTATTCCTCTCGGTTGTTGACCATGTTGACAACACCGGAGGGCGGCGCCACGGCGAGCGAACCAAGGCGGAGGACGATGGTGAGGCCTCGGACGGGAACGGGAAGGAGCTGGGGAAGATGCACAGAGTTTTAGGGTGCGATGTGGCCACGATGCGTGTGCGGCAGCACAGCCAGCCGTGGGAGGCGGGAGCAGGCGGTCCCACTGGCGCTGGTTTGGCTTTGGCGGCTAGAGGAAGAAGAGACTAAAGAAACATGACAGACGTTGAATGTCAATCCAACGGTCAAGGTTGGCACAATCGTTATTTGACTAAGCCGACACCAAGTAGCATACTTTTTTATATATAGGAAGAAAAGAAAAACTGGGCTCGTTCACCAGATAACATTCTCGAAACTGCGACCGTTTGATCTTGCGTCGCAACTAAAACTGCGAGGAAAATGTGTTCGTTTGCCGTCCTCCTCCCAGGGAACGTTCGCCACATAAGTGACTAGCACCCTTGGTTTTCAACCGAGAGGTCTTGGGTTCGAGTCCCAAGAACCCTCAATTTTCTACTCCTTCCTTCCTCGCAAAAAAAAAAGAAAATCAAAGACTCGAGAAGGCGTATAGAACAAGCTAGTGTACCAGTAAAGAGACATTGCTGAGTTTTAGAAAAACGAGAGACGTGCTCCTGTAGCTGGTTCGAATCCAAACCTAGACTATGACTACATATGGTGCTATGCTACTCTGCAAGTAATGAAACTGACATATCCAACGTTCGCTTCTCCTCTTCTCTACTTACTCTGCCTAGCATCAGAAGCTCTGGCCGCAGCAACCATGTCCGCTGGTGGCTCGTCCACCTGCTCTTCAGCAGGCAACAACCAGATATGTGCCAAGTTGCCACCTGTACCATCGCCTGTGGGTCTCATCACATCCCCGCCGGCACACGCACCGCAGCTGGTTGCTCATCGCAACCCGCTGCCGTTGGTGTGGTGCCACTGCTGCAAATCACGCAGAGTCATCCGTCGCGTCTCAACCACAATCCTCAACTCGGCCGAGTCTTCTACAAATGCCCGAATCATGGGGTAATAATATGTTTAAGTGTTGTTCCACTGCTTTTAGTTGCTGATTTTTTTAATAGTTTGGTTGATGATCTTCCAATTTGATTCATGCAGAAAAGGGAAGATTCGTGTGATTTGTATTTCTGGGAAGTTGCTGATGTGGGGGAATGGAACTATGCTGATTATTTGGTTAGCTGAGGAATCCCAATACCAGCAGGTTGGGGTGTTGGACAAGTAACTGAAGGAACGGCAGAAGAGGAAAATGCAGAGCAGAAGGTTAAAGATGCAGTTCCTCTGATCATGGCCAAGCAACAGCTGCTGAACGGCCTTGACAGCAATGAGGAGATGAAAGAGCTTGTGAGGATAATGGGCAAAATTGATGTGCTCTGTAGGATGATTGTCTCTTTATTTGCAGTGTATGTAGCACTTGTGATGTATTCAGTGGCTATGACATGAGCACTTTGCTGAAACTAGTAATGAATGAAACCTGTTTAGCAGGCTGGGCGTAGTGTTGTGAACATCTAATGATTTCTATTAACGGAAATCAGGGGGTATCCCCTTTTGCTCATAAATAAATAAATAGCAGAGGCCCTTTTGCTAATAAATAAATAAATTAGTAGAGGCCCTGTTGGGTTAGATTCATTCCCATTCGAAGACGTAGAGCAAATTGCAGTCCAACAGCAAACTATGTCATCAAATACAAGTTTCACAGCCAAATATGAGTACAACGAAACAACAATGTCATCATGTTTTAGTCGTCATACAATCACCAAACACAAATAAACATACATAATTAGTGATGTTCTCACAGCAAAATACTAAACAACAACTTCATCAGGTTTCAGTTGTCATAGCAAACACAATTTTACGTAGTAGATAAAAAGTCATCTTCTGACAGGCAAATACGACAAAAGCAATCTAATCATCATCCGCAGCAGCAGCGTCAACATCTTCGCCATGTGTATCTGTCTGAATCGTAATTCCCCCCAGTGTCATCTTCTTCTTCATCCTCAATGTCCTCGAACGTTGGCGTCTTATTGATCAACTCTCGTATGTCCACAGCCCGACAGGCAATCTTTTCGCCAGCGTCATTGATGTGATGGTTCTCAAAGATATTAGGAACATCTGTGGAATCTTCTACATCAGGAGCAGTGTAAGCATCATCTTGGTGTGCAACTTCATTAAACGAATTCCTCTGCTCAAACCTTTGCAATACTCTCCAGTCATCGCTACGTGCATATGTGTCTTCCAAGAAAAATATCTGTGTTGCTTGATTTGCCAAAATAAAAGGCTCGTCAGTCTGGTACGCCGCCTTAACATTGATGGATTTGAAATAATCATTAGCTCTGGGTTTTGCGATCCTGAAAAACAGGTTATACCAATGACAGCACAACAGAACCACACACCGATGAACCTCGAAACTGGAGATATACTGCAACTGAACAATGTCTGTTATGTTAGCATACCTTTCAGTTGTCACTTCGCCGTACTTATCCGTGCTCATGATGGCACTGTTTTGTGTCTTCCTACCTTCGTCGCGTGCAAGGGTGTTGTAGCGCACATCTCCAATAACGCAAGATTCATAATGTCTTACCCGAGTATCAGGACCCATTATTAGTGCGTAAAGGGCATCATTAACTGCCTGCCCATACTCCCGCATCTTCTTAACCTATGGTTAGAAAATAGACAAGCTGGTCATCTTATGTACTGATACGTCTCCGTCGAATCTATAATTTTTGATTGTTTCATGTCAATATTATACAACTTTCACATATTTTGGCAACTTTTTATATGATTTATTGGACTAACCTATTGATCCAGTGCCAGTGCCAGTTCCTGTTTCTTGCATGTTTTTTTTCTGCAGAAAATCCATATCAAACAAATTCCAAACACGATAAAAATTTATGGAGAATTATTTTGGAATATTTATGATTTTTGGGAGGTGGAATCAACGCAAACGGGGGCCCATAGTGACCACAACCCACCAGGGCGCACCGGGCACCCCCTGGGGCGCCCAGGTATCTTGTGCCCTCCTCGAATGTCGGTTGGGGCCCTTCTTCTGGCACAAGAAAGATAATTTATGGAAAAAAATCATGTAAAAATTTCAGCGCAATCGGAGTTACGGATCTCCGGGAATTTAAGAAACGGTGAAGGGCCAGATCTGGGGAACGCCAAACAGAAGAGAACAGAGAGGGAGATCCAATCTCGGAGGGGCTCCCGCCCCTCCGCTGGCATGGAGGCCATGGACCAGAGGGGGAACTCTCCTCCCATCTAGGGGGAGGCCAAGGAATAAGAAGGAGGGGGCTCTCTCCACCTCTCTCCCGGTGGCGCCGGAGTGCCGCTAGGGCAAGGATCGTGACGGCGATCTACATCAACAATCTTGCTACCGTCAACACCAACTTTCTCCCCCTCTATGCAGTGGTGTAACACCCCTTCTCCCCGCTGTAATCTCTACTTAAACATGGTGCTCAACTCCATATATTATTTCCCAATGATATTTGGTTATCCTATGATGTTTGAGTAGATCTGTTTTGTCCTATGGGTTAATCGTGATCTTGGTTGGTATGATTGTATATTTTATTTATGGTGCTATCCTACGGTGCCCTCCATCTTGCGCAAACATGAGGGGGGCCCACTGTAGGGTGTTGCAATATGTTCATGGTTCGCTTATGGTGGGTTGCGAGAGTGACAGAAGCTTAAACCCGAGTAAGTGGGTTATGGCGTATGGGAGTAAAGAGGACTTGATACTTAATGCTATGGTTGGGTTTCACGAACTTAATGATCTTTAGTAGTTGCGGATGCTTGCTAGAGTTCCAATCATAAGTGCATATGATCCAAGTAGAGAAAGTATGTTAGCTCATGCCTCTCCCTCATATAAAATTGCAAGAATGATTACCGGTACTTGTTATCGATTGCCTAGGGACAAATGACTTTCTTGTTGAAAAAAGCTATCCACTTTTATTACCTTGCAATTTATTCGTAGTTTTTATTCTCGCAAAGTACTTGTAGTTTTATTCTCGCAAAATAGTTTCATACTTGTTTTAGGTAAAGCAAACGTCAAGTGTGCGTAGAGTTGTATCGGTGGTCGATAGAACTTGAGGGAATATTTGTTCTACCTTTAGCTCCTCGTTGGGTACGACACTCTTATTTATCAAAGAAGGCTACAAACGATCCCCTATACTTGTGGGTTATCATGTACTCAATATATTAAAAAAACTGAGAGTACAATTCAAAAGCTTACATGGCTCTTGAACCATTTCACAAATCCTGCCATAACCAGTTTGTCAATGTTTCTTGGATTTTGCGGCAGTAACTCCTTTTTGTAGATGCTGCACAACATAGTGATCGCGTCAAACATCTAAATATATAAGAATGTGCTACAAGTTTAGTAGATTACGATGTATAAGCTGCAGTACTTAGCACTTACTCGATATAAGGTAGAATCTCAAGACAGTTATTCAACACATACCAAACCATTTTGTCCAAATCTTTAGGTTTGTCGTCTTGTCGACTCTTCCCTGTAACTCGAACAAAACAATCAAAAACATTGAGCTCGGGATTGTCTTCACCCACCTCTTTGCTAAGCTGATCAGCTGTTTCAATGTATTTTGAGCAGAATGTCAATGCTTCTGTAGCAATGTAGGCCTCTGCAATGGAACCCTCAGGTCTAGATCTGTTCCTAACATAGCCCTTGAAAGCGCCTAGCCGCATTTCAATAGGGTACATCCAGCCATACTGTACTGGACCTCTAAGTAGTGCCTCATCAGGTAGATGAACAGCCAAATGCACCATCACATCAAAGAAGGCTGGAGGATATATCTTCTCAAGGTCGCATAGGATAGTTGGTATCTTGTCTCTAAGATGCTCCAAAGCATCTATCCTGATATTTCTACTACAGAGTTCCCTGAAGAATTGTCCCAACTCTGCAACTGCTCTGTATAAGTTAGGGCGGCCCAATCCTCTAAGGATAACATGTAAAACCCTTTGAAGTAGGACGTGGCAGTCATGAGTTTTCAACCCTTGTACCTTGTTTCCATCTGCACTGACTCTCCTATCAGGGTTGGAAGCAAATCCATGTGGGAATCTCACACGTGACAGGACCTTGCATAATTCTTTTCTTTTTACCTTGTCAAAGACGTACACAGCTGGTGCCATATCGCATGGTTTACCTTCATCTTCCACCTGCAAATCCTTTCTGATACCCAGGTGTGTCAAATCAATCCTAGATTTTTAAGGTATCTTTCGTCTTGCCTTCAATATTAAGAAGTGTGCCGATAATGCTGTCACATATATTTTTCTCGATGTGTATCACATCAAGATTATGGCGCAGATCCAAACCTTTCCAACACTCCAAGTCCCACAAAGTGGACCTACGGGTAAACAATAATCTCTCTTCTACCCTGCCATGCTTCCTTTTCCCGCTACCATTATCAGGATGGTTTCCTGGTGTAATATGCCTGACCTTCTCTAATTCCACATCCAACTGATCGCCGGTGAGCCTCTTTGGCGCATCATGGTTTTCATGCTTTGCATTGAACACACGTCTTCGGTATTTTGTAGGACACAGCTTGTCCTTGGCAAGGAAACGGCAGTGTCCAATGTAACAGATCTTGCTAAGTACTGCGTATGACAGCGGATTCTTGTCACAGCGAACACATGCATTGTAACCATGTGTCGTTCGCCCTGACATAGTGCCCAAAGCCGGATAATCATGGATGCACCAAATTATAACAGCACACAGAAAGAAATCAGCTGTTGGGCTGCTATATAGGTCTCGAGTGAGAACACCCCTCCATAGCTGTTGAAGTTCCTCCACAAGAGGCTCCATGAATACATCAAAATCCTTTCCAGGACTTTTTGGACCTGGGATGAGCAAGGCCATCATGTAGTTTTATTCTTTGGTGCAGACATTTGGAGGCATGTTGTAAGGGATAACAAGCACTGGCCACATGCTATATGTGGCGCTCTGGTGGCCAAATGGGTTAAATCCATCTATAGCTAAGCCAAGTCTAATGTTTCTCGGGTCAGCAGCAAACTTTTTGTTTTTTTGATTGAAGCTTTTCCAGTCACAACCATGAGATGGATGGCTCATTACATTCTGATCTTTGTACTCCTAGTTCCAAGAATGCCACAGTACATCCTCTCTTGTTTCAGCATCATGAAACAACCTCTGCAATCTTGGTATAATGTCTCAGAACATTATGAGGAATTCTCTTCACAGCATCGCCATCTTTCCATCTTGATGATTTGCATTTTCGGCATTCACTTAAGTTGGCATAATCCTTCTAGAGCAGAACACAATTATTCTTACAAACATGGATCATATCATATCCAATTCGAACTTCACGAAGGAAATTCTTCATTTTACTGTAGGTGTGTGGCAGCTCAGACGCATCTGGGAAAGATTTGCGGAAAGCAGCCAACATTGCATCGAATGATTTGTTGGTCATCCGCTCAGATGTCTTCACCTGAAGAAAGGTGACCACAGGTGAGAATACTGACAGCTTATTTCCTGGGGTGACAGCCACGTTGCATTGTTCCAACATGCGGGCCCACCATTTTTCTTCTGTAGGTGAAAGTTCATGAAATGCGCAAGCATTTCGTAGCATTGTTTCAATGTTGGTAAAACTCACTAGCTCCGCCACCACCTCCTCCTCCTCCTCCTCTTCCACCTGAGCATCAGGCAGATCAAGATGGTGATCTACTGCTTCCACATAGTCAGTAACATTGACGTTCATAGCTTCACCATGATGAACCCACCTAGTATATGTGACCGACATCCCATACAAGTGTAGATGATTTTGCACAGTTGACTGGGGTCTTGTAACTGAATTCATACAACTGCTACACGGGCAGAGCACATCTGATTTCGGACCACCGTACTCAGCTCAGATAAAGTTCATGAAGTTTTCAACCCCCTCGACATATGCAGCGGAGAATCTTTGAGCAGAAGTTATCCAAGTCCTGTCCATCTGTTAGACATACAAATTAGTTCTTCTACAAGATATTACAAGAAAAACATATATGCTTTTTTTTGAAGTCCAGAAAAAAAATACCTAGGTCGATGTCTAAAGCTATGGCAAGATATTTGGACAAGCAGATCTAAGTAACGAAATATATGTAAAGGTAATTCAGCAAACATATTTGAGTGCTAAATTATGGCAGGCTGTTTCAGCAGTCAATGAGGCCGAGTACACAGTCATCGAAGGCCATCTCAGCAACAGAGATCGAGTATAAAACGGTGTAGAGCTATTTCACCTAATAGATTGGCTACTAGACCATGGCAATCTACGTCACAATAAATATATGGCAGGATATTTTACAACTAATCGGGCGTGGCATGCCATCTCAGCTAAGCAGATTGAGTGCAGAACAGTGCAAGGAAGCTTCTTAAGCAGAGCATATTGACTGTAAACTATTTCGGCAAACAGTGAGATTAACAGCGACTATCAGCTAACATTCAGCGCTACTCCAACATGCACGGGGCCTCAGTCTAGAATGCGCGTACCGTGGAAGAAGCTGACCGCCGTGCATCTCCACAAGAACGTCACCAGCGGTGGTGGCGCAGCTAGAGGATGGCAGTCTACGAGAGCGTACTGTGGGAGCGAGAGGATCGCCATGTGTCCCCTCGACGAACTGCGACGCCGACATATCGGCGCGGCGGGGAGGGAGGCTTTGGCCCAGCGAATGGAGTGGAGGGGGCTGGGGGGAGGGGGGTTTGGGGAATATTATTGGCTAGTTGGTCGAAGGGCAGTTGAATTTGGGATTTGGGGGGAATTTTCACGCGGTGGGCGGGGGAGTTTGGCGCATGGTCGGTTTCTCGAAGTGCGGTCCCACGTGTCAGTGAAGAGGCAAGCCGAAGCGCATTCCGTTTGCGTGAGCCGTGTGCAGGACCGACCGTGTGAGGGGTGCAATGCGACCGCGACAGGCGTGCTGTGAGTGTACCGCCTTTTTTCCTTTTATACTTGGTGCTTCGCACGATCCATCGATACTACTACTAGTAATCCGGTAATCCCGACTAAAACAGCGCGGCCGGGTCTTTTCCTGCGCGATATGCTGGGAGGTTGGCTTAGTTGGTTTTTTTAGGACGAGTAATGCTACTCCTACGTAATCCCAGCTACGTAATTAACGTAATGTGAAACGTGTGGGGTATTGATTGGAGATTGGGGGGAGTGAGGGGCCCACCACCATGAAAATCAGGGGGGAGAGAGAGAGAGGCAACTTACGTTAACCCTTTCATAGGTTCCCGTAGATGTAGAAAGATGTGAAATGCGTGAATATGTAGTGGACGTACTATTGGAGTGCCTAAGATAAATTGTGTACCCTATGTGTTTATTTACTCCGCATGTTAGCTTTGTCTCGGGTCAAACCTTCTAAGTTTATACACACAAAAATGAATCATCATTCCATATATTTTCATACTCCTACAATATATCTTACTATTACTATGAAAGTTCATATACACCGGACGAGATTCATGCAAACACGGCAGATTTTCATTACATTTCGAAATTTTATAGGACAAAAAAATAAAACAAACCCGACCCTAAACCTATTCTACGGTGGCGACCAACGTCCTCCATCTGCCATCTCCATGTACGGGGCGGTGTTCAAGACCCGTGAAGTGAAGGTGCGGTCTTCGGCGAGGAAGAGTAGAACACGGGAGACGGACCGGCCAGTTGGCACACCATGCCCTGCCGCCTCCCATGCCCTACTCATCCTCGGAGGAGTCCCCGACCTCGGCGGTGCCGGTGGACGTGAGGTCGATGATGATGGACGTGGACGATCCGTCGCTTCACCTGCCACATGCGCCACCGAACATTGGACGGCGGCAAGTAGGACGCGTGGCTGACGGTGCTCCCGTCGTCGGCCACCAGCGTGGCCACCGCTTGTGCGATCGTGTCCACGTCCGGCTACGCCGCTATTGCATTGCGAGCGGCGACTTGAGCGAGGGCGGCGACCTCGAGCTTCATCCCCAAAGACAAGCTCTCCCGCAGAGCGTTCGCGCTCGCGGTCATGGTGGATGTGGTGCCAGGTAGCAGGAGGATGCGCTATGGTGTGGAGTTTAGTTGGGCATTGCCGCTTTAAGTAGCTCATTCTGGTGAGGCCAAGCATCCGGGTGCGTCATTAAGTCACCGGAGTTGGTTCCTCGGGCACCGAGCCTCTTAATGATGGCATACAGATGGACAACATGAATGCGGGCAGCTGGCGCCGGCTGGGAACGCACCGCGCGACGGCGCGAGACGACGGTTTTTGGTGTGCCAGAGTAGTCAGTTGTGGTCATGGCAACGTTGGAGATGCCCTTTGCTCACATGTGATCCCCACATGTCATTGAAAAAGCAAGATGACCCGGCATGGTCTCATGTCCTGGGGATGCAGTTGGCCGCGCTAGAACACTCCACAGACGTGTCATGGCGTGCACGCATTTCGGCGCCCCGTGCATCCGCGATGAGCCGGGTGTTGATCTATTGGTCGTGCCACAGCTCTAATGCCACCCTCGGCACCCTGAAGCTGAGCGTGTCCAGCGACGATGAGCGTGTCGCTCACCGCAGTCGCCGTGTCCAGAAGCGGTGCAGGAGCTGCACCACGTTGCTGGCCCCCACGACCCACATGAACGGTTGCCGGTGGCGAGGAGGTCGTGGGCCAACTCCTCCATTGGACTAGTCTGTGCCACATCATTCCGACAGGTGTGCCCCACATGTCGGTTTCACTATTTTCCCAGCCAAATTCGAGCGTCAGTGCTCCGCGTTACGCATTAGGTGCAGAACAGGTGGTTTTTGTGCCCTGGTTCAAATGTGGTACAGTACCAATTTGTTACCCTAGCCCCAAGTGTGGTGGTTTTGGGTATAGTACCACCCTTTTCCTTTTCAACTCGTGAAGCGTAACACTTGATTAAGTAGCCGGATGGTGTGCTAATTTAGGTGTCCGACTGTTTGAAGGAATAATTGAGGTGTGCCTGGTCCGTGCCCGCATTTAGGGGTCCAACTTACCATGTTCGGGCAGTAGTAACTATACTAGTCCCTGCATACTCCCTTTGTTTTTATTTACTCCGCATTTTAGCTTTGCTCAAAGTCAAGCTTTGTAAACTTTGACAAAGTTTATAGACAGAAATAATAACATATACAATAACAAATCAATACCATTAGATTCATTACTGAATATACTTTCACATCATATAGATTTGCTATTGTAAATGTTCATATTTTTTCTATAATTTTGGTCAAATTTTATGAAGTTTGACTTCAGTCAAACCTAATATGCAGAGTAAATAAAAACGAAGGGAGTATCTTGCTCCGTGACCAAGACGGAAGGGAAAACGAGACAACTTAATGTTTATTTGAGCCATTTAAGTATAATCATGTGGCATTGCTTATTTCTCATTCCTCTCCAACCCTCTTATCCATCGATCATGCCGCCCTCCGGTCGAGTCCATCCTCCCGCATGCCTCATTTGAACATTCCACCGAGTGTCATTCGCATGTGGGCCTAGACCATGCTTGTATTTCCAATGTTGTAATTTGTCCGACATGCATACAGACAAATGATTTGTTTAAAGTTTCACTTTGCTTCCACTACGTGCCACTTCCCATCTTAGTTTTGACATCCCATTCGGTTCATGCCCCGACACATCTTGACGAGATCGATTGATGTTGAGAGATCAAGTGCGTGTCGTGCAAGGAGATAAAGGTGTGGTGTGTTTCTATGATAGAAATGACCCGGGGGGTCTGTGTGTGCGCGTCGGTCATGTACCATCTAGTTAGATCGATTGAAAGAGGACTAGGGTGGGTCCGGAGATCGACCGATCTAGAGAGGGGCGGAGAGGATGAATGTATGCTTAAAAAAGATAGATGAAAGGCTTGGTTACAATTAATGCATGGTAGAGTGACCTAGGCGTGTGTCGAAGAGCGACCTAACGACGAGCGAGATACAATCCCGATACCTCGGGAGATCAATTAGGTTTGACAAGCACAAAGAGGAAGAGAGGTGGTGTGTGTGTGTGTGCGAGAGAGAGAGAGAGAGGGGGGGGAGGGAGAGAGAGACCCCAAGATGAAATCGAGAGAGAACGAGTCTGAAAGTGCAACTAATCCCTGGGTGGTTTTGGTAATTCATAACAACATATAGATCATTGAACTAATATCCATTCAAGTTAAATATTTCAGGTAGTTCAATGATTGGCATGGCAAATGGACTAGAGATGTGGACCCCTCAAAATGCTAAGGACAAATATTGGCAAAAGCTAAAGACTCTTCATTTCTATTTTACTGATCCAAGATCACATTGAGTCCATAGGAAAAGCCAATACTATTAAAAGGGGATGAGGTGTTGCTTAATGGTCTACTTGCTCAAAATGCTTAGTGATATGCTCCAAAGCCCTCAACCACTTTCTCAATTCCAAATATGTCCTAAACCAAAAGTCAAACTCGGCCACCGAGTTCTTCTGACATAGCCATAGCCAGAAACCCAAATCAGTTCGGTCTCACTGATAGGGATTTCGGTCTCACCGAGATGGGATTGCAAACTCTCTGTTTCCCTTCGTAACATTTCGGTCTCTCCGAAATGAGCGATCGGTCCCACCGAGTTCGCAATGCAAACTCTCTGTTTCCTTTTCGTAATGTTTCGGTATCACCGAAAGGAGCGATCGGTCCCACCGAGTTTGCCTGACCAACTCTCTGTTTGCTCATTGCTGAAATCGGTCTCACCGAGTTCATGCAATCGGTCACACCGAGATGAGGTTTTTCCCTAACCCTAGCGCATTGGTCCCACCAAGTTGATCATGTCGGTCCCACCGAAAATCCTAACGTTCACATTTTGAACTGAATCGGTCTCACCGAGTTCTTCTATTCGGTCTGACCGAGTTGGGTCAAATGTGTGTAACGGTTAGATTTTGTGTGGAGGCTATATATACCCCTCCACCCCCTTCTCTATTCAAGAGAGAGCCATCAGAACGTGCCTACACTTCCACTACTCATTTTCTGAGAGAGAACCACCTACTCATGTGTTGAGACCAAGACATTCCAATCCAACCACAAGAATCTTGATCTCTAGCCTTCCCCAAGTTGCTTTCCACTCAAATCATCTTTCCACCATAGCCAAATCTGTGAGAGAGAGAGTTGAGTGTTGGGGAGACTATCATTTGAAGCACAAGAGCAAGGAGTTCATCATCAACACACCGTTTATTACCTTTTGGAGAGTGGTGTCTCCTAGATTGGTTAGGTGTCGCTTGGGAGCCTCCGACAAGATTGAGGAGTTGAACCAAGGAGTTTGTAAGGGCAAGGAGATCGCCTACTTCGTGAAGATCTACCCGAGTGAGGCAAGTCCTTCGTGGGCGATGGCCATGGTGGGATAGACAAGGTTGCTTCTTCGTGGACCCTTCATGGGTGGAGCCCTCCGTGGACTCGCGCAACCGTTACCCTTCGTGGGTTGAAGTCTCCATCAACGTGGATGTACGATAGCACCACCTATCGGAACCACGCCAAAAATCTTCATGTCTACATTGCGTTTGCCTTCTCCAAATCCTTCCCTTTACCTTCATATGCAATGTTTTACTTTCCGCTGCTACACTCTTAGAATTGCATGTGTAGGTTGATTGCTTGACTTTTGCTAAGTTGCAAAAAATTTCCAAGACATAAAATTGGGAAAAGGCTAGATTTTTATTTGGTCAAGTAGTCTAATCACCCCCCCTCTAGACCTACTTTTGATCCTACAAGTGGTATCAGAGCTTTGGTCTCCATTTACCTTGATTTCCATAGCTTTGGTGATCATAGACTTGGTTTCACAACCTAGGAGAGTATGGTGTCTAGCGAGGGAAATTACCACCGTAGAGGTCCTTACTTTGATGGTACAAATTTTGCTAGTTGTAAGCATAAGATGAAAATGCATATTCTTGGACATAACTCTGCCGTTTGGGCTATTGTATGTATTGGTTTGCAAGGTGAATTCTTCGAAGATGGAAGAGAACCGAATCGTGAAGCAACCGCGGAAGAATTGAAGATGTTGCAATACAACACTAAAGCTTGCGATATCCTCTTCAACGGATTGTGCCCTGAAGAATTCAACAAAATCAGCCACCTTGAGAATGCAAAGGAAATTTGGGATACTTTGGTTGATATGCATGAAGGTACCGAGTCCGTCAAGGAATCCAAATTGGATGTGCTTCAAAGTCAACTTGACAAGTTCAAAATGAAGGATGGTGAAGGAGTCGCTAAAATGTACTCTAGGCTTGCTCTCATCACAAATGAGATTGCCAGCTTAGGAAGTGAAGAGATGACCGATAGATTCATCATCAAGAAGATCCTAAGAGACTTGGATTGAAAATACAATACCGTGTGCACTTTGATCCAAATGATGCCCAATTACAAAGATCTCAAGCCAACGGAAGTCATTGGTAGAATTGTTGCTCATGAGATGTCACTCAAGGATAAAGAAGAGCTTCACAACAAGTCTAGTGGTGCTTACAAAGCTTCATGTGATGCTCCTACATCATCAAGTGAGAAACAAGTCTTCAATGAAGAATTGAGCCTAATGGTGAAGAACTTCAACAAGTTCTACAAGAGTAGAAGCAAAGAGAGAAGTTCCAAGTCGAGGTCCTGCTATGACAAGAGATCTTCTAGTCATGAACAAAATTGCTACAATTGTGGAAGACCCGGACACTACTCCAATGAGTGTACGGCTCCCTACAAGAGAAGAGAAGACTCACCTAAAAGGAGAAGTAAAAGAGAGGAATCACCGCCTAGAGAGAGGAGGAGTAGAGATGATCGTTATGAACGAAGACCCTCTCGCAGAAGCAAGGATTCGGAAAGGAAGGACAAGTCATCAAAGAGCTACACAAGACGAAGACATCAAGCTCATATTGGTGAATGGGTATCCGGCTCTGACTCCGACAACCACTCCGAGAGAAGTTATCACTCCGACTCCGAACATACTCAAGATGAAGGTGTTGCCGGTCTTGCACTTGTGTCATCCAACTCCTACGCCATATTTGACTCACCAAATGAAGGGATTGGAAGATGCTTCATGGCTAAAGGCCCCAAGGTATCACACCCCGAGTATGTTGATTTCAATAGTGATGAAGATGATTTGCTAGGTGATGATGATTTACTTGTTGACAACTCTAGTGATGAAAACTATGATGAAATTGCTATTAATCATGCTAATCAAGATAAAACGAATGACGATGATAAGAAGGAGATTGAGCGTCTAACTAAAGAACTAAACACTCTTAAGTTAGCTCATGAAACTACCTTAGAGGATCATCAAGAGCTTTTATAGACTCAGGAGAAGCTACGCTTTGAAAAGCTCAATCTAGAGCAAGAGCATGGGTTCTTAAAAGCAATCAATGATGATCTTCGTAAGAAAAGTTCTTCTTACATTGCCAAGCATTTACTCTTGTCTACTTACATGCCACAAGTAAAATCTAGCAACAAGAGCAAGAAAGATTCTTCTTCTAGTAGTAACAATAATCATGTTAAATCCTATATTGTTGCTTCTAGTAGTTCTCTTGATTCCACTAATGATTCTCTTAGCCAAGTTACACTTGAGCAAGAAAATAGCTTATTGAAGGGAATTATAGAGAAAGGTGTTTACAAGAGCCTTGCCGGAGGTAAGCAATTTGAGGAAATTGTACGCAAGCAAGGAAGGCACCGGAAGAATCAAGGTGTTGGTTTTGAATGCAAGTTCAATGCCAATGGAGTTGAGTGGGAAGAAGATCAATACCCCAAGATGAAGTTTGTTCCTCAACAAGAGAAGTATGATCCCACTTTCTTCAAGGGAACACAAGCTCAAGATGATCTTCCACCACAAGACCACAAGCTAAAAGGCAAGGACAAGCTTCAAGAAGAAATTGATGCATTTGAAGAAGCTCCTAAGGCCTTGGTCAAGTGGGTTCCCAAGACTACATCAAGTTCTACTTCATCAAGTATGACTACAACTCCAAGGATTCCCAGCAAGCTGATGTGGATCCCAAAGAAGAAGAACTAGAGAGTTCTTGAGGGTGACTCCGCCAACATACTTCACTCATATTCATTTTGGCAAGGAAAAGTGCAATCAACTTCCATATCTTGCACTAGTTAAAGGAGTCACAAACCCTCTTGTTGGTAAGACAAGGGACAAGGTAACCCAATGCTTTCATGGACATCATCATGTGTGTACTTCAGTCTATGTCTATGGATATTCTTGCATGTTCCTTGTGGGACTAACCCATGTAGGTATTGAAAGTGCAACTCACTCCAATGGATTGCTCCAAATGATCTACATCAACATTGAGCATCCACATCTTCAACATCTACATGAAGTCATCATCGACAAAACCCAAGGTTAGTTCATCCCTCTTAGGGGGGATATCACATCTAGGGGGAGCTTTACTCTAAGAATTGAGCTAAAGCAACTCTAATGGTGTGAACACAACAATGCTTTATGTAAAAGTGGTAACCCCACTTGTTCCTAAACGATGAGTATGACCTATGATCAAATGTTCTCACTTGACTCCTAAGTCAATATACTCATATATAGATGACCTAGTCATCGCCAATTGCTTGATAGATGCTAGAGTGTTTGTGCATGCTTTGACACATATTTCATTTGCTATCTTATTGCGTGAGCATGTTGGATGCATAATTTTTCTCCATTCGAGGACATCCATTTGTTGTTTTGATTGATTGGTTTTTCTTCTTTCTGCCAAATGGATGGACAAGAATGCCTAAGTACTCCCTCTAGCTATCTATGCTTTTCTCATCTCAAACTCTATTCATGCTACATCACAAAGTTTGATCAAGTCATATTCGGACCCTCCGAGTGAGGAGCACTCGGAGCCACCGATTGGGCATAGACTTAACTTCCAAAACTTCTTAGTGCATTTCGGTCTGACCGATCCATCCCATTCGGTCACACCAAGTTCATTAAGTTGATCTAAGTTTTATTCTCGGTGCAACCGATTTGAACCTTTTGGTCACACTGAGTTGTAGCAACCACTTACGATTCTGCATCTCGGTGCCACCGAGTCATTCCACTCGGTCACACCGACAGTGACTGGACATATATACCCACGGGCTGAAAATTTGGAAATTCCTCCAAACGCTTTGCCCGCGCCTGTCCAGCTCTACCGACTCGAGGTCTCCGGATCATCTGGTCGTCGCCAGCGTCCTCCTGCCGCTGGTTTTTGCCGCCATCAACGGGAATCTTCACCACCGTTGTCGCCGTAGCGAGTTCATCGCCAAGTTAGGGTATGAACTCGTCCCTTCGTGCCTTCCCCACTCTGATTCCGAGCACAAAAATCAATGCCTATATTCTTTCCATGTTTGAGACTATTCTATCCACTAGAAACTCCGTTAGATTAGATTTGATGCAAAAATTTAGGTTTAGGTTTCCGCCGAACTCATCTCGGACTGACCGATATTAGGATTTTGGTCTCACCGATTTGGCTCAGGCCATAGCACAAGTATTTTTTGGTCTGACCGAAACATACCAATCGGTGTGACCGAGTTCATTTCTCTGTGAAACCCTAGCATCTCGGAGTCACCGAACCGTGTCTCGGTCTGACCGATTTCACATGTTTAGACTCTAAAGCTGCTTCGGTGTCACCGAGTTTGTAATATCGGTAGCTCCGAAATGCTTTCTGTAGAAAACTAAAACTAAGTTTTTGACTCATTTGTTTTGCAAAATGGTTGTACTTTGTGATGCTTATCCACTCTATCTCAACCTATCTATTCACAGGGTCAGCTTTCAGAGTCAGAGATGTCAGACAATAGTGACAGCCAGAATAGGTCAGAGGAGCAAGCAAATCTCAGTGAGGACACTAGTCCCTCCAATAGCAGTTATGATGAGGGTAGCAGAAGCACCCCAAGCAACTTGCCTAAGGCTGCAACTAGGCAAAGGAAGAAGAGAACCTCAGATTCTGAAGATGAGGACTTTGTGGTTGATGAGGAGGTCACCTCAAAGAACAAGGTAGTCAAGAAGGAGTATGCTATTGCTGCTGCTGCCATCAAGCCTGGCATGAAGAAGAAAGTTCCTTCCAAGAGAGTGCCTATGTCAAAAGCCAGAGCCTCCACTCAGGAAACTATGGAGTTCACTACTAAACTAGGAGAAGAAGAGGCTGCTGGAGGCAAGAAAAGGAAAGAAAGGGTCAAGAAGACCATGGCCAGAGTGATTGGCAGATCATCAATGATGAGAGATCCAGATGAAGATGATGAGGAAGAAGATGCTGCACCAGCTCAGAAATCTCAGAAATTGATGGGAGATGCTATTAAGTCTGGGGCTGCTCCATCCAAGCCCAAGACAGATCCCAAGCAACCTTCACAAGCTCAAGCTCCAAAGCCAACAGCACCCAAGAGAAGCACAAGAAATATCTCAGCTGCAGAGAAGAACAAGGCCCCAGTGCCTGAAGTTCAGGAAGATGAGGAGCAGCAAGTGCTCAGGAAACTCAAGCCAAAAATTCCAGATCATGATGACAATCATCCCTTAGCTGAAAACATGAAGTTGAGAAAAGATGCAGGTCTCAGACTATGGAGGCAGACAGACACCTATGCTACAAGAAGGACTGCTGTGGATTACAGGTTTCACACCAAGGAGCAGCAAGACTTTTATGAAACAGTACTTTTGGACAAGAAGCCCATAGTCAGTGACATGAGATGGGTTGACTGGAAATTCATTGATGACAATGAAGATAACTTCCCTGGAGTTCATGAGAGTTTTAGGATGAATGGAGTTGACATTTTTGTTGGTCAGAAGCTGACTAAATGAAATGATGAGATGGTGATGCAATTTTATTCCACCGCACATTTTTACCCAGATGGCAAGATAGTTTGGATGACTGAAGGTACAAGGTACCAATCTTAAATTGCTGAGTGGGCCAAGCTGATCAATGCCCCTGAAGAGGCAGAGGATGACACAGATGTCTATGCCAAGCCCACGAAAGATCATAACTCCATGGCTCACATGTACAAGGAAATTCCAGATGCTGCTTTGGCGACTCACAAGTTTGGGTCAATTTACTATCCGCTGTCAGGGCTGCCTACAATCAACACTATATTGAGGCATACTTTGTTGCCCAAATCTGGAGATGACAGGATGATCAGAGGGCACTCAATCAACTTGTTACATATGTTTGATGTGCCAGAGAAGTTCAAGGTGATGACCTTGATTGTTGAAACAATTAAGAGGACTGCAGCAGATCAGAAGAGGTCATGTGGATATGCCCCACACATTCAGATGCTCATCAACTCCAAGATGGGCACATGCACATATCTGCTAGAAAGAGAGCACCTTCCCCTGAGGTCAGACTTTGAGGACAATGTTGTTGTCATGGATGCATCACATCCTACATCTGTGGAGGCTCAGGAGAAGAGAAAAAAAGCAAAGGCAGCAAAGACTTCCAAGATTCCAGATGTCTCAGCTGTAAATCTCAAGACCAAGCAGGATCAGCTTAGCTATCTGCTTGAGGCCACTATGAGAATTGAGAAAGGACTAGCCACCCTGACTCAAAATCAAGAGAGTCTTGAGAGGATTATTGAAACAAAATTTTATGATCTAGACTTGAAGGTCACAGAAATTCAGACCACAGTTGAGCAACTTCAAGAAGAAGCAGAGGACAGGAGAGGAAGAGCTACCACAGAGGCATTTCAGAGAGTGCCTACAGCCAACAGGTCTGTAGCTGTGCCAATCAGTGACACAAGAGCCACCACTTCAGCACCTGCAGCCACTGCCCCAGTTGCCCCTCCAGTTGCAACTCCTCCAGTTCCTCTGACATCATCGGAAGCTTTTGCAGATGCTATCCTCTCCACGCCATCTTCGCACACTGGAGCTCCCATAGATCGTGCTTAGAGTGCCGCATAGCACTATGCATTTTCAAGCTTTTTGGTAACTTGTTGCCAAAGGGGGAGAAAGTGTATAGATCATAGGCTTCGAGAGAGAGAGTGTTTTGCTTTGTTTGCCTCTCTTGCAACTTGTTATTTGCTCATTTGTTTGCTACAATATTCGTGCTTGTGTGTGAGATACTATTATGATCATGTGATTGATCATATTATGCTTTAATGTGTGCTTGAATGATGATATCTTATTACTAGTGTATGATCAATCATGTTTGCCTTGGTGATGAGTGCATGCTATTTATAATCTATCATTGTGAGCGCTCCACTAAGATGTATGTGACATGGAAGAGTAACCCATGATCCTAATCGATTGTGCATTTGCATTCAAAAGCAAATTTTAAATAATGCACAAATTTAGGGGGAGCTCTTGCTTATCACAAACTTCTCAAAGCGACGATATATTTCATTCATATTATCATTTGTCGAAGCTTTGATCTATATGTTGTCATCTATTACCAAAAAGGGGGAGATTGAAAGTGCAACTAATCCCTGGATGGTTTTGGTAATTCATAACAACATATAGCTCATTGAATTAATATCCATTCAAGTTAAATATTTCAGGTAGTTCAATGATTGGCATGGCACATGGACTAGAGATGTGGACCCCTCAAAATGCTAAGGACAAATATTGGCAAAAGCTCAAGACTCTTCATTTCTATTTTACTGATCCAAGATCACATTGAGTCCATAGGAAAAGCCAATACTATTAAAAGGGGATGAGGTGTTGCTTAATGGTCTACTTGCTCAAAATGCTTAGTGATATGCTCCAAAGCCCTCAACCACTTTCTCAATCCCAAATATGTCCTAAACCTAAAGTCAAACTCGGCCCCACCGATTTGATCCATTCGGCGCCACCGACTTCTTTTGACATAGCCATAGACAGAAACCCTAATCAGTTCGGTCTCACCAATAGGGATTTCGGTCTCACGGAGATGGGATTGCAAACTCTCTGTTTCCCTTCGTAACATTTCGGTCTCACCGAAATGAGCGATCGGTCCCACCGAGTTCGCAATGCAAACTCTCTGTTTCCCTTTCATAATGTTTCGGTATCACCGAAAGGAGCGATCGGTCCCACCGAGTTTGCCTGACCAACTCTCTGTTTGCTCATTGCTGAAATCGGTCTCACCAAGTTCATGCAATCGGTCACACCGAGATGATGTTTTTCCCTAACCCTAGCGCATCGGTCCCACTGAGTTGAACATGTTGGTCCCACCGAAAATCCTAACTTTTACATTTTGAACTGAATCGGTCTCACCGAGTTCTTCTATTCGGTCTGACCGAGTTGGGTCAAATGTGTGTAACGGTTAGATTTTGTGTGGAGGCTATATATACCCCTCCACCCCCTTCTCTATTCAAGAGAGAGCCATCAGAACATGCCTACACTTCCACTACTCATTTTCTAAGAGAGAACCACCTACTCATGTGTTGAGACCAAGACATTCCAATCCAACCACAAGAATCTTGATCTCTAGCCTTCCCCAAGTTGCTTTCCACTCAAATCATCTTTCCACCATAGCCAAATCTGTGAGAGAGAGTTGAGTATTGGGGAGACTATCATTTGAAGCACAAGAACAAGGAGTTCATCATCAACACACCATTTATTACCTTTTGGAGAGTGGTGTCTCCTAGATTGGTTAGGTGTCACTTGGGAGCCTCCGTCAAGATTGTGGAGTTGAACCAAGGAGTTTGTAAGGGCAAGGAGATCGCCTACTTCGTGAAGATCTACCCGAGTGAGGCAAGTCCTTCGTGGGCGATGGCCATGGTGGGACAGACAAGGTTGCTTCTTCGTGGACCCTTCGTGGGTGGAGCCCTCCGTGGACTCGCGCAACCGTTACCCTTCGTGGGTTGAAGTCTACATCAACGTGGATGTACGATCGCATCACCTATCGGAACGACACCAAAAATCTTCATGTCTACATTGTGTTTGCCTTCTCCAAACCCTTCCCTTTACCTTCATATGCAATATTTTACTTTCCGCTGCTACACTCTTAGAATTGCAAGTGTAGGTTGATTGCTTGACTTGTGCTAAGTTGCTAAAATCTGCCAAGACATAAAATTGGGAAAAGGCTAGAATTTTATTTGGTCAAGTAGTCTAATCACCCCCCCTCTAGACCTACTTTCGATCCTACAGAGTGGGTGCATGTGTGATACCTAAGGTGGATTCAAAATTTTGAACCGGTGATCATAGCATCAGCAAATTATATATAAAGGGTATTCAATGTTCGTTTCGCTTTTGAACGTACAATATACTCCCTCCGATCCTTTCTAGTTTACATATAAGTTTTATGTGTAGTCAAAGTATCTCTACTTTGATCAAACTTACAGAAAAAAGTATCAACATTCAACAACGCCCAATCAATATTGTTAGATTCGTACGTACTCCTAGATTTGTATTCAAACAGAAATGGTTTCCAATTTGTTTTCAAACACGTGAATGCTTGTTCTCGCGCATGCTCTTCCTACTAGGATTTCGCCACGTACAGCCTGTCCAATAGTAACTTTTTTTAAGCTCCCTGTCCAATAGTAGTATAAGTTGTAGTACTAGTGGAGTACTGACAACATCTGCAGTAGAGTATGCAGTGCTCATAGTACTAGTAGTATACTCCCTCCGTTTTTATTTACTCCGCATGTTAGAGTTGACTGAAGTCAAACTTTGTAAAGTTTGACCAAATTTATAGAAATGAATATAAATATTTAGCATAACAAATCTATATGATGTGGAAGTACATTCAACATATTAGAGTACTAGTAACACTCAGCCGACCTCTCTCTCTTCAAGTAGTATAAATGACGCGGGCAGGGGAGGGGGGGGACGTCGGCTTGCTCTCAACTGTGGTCCCACAAGCGAGAGAAAACGCAAGACGAAGCGCGTTCCATTCAGTGAGCGACATGGAGGGTCTAGCGTGCCCGGGGTGCAACGCGAACGCGACAAGAGTGATGTACACCGTCCGTTCCTTATGAACTTGCATACTTTGAGTACTCCTTTTTTTTAACATAGTACAGACGCAAACGCTCATACATGCACGCATGCACTCACCCCTATGAATGCACACACACACACCCTACCCCGATGAGCACCTTCAAGAGACTGAGCCGTCACACCTCTATCTCTACTCTCGATGATGATGGTGTGCCTGCCATCTTGCAATATAGACCATCCGATCTATATCTGACGGATAGAAAGCAAACTATGTCAATTTTGCAAAAGGATACCCGCACCTCTATCGTTCATCCTTATCTCCCACAACTTCATTGTTGAGTAATTAAAAAAGGAAGCCTCTAGAACAATCTGGCATGGTGGCTGCTGCCGGCGTCGTCCATTCCCATGCCTCCGCTAAGGCCGACCACCAATTACCACCGTGCCCCACTCCTCCTCACCTTATCTCTCATCTTTCTCGAGATATCATTTTTTGATGAAATTCTCGAGATACCATTTTTTGATGAAATTCTTGAGATATCATAAAAAAATGCATCTTGATGTTCCGTGCAATGCACGGGCATCTTGCTAGTCATCTTGAGATTTACGAAGTCACCGCCTCATCGTCGACAGGAACGGTGGGGAGGTCCGGACATCTGCCATGTGAAACTCCGCAACTTTGGTCCCATCCCACCCCACAACTCTCCAGGCTCTAGCCGTCCGGCTTTGCAAACTCCGCACAGTCAAAACTGATTGACCGGTCATCATCAGAACCACTATTCACACCAGAACCTTCGCTGCTCGGCCAATGCAAGCTACTTGCTGGCCGGTCACCACTGCCCCAAAACCACACCTCCTCTCCAGCCCATTCCCCCACCTTTCGATCCCCTAACCCACATCAACCGTCCCCTAGTCTACCGGAAAGCCATGGTGTGCCGCAAGATCACATACTACAAGATGCTGACGCCGGAGCACCGCGCAGAAATCGCGGCGGCGGTCGGTGCCACAGACCTCCGTTCCCAAGCTCGCTTTGCGGCGGGCCAATCCCCGAGTTCTCTGGAGCCAAGCTCCGAGGAGGAGGAAGCCGATCCAATGTTCATGGCGGAGGTCACGGTGCAGAAGGCCCCTGATGCATATGATACGATGGACGTCGACTTTGTGCTGGCGTCCGGGTCCCCCATGGTGCAGGCGGACCAGCGGTTCAACCTGGTGATCCTAAAGGAGGACCGGGAGGCGGAGGCTCAACTCGACACGGAGCGCGCGGATGCCGCTGCCATCGAGGCCCTCCTGCAGGCGGAACCGGATGTCGTGGATGTGAACCGGGTGGCGGAGGCTCAACTTGACGCGGAGCGCGCGGATGTCGCTGCCATTGAGGCCCTCCTGCAGGTGGAACCGGACGTCCTGGCCTTGAACCGGGCGGCGGAGGCTCAACTCGACGCGGAGCGCGCGGATGCCGCTGCCATCGAGGCCCTCCTGCAGGTGGAACCGGACGTCCTGGACTTGAACTGGGCGGCGGAGGCTCAATTCGACGTGGAGCGCGCGGATGCCGCTGCCATCGAGGCCCTCCTGCAGGCGGAACCGGGCGTCCTAGACTTGAACTGGGCGGCGGAGGCTCAACTCGACGCGGAGCGTGCGGATGCCGCTGCCATCGAGGCCCTCCTGCAGGCAGAACAGAACATCGTGGACGTGAACCGGGCGGTGCTCGCGTCCGTGCAGAGCGCCCGCACGCTCCGCGTGAACGAGTAGCTGGAGGCCGAGGACAACCACGGTGCGGAGACACACGTCGGGAGCTACGGCTGGTTCACGCCAGCAGCCAAAGATGATGAGGCCGTCTCATTCCGTGAGCAGTGATAGTTTTTCTTTATGTTGTTGTTTTTAGGGATCTTTTGCTGTGTAAAAACATATATTTATGCAAGTCGCCTAACTTTCATCATTTGGGTCAGTCGACCATTTCAGGCGGTTGGATAAATATCCTACGTCTCCTAACCCTTCTTCTTCCTCACCTCTTCTTCTTCCCCAACAGAGCACCGCACAAGCCGTATGGATCTTTCCCAACATGCGGTTGGATAAACATAATGTATGAACGAAAATTATGTGTCAGCGGTAGGATGGATGAGTTTGGTTTGATCACATGCGGTAGCATGTGTCAGTGAGGGTGCGTTCCCTTGGTTGGGTTTGCAGCGTGCAGGAGCGACTGTGTGAGGGTGCGGTGCGACCGCGATAGCCGTGCGCAAGTGTACCTCCTTTTCATTTTGAAAACTTTAGGCAAGCTTGGCAAAAATGTGTGGCGAAGTATGGCAATGCAAGGCCTAGACCCAAACAGGATACAAGTACATACGTACTACTTGTGTTAAAAAAGAAAGGTGGGGTTTTCCTTCGCCGGATTGATCGATACAAATCCTCGTTTGATGTGTCAATTAATGCGTCTTTTTTTCTCCAACGCCCAAAGAGCTAACCATCTCACTCCTCATTGCTTGATTAATGCAGCGCTATGCAAACCAACCTTCTCACTTCTGCATGCATGCAAGCGTATATTAATGTCCTTGGTTGCTAGTACGAGGCAAACCCCATCAATTTTGCCTCGATTAGTGTTAGTAGCCTTCTGCATATTGTAATTTTGATACTGGCCTTGTATACAAAAAAATGGAGGTAGTAACTATTTGATTTCCTTCCCCATTGCGGAGACGTCGACGATATCTCGAACGTTGTGGCTTTGGCGAACTGCATTTGACGGAGCACACCATTGAGGGAGACCACGGTAAGTCATTCGCAAGTGCCGCGTGCAAGCTAAGACAACCGCCTTCTTTGCATCCAGGAAGTCCGTTGAACCGAAGGACGCGTAAATGTACTAGTACTACACAATAGCGTCGTCCGTCCAGCTTAGTGCGGTAAGGTGGTTTCTCGAAGAAGATGATGGAGAAGTGGAGTCAGCGAAGAGTGAAATGATGGTTGCTTCGTCCGTGCTTTGTGATTTGACGCCTCACTGCTTTGTGATTTGTGATAGAAGGGACAGGGGAGTAGACTCTGTGCTCTATACTGTACATGCGTCCAAGCATGGGAGAAAGAGGAGAGAGGTTGCATTTTTCTATTCCTTCAATCAATCAATTAGGGAGCTTCGGTTCCATGTTTTTGGCTTTGGCAGCACCCTCCACAATGGTTCGCATCGATGCCAAAAGCTATTTTCACATTTGGCTACACATTGTGGATGCCCTTAACCGTACCACTTGGTTTTGCTCCTGTGTGCTATCTATACAAATCTCGATTATATTGATCTAAAAAATTATAGTATCAAGATTAGTAAAAAGGAGGTGATTTTACCGCGTGGAAGGTGGGGGAGGTTTCTTGTTTTTAGAGGACGTTGGCCTGGCGGTTTAACAACATGTGGTCCCACGTGTCAGTGCTTTACCAAGCCGATCCGCGTCCCACATGAGGCAGAACAATGGTAGAAACAACACATGGTTAACTTGAAGAAGATGAGGGAGAAGCGGATTCAGCAACGAGTGAAATGATGGTTGCTTCGTCCCTCCAACTTCTTTTTTTACATTACTTCGTCCCTCCAACTTAACTGCGGGAAAGGTGCAGCTTTGTGATTTGACGCCTCATTGCTCATTACTACGTCGGCGCCATGACTGGGGTGCTTCACCCCTGCTGCTCTGCACTGTTATTTCGGTATGGCACGTGGACCCGGTTGGTTGATGTCCCACATGTCGGCGAAAGGGACTAGAACATTTATGAAAGCGAGCGCTCCACTCTTACGACGAAGGAGTACACGACACGGCGGCCCAGTGAACTATTACTTGTACTGTAGTACTACTATAGTCTTGCTGTTTCGCACCATCCATTGATACAAACCTGATTAGACAGGCAAGGGCGGGATTTTTCCCGCGCGGTAGATGATACTAGCCATACATTTCAAAGGCAATTTTAATGTATGCAAACTGAATAATTAAGTAACAATATGAGATCTAGTAAAACTAAAAACACATATGATTTATTGTGTTAGAGTGTAGTAGTAGTGCTGTATTGCATAATTGTTAGATGTAACATGCGAGAACGTGTAGAGATGTACTTTTGGAGGGCCTACAGAGAGAAATTAGGCATAAAGTGGATTCAAATATTTGTATTCGTCTTCATAGCATTTGTAACTCATATCTACAGTTTGTACAGTAGACGTGAATGCTTGTTCGCTCTGACGAAACCAGTACAACAATAATGGGGTGGCGTGCGCCAATTTAGGCACTGGCACGTTGGCCTACTCGGCTCCACAGAGAGAGCGAGAGAAGAGATAAATACACGGGTGGTCAGTGTATTTCAAGCGAAAAGCATAATACGGTCACCGGACTTCAGAATACACTCATTACGGTCACTATATACGTTTTGCGGTGATTATACGGTCACTTGCTCACCGTTCAGCATCGGATTACACTCTGTTGACCGGCCAAATAGTCTGCGTGGCACTATGTTGACTGGTTAAATTGACCACTTTCCTTGTGGGTCCCACCTGTCAGTTCACATAGGAAAAAGGTAAGATAAACACAAATTTACGCAGGCGTGACAAGACTCCAACCCGTGCGCGGGAACCACCTGGTTGTGTATGTGTCTGTCAGGGCCTGATGTGTGCGCATGCACGTGTAGGTTGAGCACTTGAGCGTGAGAGTGTGTGTTTGTCGTGTGGTGTGTGCATGCATGCGTGCGTGTGTGCGACTATGCGTGTGAGTGTTGCGTGCGTGGCTGCGTGTGTACGTGTGAGTGTTGCGTGCGTGCATGGCTGCGTGTGTATGTGTGAGTGTTGCGTGCATGCAGTTCGTGTGCATGCGTGTGTGTGTGTATAATCACCACACCAGCTCCTGTGTGTTAAAACAGACAGCTCAGCATACCAATACAAAGCCACCTTGTCCGCTGTGCCCGCGGTCATGACTTTGAACCACCGTCCAATATTTTTTTATCATTTTCTTTCATTCTTATACACGCTGACAGGTGGGCCCAATGGTAGTGAGATAATGTGATGCAACACTAGAGGTGCCACGTGGAGCGTTTAACGGGTCAACTAGTCGTGTCTTGAGCAAATACAGAGCTGTACGATGAGCCCGTGACTGTATAATAACCACAAAACGTAAATGGTGACCGTAATGAGTGGATTCTGAAGTCCAATGTACGTATCGTGCTTTCGCTTCAAATACAATGATCGTCACTGTATATCACGAGAGAAAAATGAAACATGCGTGAATGTGTTGGGGCGTACTTTTAGAGGACCTGGAGATTGTTTGTGTGCATACGTGAAAGGGGCTAAATATGACTAACTTTATATATAGTATAAAAATATAAAAATTCACAGTGCGGAATAAATATCATTGGGTGCACCATGCAATGCAAATTAACGTTCATACTCCTCCATATAACTTTGTAATGTTGTATATATGTAGAAATTCTAAAATAATTTTTTGGCCACACTTTGTGTGGTTTTATTCAAAAGGAATGTTGTATGCGAAATAAACTTGAAGCGAGGGCTTTTTAGATCAATGGGGTACGTGATGTAACATGTGTTAATGTGTAGTTGACGTATTTGGCAGGGCCTAGAGAGGTATGTGTATGTATTACGTATTCAAGAGAGGCATGGATAGAGGGGCCGGCGGGGGGGGGGGGGGCGTGGGAGAGATAGCACGAGAAATGAGAGTTGTCTAGAGAGAGAGGAATAGGATGTCACGACGAGAGATGCCCTTGAGTGTGTATATGCAAGGGGGGAGGGGATAGAGGCACGAGGAGAAAATATTTTGTGTGGTGGCTGTGTTGGTATGTGTGGGTGTGAGAAGATAACGAGACCTAGGGGCAGAGGGTGTGTCGCCGCGTGAGGTCCGGTGGGCCGAGGTGAGGCCCTTGGTTCGGTTCCGTCTTGCGCCACATTGGTCGGCCCGTGACGCATTCAGGGAGACCCATGGAGGACTAGTCGTACAAGACAAAGATACCAGAGTCGTGAAGGACTCTGTGTCCACTGACAAAGCCGGCTAGGATTTGTAACCCTAGGTCCTCAGACTAAGGTAACCCCTTATCTCTGATATTACCATTCATCCAACCTAACTTTAAGGGGCATCCTACAGAATGCTCTGCTAGAATCATACTCATCAATTAGGAAGAGAGGTGGAGACAATGCGTGCAAGACAGGCCTAAAGATAATGTGCGTGCGGGAGACATGTAGGCAGGTCTATGTATATAGAAAGGGTCGATGGGGATTGTGTGTGTGTATGCGTGTGAGAGGAAGAGTTCTTGTGATAAAGGTTAGTGAAAACAGTCGTAAATGGTTGCGAGAGGGAGGGAGGGTGATATCGAGAGCATGTCTGCGAGAAAGACACGTCGGGAGAGAGTGTGTGAGCATGTGCGAGAGACCACCGATGGATATACACCGTGTGCGCGTATGTGTGAGAGAGAAAGTCAGCGCGTGTGTGAGGAGGGGCCTATGGAGAGTGAAACTAGATGTAAAAGACTGATGTACACATTGATTAAAAATATAAATTGTATCCAAATATTAGTATGGGATCATGATATCTGCAATTCGCGTAAGGAACGGTCATTGATCCATCAGACATCTATATTCTATCGAATTTGAGCATGTCTATGTTATTATTCGACATAATTGATCCACAGAGTCAGTATTTTGAACTCCAGACAATGCATCGCTTTAGCAATTCGAATATAAACGTGAGTATAGTTCATGTTGTGTGTGTAAAACACATTATACATACAAAAGTTACAAAATGAACATTATAAATAGCTAGCTATGAACTAGCATACATTTCAATTCAACTTAAGGTGGTTTAAAAAATTTGAATTCAACATGAAGTCCATTCAATTATTTGAATTCGAGATCATGGCATTTGTAAATCATACCTAAATTATGGGGGCACCAATCTTTGCTCTGCTTTTGTACATAATAGCATATATAGTCGTGTACAAAATAGATTCAAATTTACCTCCTCCATTCCAAAATAATTGTAGTTATAGGATTTTCAAGTGTCAAAATTTCAAAAAGAAGTGCATAATTTAATGAGGTTTTCAAACATACAAGGTCAAATTTAACATTGTCTATTTAGGTCAATCCTCAAAGTTCAAGAGTACTCTAAACGTGAATGCTTCTGTTTCAAAATTTTGAACGAAGCGCCAAAAGAGCCTCTACTCGCCCGAAACCACGTGAGACCAATGTTTGGTAGAAGGAAATTACTTTTCTAGCTCCGACCCGTGAAGCCTACCGGCCCGACGTCAATAGGTCTAAACCGGGGTAGGTTTGTAACTTCATCTAGACGCCACGCAACCGCCTCCGAAAAACATTCATACACCGTGGCCGACTAAACACACATTCGCTCTGCCGAAATCGCTCCCGCCCACTATTTGGGACACCTGGGATTACCGTCCTACCCCTGACCCGCAGTAGGTCCAAAATTTAAGAGGGGGGCAAAGTTTGTACTTTCCCCAAATTTCAAACAAGCGCGTCCCATCTGTCCAAAAAAAACAAGCGCATCCCAGACCAAAACATGGCTCCCCGTTAGCTCCCCCCGCCACACCCGCCCCCCATTCGATTCCCCATTCGTACTCTGTGGGTGCCAAAACTACCTCTCCACCAGCTGCGAAACCCCGGCGTCCTCCGTCTGCCACCCATCCCACCCATCGACCGCCGCCCTCCTCCATCACGCCGGAGCCGATACCCCGACGTCATCGTCCACCGCAACTGCAACCGCAACGCCCTCCACGGCTAGTAGTTGAAGCCGAGGCCGAGCTGCCTCCAGGACGCCGACGTGCGCCATACCCGAGCTAGTTCAACCACGTCGTCCTGCGCCTCACCGCTGCCGCTCCAACATCACCACCGTCCACCGCACCGGAGTTGTTCCCGCTACGCCGTCCTTTGGCGCCTCGGATCTGCTTCCCCTCCACCGACAGACGGCCACTGCAACATAGTCAACAATTTTGCCATGGGTTCGTCCAAGGCTCCACCCTCCTCCAAAACATCGGTTCCCCCGGTAAAAAGAAGAACATCGCTACGATATCAGGAGGACACAGCACTGGCAACCGGATCTGGTACTCCTCTTCCCTTATTCGTGCAAATCTTACGTGTCTGCTTGCACAGTATTCATCCCACAGAAGACACTAGTTGACCGCTTCTTCCTACACCTTCTTCCTGATACTAGATGTTCCTAGTAACTCACAATGCACAAGGTTTCTCCTCATATACTATTTCACCTTAGCTAGAGGTCCGTCGCCCCTCTGGATTTCAATTCCTGGTCAGTTGATTCCCAATTAAAGGAAGCATTCCCCGGCGTAACAGGCGCTAGTCCGCCTATTACGCCGGGGAAGCAGCGCCTTGGTGTTTATCTTAGGGGTGTGTGGGGCCTAGGAGCTGCTGGCGCCTGATCTGGAGGTCGGCCGGGCTTAAAGGGATGGCCGGGGGGCGCTGCCAAGCACGGCGGTGGTGTGAGGTCGAGGGGAGGGCGGGGTGGCGGAGGCAGGGGTCTGGGCCGGTGGTTGCTGGCGGTTCGAGAAAGATCGTCAACAGTGACTGATGGAAGGTAGACGAAGGCCATCTGCCCATTCCTTGTAGATCGAACGGTTCATAAAAAAATCGACTGGCCTATTTATTTTCAGTCGACTGTTATTTTGATAGGACCACATGTGGTGGTGTGCTGGAGGAGTACCTGCATTTCCCATCCATACCTGTGCTCATATATTACAAAATCATACGGAGTAGAATCTAATTTTGTTTGCCATGCAATGCTGTAGAGCTATCATATGTCTTCTGTCATTTATTTTTCAGCCACCTGCTATCTGCTACTTTTACAGTGCACTAGTTCTGCACACACATCACCCATACTCTCACTATTGTTTTTTTATGCATGGGTATTTCAGCCTCTGCCGACCGGTTGATAGAAGCATGAAATAAAAGAGATAAGTTGCTCCAGCTTTCTTCGTGCTTAGGAAAGACACGTTTCGGCGCTATAAAGGGTGTAATGTCAGTAGATGGAGACGGTAAATGTAGCTCCGGAGTGGATGATCTCGCTCGCCATGAACCACCATCCCAGGTGCTTGCTTTAACTTTGCGGTGTCATATGTGGTTGCATGTTGCATATGGTGTCTAGCTTGTATTCGAAAGGCCGAAGTCAGTCTTTATTAAGATAAGGAAAGATATTTTTTACATGAACCACCATCCCGGGAGCACCAGAAGCCAAATAGCTAGTCAGGGCACTGGCCGAGCCAGTGACAAGCCCAGCACAGACAGGCATCACCTGCAAGCCATCTAAAAAGCCATGGTGGTGGCGAAGCAGCCCACCTCCCACCAGGCTCTCAGGTCCTCGATGATCATGCTCACCACTCCAGCCAGGTGTCTAGCTTGTATTGCTTCCAATTTGGTTAAATTGCATCTACTTAGCTTACACATTATACCTTTGAATATGACATGCCTTCCTGTTTTTGGTACATACTACTACATCTGTCTATTAACCATGTTCTTACATCAAACTAATGTTCTTGCGCAAACTACAGTCAGGTTCGTGGACTGCTGTAAGAAAAAGATCCTCTTTTAATGAATGCAGTGTCAGCCTCCCCACATGATTCTCAAGAAACAGCAATGCTAAATGAAGATAGTCAACGTAGCTCTGTAGTTGATGACCGCATTTCCCCTACACCACCATCGCAGGTGCTTGCTCTAACTTGGCAGTGTGATATGTGGTTGCATGTTGCATATAGTGTCTAGATTGTAATTCTTCTAATCTGGTTAAATTGCATGTGCTATTCTGCTTAGTTTATACATTATACCTGTTAATATGACATGCCTTCCTATTTTTGGTACATAGTACATCTGTCTATTAGGCATGTCCTTACATAAAACTACTGTTTTTTTGTATCCCGCATCAATCAATTATGACGAGACACCTTTAGTATATGCAGAGTGATATTGGTTTCATCTTTCATATGATTTATAGCATGCACTGCTTCTAATTTGTTGAAACGCCATTTATGATGGGATGCTTTTAACTTGGCAGTCATATTGGTTACATCTTTCATGTGGTCTCTAGCTTGCATTGCTTCTAATTTGTTGAAATGGCTTCTGCTTAGTTTACACAAATAGTTGTGAATATGCCATGCCATCCTGTTTTTCGTACATATTCTATCCTCGTATCATGTGTTTGCCTTATGAAAGGATCGAGAAGAGGTGTCTAGAGGGGGGGGTGATTAGACCCTCAACAAGCAAAAGTAGCAGTTTTTAATTTCTTGAAGTTGAGGTGGAGTTTTAGCACAAGTTTAAGCATTCACAATACATTTCAAGCAAGCATGGCAAGAGTATAAGCAGCGGAAAAGATAAAGCATGCAAATTGCAAGAAAGTAAGGGATGGGATTGGAGTGTGCAAACGCAATGAAGACACGAAGATTTTTGGCGTGGTTCCGATAGGTGGTGCTATCTTACGTCCATGTTGATGGAGACTTCAACCCACGAAGGGTAACGGTTGCGCGAGTCCACGAAGGGTCCACGAAGAAGCAACCTTGTCTATCCCACCATGGCCATCGCCCACGAAGGACTTGCCTCACTCGGGTAGATCTTCACGAAGTAGGCGATCTCCTTGCCCTTACAAACTTCTTGGTCCAACTCCACAATCTTGTCGGAGGCTCCCAAGCGACACCTAACCAATCTAGGAGACACCACTCTCCAAAAGGTAATAAATGGTGTGTTGATGATGAACTCCTTGCTCTTGTGCTTCAAATGATAGTCTCCCCAACACTCAACTCTCTCTCGCAGATTTGGCTATGGTGGAAAGATGATTTGAGTGGAAAGCAACTTGGGGAAGGCTAGAGATCAAGATTCTTATGGTTGGATTGGAATGTCTTGGTCTCAACACATGAGTAGGTGGTTCTCTCTCAGAAAAGGAGTAGTGGAAGTGTAGGCACATTCTGATGGCTCTCTCTCAAATGGAGAAGGGGGTGGAGGGGTATATATAGCCTCCACACAAAATCCAACCGTTACACACATTTGACCCAACTCGGTCAGACCGAATAGGAGAACTCGGTGAGGCCGATTTAGTTCAAAATGTGAACGTTAGGAATCTCGGTGGGACCGACTGGATCAACTCAATGGGACCGATGTGCTAGGGCTTAGGGCAAACCTCATCTCGGTGAGACCGATTGCATGAACTCGGTGGGATCGATTTCAGCAAAGAGCAAACAGAGAGTTGGTCAAGCAAACTCGGTGAGACCGATTGCACATTTCGGTGAGACCGAAATAATTACAACAGGCAATAGAGAGTTTGCAAGGCCATCTCGGTGAGACCGAGATCCGTATCGGTGAGACTGAATTGTATAGGGTTTCTGGCAGTGGCTATTTCAACTGAACTCGGTGGCGCCGGATAGATCACATCGGTGGGGCCGAGTTTGACTTTGGGTTTTGGACATATATGGAAAAGAGAGAAAGTGGCTGATGGTTTTGGAGCAATATCACTAAGCATTTTGAGCAAGTAGACCATTAAGCAACACCTCATCCCCATTTAATAGTATTGGCTTTTCCTATGGACTCAATGTGATCTTGGATCACTAAAATGGAAATGAAGAGTCTTGAGCTTTTGCCAATCTTTGTCCTTAGCATTTTGAAGTGGTTCCACATCCTCTTGTCCTTACCACGCCATTGTTGAACTCATCTGAAATATACTAGATAAAAGTATTAGTCCAACAAGAGATATGTTGACATTAATTACCAAAATCACCCAGGGAGCACTTGTGCTTTCAATCTCCCCCTTTTTGGTAATTGATGACAACATACATCAAAGCTTTAGATAAAGGATATGAAGAGTAACAAGTAAAGCTCTGGAAATGTGACACCCTGGTTTTCGCTCCTATTTTTTTTCCTTCGCGGGATTTAACTCCCGTCTTTTTCTCGGTGTTATCGGATATCTCCAGCTCCTGGGTATATGAAGATGGTTATATAGCCTTGCCTTTCCTATCCAGCCGGAGATTCTCTTCAGATCAACCTTGCCACCCAAGATCCATTCTCAGGATTTTTCCGTCGAAACCCAACCTTCCGAGTTGCCGGAAGGGAAACCCTAATCTCTTCCGTTACATAGGAACCCTAATTTCCTTTGATCCGATGCCTCCCAAACTTTTCCCAGTGATCATCCTATCTTTGTAAACCCTGGATATGAAAAAAATATTGCCAAGCCATTTGCAATATTTTTCATTTATAATTAATTCCTTTTTCTGCCAGTTAAGGGAATTAAATCCAGGAAAATATCTATCCATCTCCAAAGTTCATGAAAACTTGTGGAGATATTCTCTTTGATCATATTGAGCTCCCACAAAAATATTGGCAATAATTAAATAAGGGAAATTGCATTTTCCTATTTAATGCCAATATTGCATTTTGGGCCCTTTCTAAAGGAACTACCATTTTGGTAGCCAGGAAAATTTCCAAATAATTTGTGGAGCTTCTCCTATACATATATTCACCATTTCCATCAAGAACCCAAGTTCCACCCATTAAATTTTGAGCACAACACCAATTTGCAAATTCTGTCCAGTTGGGCAAATTGCAAAGGAAGTGCTTCAACCCTTGATCCATTTGAGCTGAAATTTTTCATGGTGATTCACATTGATAAATCGCTCATGGAAACCAAAAACCAGCTCAATCCATCTATCCATTCATCCACAGCATTTTTCTCAAGTTTCTGTCCATTTGGAAGTGCTGTGAAGGAAGTACCATATAGTCATTTCCAAATGAGCTGAAACTTTTCCAGTACCTTCATATGTTCAAATAATTCATCTCCTCAAAATTTCAGTTCAATGCAAGCTAGTATGTGAGTGCCACATCAAAGTTTGCCTTTCTATTCAGCAGGGTCCATTCTACAGCAAGTGCCCCCAATTCTTATCCAACTGGCATCAAAATTTACCAGGGTAGTTACCTTGATAGATCATTGCTCCATGCCAAAAACTAGCTCGTTTCACCAAGCGATATCTCCAGAAATCTCATCAAACACCTTCATATCAGATCACATGTGAGCTCTCATCTGTCAACTCTTGTCGTCACTTGCATCCAAACCACGATGGGTCAACTCACTGACCTCTAATCTATACAGTTGACATGATTTAAGGTTGCTACTATGCCTTGGACGCGTGGTGCCCGTGGTGACCACGGATGTAGCCCGCAACAGTGGCGCTCTGTGCGCCCCTCGCCTCGGACAAGCCAGCTCGAGCTGTCGCGACTTGTCCGTTCGTGCCGACTAGCTCCACAGTCGCCGCGTGCACCCTCTCCCGTAGCTTCCCCCTCTCTCTTCTTCTTCCCCACGCCACGGCGATCGCCGCCGCGACTCTGTTCAGCTCGTGACCTCTACCTTCTTCCTCTTCGAGCTCTCCCGAAGCCACCACCTGCTTCTCCACGTCCCTGGAACCCTTGCCGACATCTCCCTCTCCTGCCGCGTGTTGCCGGAGCTCCAGGACGGCGATAAGCACGCCACCACGGCCGTGCCTATCCGTCGCCTTCGGCCGGTTATAAATAGCCGTGGTCGAGCTCGCTTCGAGCACCCACGCCACTCCCAGCCCCTCTCCGACCTCCTAGCCACCTCCCCGACCAGCCATTGGAGCTCGAGGAGCTCCCCTGCCACCACATTGCCGCCGTGGCCGCCGCTCGGCTTCGCCTAAATTTGTGCAAGCCTGAGCTCTCCTTCCCCTTATTCCACCACCAGGAGGAGCCCCATGCTCCGGCGAGTCTTCCCCACTCCTCAGTTCACCGCCGGAGACACCATGGCCGCGTCTCCCCCAAGTCCGACCGCCGCCTTTGCTCTCTGCCTCCGTGTGGCGTCCCCGCTACAGTCCTCCCCGGCAAAGCCCCTGCACTCCATCGGACATGGAGCTCCTCCCTGAGCACGCCGACGTCCTCGCTTGAGTCGAAGACGGCCGAAGCCACCCGAGCCCGAGCTCATCGGAGCTCGCCGCCCACGGCCGCGTACAGCCGCGTCAACGGCCACTCCCCGAGCTCCGTGCTACCCTCACCGGTCGAGCCGCTCGCCGGCGACCCCTTCCTCCCGTTCGCCTGATGAGGTAGACCACCGGAGCACGTGAGCCACGCTGGAGCCGGCGCTCCTGCCGCCGCGTCGGGGACCAGCAGAGAGGAACAAGAAGGATAACGGGAGGAGAGAGAGGGTGGCATAGGGCCCAGTCGTCAGTGACTAGGGGTCGCCACGTCGGATCAAGTGGAAACGGTTTTTGGAGAATACGCTTTCTGTTTCTGAAAACGTACTTTTGCCTAGTTCTCGACTAAAATACATTTTCTCTGCAGTGAATGCGTATTTCTTCAAAAGGCACCTTCTGTTTTCCAACCAGGGGCTTATTTGTGGAGATTTGTTTTACAGATCAGTCCCTAGCAGAACAACACTCACAACTTTTCCCTCGTAACTCCGATCGAGGTGAATCCAACGCCCACTTCTTCGTCTCGTCGAGCCCGTTCTTTTGGTATCATTTTCACAAGGTGGTCACATAGTGGAAATGGCCATTTTGCCCTTGCCTTCTATCAGCCCCCTCCAAGAGAGAACTTTTCCGGCAAATTCTTCCCCGGCTTCACCGCACTTCTTCCCGGAGTATTATTCGACCCCAGGCAAGCCGACCATCTGATATATGCCCTAAAGCATTGCTCTGTGATATTTCTTGCATGTTTAAATTAATATGCTTGTGCTTGTCTGTGTAGTAGTGAGCAGTATGTTACTCTGACAAACCCTTGCTTGCACTTTCTTCGGTGACGGCACCACGCCTGTGTTCTGAGCTGTTTTCGGCCATCTGGGTGGATGCTGACTTTTATTTCTCTTATCAGCAACTGTCCATGTTCTGAGCTGCTTTTCGGCCGTCTCGGGCAGCTGTTGAATTTCTTTTCGTAGCAGTGACCCTATGCTCTGAGCTTTTCTCGGCCGTGTTAGGGAGCTGCTACATTCTTCTTATCAACACCGTCTCATGCTGTGAGCTGCTTTCCAGCCATCTTGAGCCAGGGTTGAGTTATTCCGGTAATGTCCCAGATCTGAGTTGTAAAGACCGTTCTGGTGGCTACTGGTTTCTTTGCCGGTTTTGTACAAGGGTTCCGATGGTCGTCACTTACAGCTAGAACTTGTAACGTGATAATTTGCCATTTAAATCTTGCTTCACTAATGACTCATTGTGATGTTATAAGGAGATAGATTATTATGATTCCACAATTGTTACCACATACATAGTTGCCACCATGTTAAGTTATTCATGATGAACAACCATGCTTGCTAAATACTGGCTAAAGCTAAACCTAGTCGGTTGATCTAGAGTCACCTATCCGGACTTATTTGTGCAACCACATTTGTCGGTATGGGGCGGCCTTGACTTGGTCTGATCATGTGCTCTTTTATCGGTACCACTAACTAGGGAAGGTTATGCGTGCGCGCTGCCCTGGCCTGGTAGGCGACGATAACCTTGTGAGCCCAGTTGAGTTATTTGCCGGCGTCCCTGTTTGGGACAGTTTAGTTTGGCCACAACGGTGGCAGGCGTCACGAGGTGACACAGGGGCCACCGAGGACATGAGCCTGGGAGGGTATGATTGTCGGTGGTACGGTAGAGGAGTCACGGGTCAGGCAGGTTTCATTGGAGCAACGCTGGTCCACCCGAATGGGATCACGAGGTCAGGTGCTCCATGGTGTGGGTAAAGTGCGCAACCTTTGCAGAGTGTAAAATCTATTCGAATAGCCGCGTCCACGGTATTGGACAGTCCATTCAGACCTCTCTAGGTGGTCAACCGGAACAGTGATAATAATGATGGAAGAACTCGCCTTATGATCGAAAGTACTCAGTGAATCATGAATATTCTGAGGGTTGTAAGGCAACCCGGAAGAGAGTAAGTTTATCAGACTTGTAGTGCAGATGTATAGACATTGGATGGTGTCAGGAATATGATATGATAGCCATGGAATGGCTATGAAAGAGATGGTCAGATGACCGAAAGAGTTGGATTGGATCCTGAGATTATTCGGAGTATGGATCACTTACTTGATATGCTTTACTTTACTGTATTTTACTTTTGTAGTTATATGGCTAGATAGGTATGCTATGCCATGATAATTACTATTGCTCTAATAACAAATGCATGCTTGAATGCCATGGATTGCTATGCTTGGTGTATATGTTAGTTTGGTTTGCTTGCGAGTACATTCAAAAGTACTCAGTGGCCTTTAATGTGGCCAGGTTCACATAAGGATCCGTCGTCCGTCGACGAGGAGCCGGAGCGTTCGCGGGCTAGGAGCGTAACTCAGTCAGATCCCTGTGGATTGGAGCCGCACCAAGACCATGCTGCCTTAGATAGAGCTTTTCCGCTGCCATCACCTTTGTAATATTCCATGTGAGACCTATATATCCATTAATAGAAATGCCTGTGTTCATGACACTTGTTGTAAACACGCATGCCAGTGTGATTTCCTGGGCTAGCGTGCGTGGCGACCGTCTGGCTACAGTGGTAATCAGGCGGGGCGCCACAACGGATGGTATCAGAGCAGCCAGGCTGACTATAGGTTACCCCTAGCCAGACTTCATTGCCTCTTGATTAGTTAAAAGCCCAGATGGATTTCAGCCATCTTTTGCCAACCTGGCACGGCTACTATTGATCATAAGGCAACCCCCTAGGTTTTGGCTCCATCAGACCCAACTCTCATGGCCTTTGCCTCCGGTGTGAAATGCTCGCACCAGGCAACGACCCGTGAGCCCTGAACCCCTAAGTAAACCAGATATCCTTACCCTGCTTGCTAGCCATGGCATTTCTCTTCTTAACTCCAGTTTCCTTTGGGAAACGCTTATAACTTATATCTCTCCCCAATAACCCTAGAATCGCACGGCCATAGCCATCGTGCGTTGAGAGTGATGTTCCCTAAGGAAGTAGTAGGAGCTTGACACCAGTGCTACCAGGAGCATTGTGTGGCTTCGCTTCTAAATCCTTAGAGGTTTGACATCGTGGTTTTTGTTTCTTTTGTCGGTTTCGTTTCTTCGCTCCGACTGGATCCATCCACAAGTGCCGTCAAGAAGACCAGCATGCAACCTGGATAATACCCAATAATCCAAATTCAACAAGAGTCAAGCCAAACCAACTGCTCGATATCCAGGACAGCAACCCCGGATCTGTCAGGAATGAAGAACGGGTCAGAAGCAGAATATGGGTGCAACTGACAAGGATAGAATATACCTGAGAAAGTTGGCCTCGGAATGGATCACACCTGAGGAACAGTCAGATAAGCTACCAAGAATGAACACCAGTAAGGACAAAATTATTCCGTCCGCGATACAAGGACTATTTCAATCAGTGGGGTGAACTTTGAGTCTTTTCTCAATGGACTTAAGAACCATTTAGTACCCACCGAAGACATATTTCAAGAATGTGAATATGCCACGAGCAACACCAAAACTCTAGTATGTTGGTATAAATTTCAAAGCAAATCTTAAAGCTCACCGGTGCAAATACAAAATTTTCTGGGCACTATGACAAGGTTTGCAAGGAATATGGATGAGTTCACGGTTGCCCAGAATCACTGAGCTTCCAAGCATCCAGAATCAAGGAGCACCTAACATGATTGGAAACTCAACTGAACCGGAAGGAATGATCCGTCAACTGCTTATTATTGGTAACACTTGGTTTGAACACAAAGGGTATTCCGAATTAATTAACAACGTGAGCTCTACATCAGTTGTACCGCCTTTACAGTAGCGATGATCAGACCAGCAGAAGACAAGCGATGTGCATGACAACAGAATATATTCAGACATGGTATGGCCTATACCAAGTTTGGCTCCGCTATGGGTAAATTCTGGGTATTCCGGAAAGAAGCCAGAATCGGCCATGGATCTGACTGCATACACAAGGCTTCTGGTATAAGGAACCCAGCCTTCCTCTGCAAGCTACCGAGAAGAGCTGATGACACCAGACTGCCAATTTTCCTTGATACGCCACTTGGTGAGAAAATCTTCGGGGGTACAACACTCCAATCTTTTTCAGCGTGCTACCACGGGAAACTTCCGGCATAAGGCACCTGACCTTCCGCCGCAAGCCACATGAAGGTAAATTTCTGAGGTACGATATCCAGCCTTCTTCGGCACGCTACCCTGGTAGAAACTTCGAGCCTAAGGAATTCAGCCTTCTTCAACACACCCCGTGCCCACGACAATCCTGTCAGAAGCATGAACTAGCTCGGACACCCGTCTGCCTTAGAACTCAGTGGTTATGAAAGGATTTATCCTACACCTGCATATGTTGTGAGCATGCAGTCCAGTGGATCAGTTCATGTGAGCCACTCGTACATGGGAATGACTGTGTTCAAGGAAACGTTGGCCCCATAGTTCAAAGAAGAATATGAGCACAGCAATCCCTACGAGATATGCAAGAGAAGTTGTGAGAACAAGCCTGACAAACCAGGAAAGCAATCAATAAGCCATGTTGGCAGGTCATTACCGGTCCGTCAAAGGAATCCACAAGAACAAAGAAGCTATGGATAAACAACCTCCGTGACGGTCAACAAGATACAACTTCACAGACAAGGTATTATTACCAATCCTCGTCAGACTCTTGCATATCCGGCCACAACAATGCATCCAACATGTCATACTCATCCTAAATGCGGGCCATCAACCAAAGATAAAAGGCTATGCTCTGAAAGAATACACCAGATGATAGTGATACTGTGTTTAGCTCAGTAGTCCTATGCTCAACTCCGTGGTCATAGCAAGATGCTATATATGACAGAGCCATCTCCACGAGCGACAGAGTTTGAAACAAGACATTCAGATAGAATGGCTCAAAGCACATCAGCATCAATAGCTCGTAGACATCATGATATCATTGGAATAAGAGATTACTGTCTATGATTACTTTGTGATCACGCCTGATAGTTCAGTTGGGGATATAGCAGCAATAGCTCGGTCATGCTGTTCCTTGAATTGTGGGACACCCAAGGACCAAGTCAGAATGCCAAAGGCAAAAGGAAATGTCAGTATGGAACCCATAGTCAGATTGAGCATTCTGACATGGCAAAAAGAAAGTCATCCCACTCACTCGAGGCCATACTATCACGTGAGCCTGGTACTAGGAAAGGATGTTTTGCCCATGACAGTCAGGATACGCAGTATCACAATAAAACCCGAAGCAGGTACTTCCAGGCTATGGAAACCAAGCTATTTGTTGGTATTACCTGCTACCCCACCCAGCAACACCACTGCCAGGACAAAGGTACACCTGACAGGAAAGAAAAGGATTCAAGGAAGTTGTGTGCAGAGACAACGCATGGTCCATCAGAAGAGGCAGTTAAAAGGTCAGTGAACCCAACGAAGACAAGACCGCTGATGGATCCAAGTCGCACACAGGTAAGTCCCCCTTCCCCAGGAGGTAAGCCCGGAAATCTTGAGGACGAGATTTTCTTAAGGGGGGTAGGTTTGTGACACCCTGGTTTTCGCTCCTGTTTTTTTTCCTTCGCGGGATTTGACTCCCGTCTTTTTTCTCGGTGTTATCGGATTTCTCCAGCTCCTGGGTATATGAAGATGGTCATATAGCCTTGCCTTTCCTATCTAGCCGGAGATTCTCTTCAGATCAACCTTGCCACCCAAGATCTATTCTCAGGATTTTTCCGTCGAAACCCTACCTTCCGAGTTGCCGGAAGGGAAACCCTAATCTCTTCCGTTACAAAGGAACCCTAATTTCCTTTGATCCGATGCCTCCCAAACTTTTCCCAGTGATCATCCTATCTTTGTAAACCCTGGATATGCAAAAATATTGCCAAGCCATTTGCAATATTTTTCATTTATAATTAATTCCTTTTTCTGCCAGTTAAGGGAATTAAATCCAGGAAAATATCTATCCATCTCCAAAGTTCATGAAAACTTGTGGAGATATTCTCTTTGATCATATTGAGCTCCCACAAAAATATTGGCAATAATTAAATAAGGGAAATTGCATTTTCCTATTTAATGCCAATATTGCATTTTGGGCCCTTTCTAAAGGAACTACCATTTTGGTAGCCAAGAAAATTTCCAAATAATTTGTGGAGCTTCTCCTATCCATATATTCACCATTTCCATCAAGAACCCAAGTTCCACCCATTAAATTTTGAGCACAACACCAATTTGCAAATTCTGTCCAGTTGGGCAAATTGCAATGGAAGTGCTTCAACCCTTGATCCATTTGAGCTGACATTTTTCATGGTGATTCACATTGATAAATCACTCATGGAAACCAAAAACCAGCTCAATCCATCTATCCATTCATCCACAGCATTTTTCTCAAGGTTCTGTCCATTTGGAAGTGCTGTGAAGGAAGTACCATATAGGCATTTCCAAATGAGCTGAAACTTTTCTAGTACCTTCATATGTTCAAATAATTCATCTCCTCAAAATTTCAGTTCAATGCAAGCTAGTATGTGAGTGCCACATCAAAGTTTGCCTTTCTATTCAGCAGGGTCCATTCTACAGCAAGTGCCCCCAATTCTTATCCAACTGGCCTCAAAATTTACCAGGGTAGTTACCTTGGTAGATCATTGCTCCATGCCAAAAACCAGCTCGTTTCACCCAGTGATATCTCCAGAAATCTCATCAAACACCTTCATATCAGATCACATGTGAGCTCTCATCTGTCAACTCTTGCCGTCACTTGCATCCAAACCACGATGGGTCAACTCACTGACCTCTAATCTATACAGTTGACATGATTTGAGGTTGCTACTATGCCTTGGACGCGTGGTGCCCGTGGTGACCACGGATGTAACCCGCAACAGTGGCGCTCTACGCGCCCCTCGCCTCGGACAAGCCAGCTCGAGCTGCCGTGGCTTGTCCGTTCGTGCCGACTAGCTCCGCAGTCGCCGTGTGCACCCTCTCTCGTAGCTTCCCCCTCTCTCTTCTTCTTCCCCATGCCACGGTGATCGCCGCCGCGACTCTGTTCAGCCCGTGACCTCTACCTTCTTCCTCTTCGAGCTCTCCCGAAGCCACCACCTGCTTCTCCACGTCCCTGGAACCCTTGCCGACATCTCCCTCTCCTGCCGCGTGTCGCCGGAGCTCCAGGACGGCGATAAGCATGCCACCGCGGCCGTGCCTATCCGTCGCCTTCGACCGGTTATAAATAGCCGTGGCCGAGCTCGCTCCGAGCACCCACACCACTCCCAGCCCCTCTCTGACCTCCTAGCTTCCTCCCCGACCAGCCATTGGAGCTCGAGGAGCTCCCTTGCCACCACATCGCCGCCGTGGCCGCCGCTCGGCTTCGCCTAAATTCGGGCAAGACCGAGCTCTCCTTCCCCTTATTCCACCACCAGGAGGAGCCCCGTGCTCCGGCGAGTCTTCCCCACTCCTCAGTTCGCCGCCGGAGCCACCGTGGCCGCGCCTCCCCCAAGTCCGGCTGCCGCCTTTGCTCTCTGCCTCCGTGTGGCGTCCCCGCTGCAGTCCTCCCCGGTGATGCCCCTGCACTCCATCGGACTTGGAGCTCCTCCCTGAGCGCACCGACATCCTCACCTGAGTCGTAGACGGCCGAAGCCACCCGAGCCCGAGCTCATCGGAGCTCGCCGCCCACGGCCGCGTACAGCCGTGTTAATGGCCACTCCCCGAGCTACGTGCTACCCTCACCGGTCGAGCCGCTCGCCGGCGACCCCTTCCTCCCGTTCGCCTGCTGTTGGGGATATAACTATTGAGTATAAACCGCCCAGGAGGGGCCGGCTTATGCTCATAGTGATTTACCTGTATTGAAGCCCATGAAGACATAGAAGATGGCGACTTACGAAGGAGACTTAATAAGAAGGCCCAAAGCCCAAAGGCGAGTTAGGGCCCATAGATGTAAACCGCCATAAGTATATGACTTGTATTGTAAGATAGGAAAGAGTGGATACCGAGCCGGACACATTTATGAGCCGGCCGGGATTCTGTGAACCGCCGGGCGTCAACTTGTGTATATAAAGGGACGACCCGGCGGTAGTTTAGGGACAAGAAACAACAGATCGAGAGCCAGGTTAAGCGTATTCACTCCCTGGTCATCGAAACCCTAGCAATACCACCTCAAACTGGATTAGGCCTTCACCTTCACCGCAAGGGGCCGAACCAGTATAAACTCCCCGTGTCCTTTGTCCTGATTAACCCCTTTAAACTAACCTTGTTGCGATGGCTCCACGACTAAGTCCTCACACTAGGACATCTGCCGTGACTATTCAACGACAGTTGGCACCCACCGTGGGGCCAGCGCACGGTGGTTTCGAGTTCTTGAAGGGCAACTTCGAAGGGATCAAGGGATATGCTGTGGGCCGGATGACCAAGAGTCATCGCGGCAAGCTCTACATCGACGACGAAGGCTGGGGCCTCGAGGCCGGCTCAATTGAGTACGGGTACCGGGTCCCCTTCGGTGGAATTCACGTCTTCATTGGCAAGATCAGCGAACCGGGCCCTGAGCTGGACACCTGCACCGACATCATCGAGACGGCTCAGCGTGCAAAACCTGCCCGAGTTCAGCCCGCCATGAGTCGTGCCTTCGTGGGATTCATCAGTGGTGCGGAATCTGAGGATAAATCGGTATCTGATGGTGACACAGTTGTCTATTCTGATGGCGAGTCATCCACCGGTGAAACCGAGTCATTGTACCAAATGCAAGACGGTCGGCTTGGGGGCTGTTCCGATGGCGATAGTATTCCGGACCCCTATGAGCCGCCGAACCAGGTTGTAATCTTCATGGCCGGTACGCAGCCAGTGCAGCACTCTTCAACTGCAGCGGCATTGATTTTCGGGTCAGCAGCAGCGACGACAGCCGGGGTAGGAGGCCCTGCGCGCCCGCCGGCTCAAGTCTTGTCCGGTTTACTAGACGCCTTGGCAACACTGCTGACGACGGAGGTTAACCTGGATAATCAAGATCAGCATAACGCGGAAGTCATGAAATTGCGAGATCAGATAGCTCAAGCTAAGGACGACCTGGCAGCTAAAGATGCCAGGATGGCTGCGGAGCGGGTTATGTTGGATGCTCAGGCGCAGCGGATTCATTCGGAGTCTTACTGGCTCATGCTAGATCAGAATGCTTCAAACGAAGTCATGAGGAGGAGCAATCAGTCTCGCCTGCCACCGGTTTACGAGGCGAGGAACCTCTTTAACACGCCAGGAGCAGGAACCAGTAACCCGCCAGTGGCGGACCGGGTTGAAGCGCCTGGGACGGGAGCACCGGTTCAGCCGCGCACCACGGATCCACCTCGTCAGAACAATATCCCGCCGCAACACATGCCAACACCACCGGGTCATTACTCTAACCCTTTGGATAACATGATCACTGCGGCGTCACGATTGGCGGCTATCCCGGTTGAAGGCGAGTCTCCAACGGCGGTTGAGATGCGGAGGGCTAGAGAGCTCCTTCAGACAGCATTGGTTCAGCAACAGGCTTAATCTTACAGTCGAAGCCGGATTCATTCCACCCCTCGCCCAAGCCGGAGTTACAGTAGGTATATTGATGAACCAGCTATGTCAAGCAGTGGGCGGAACCATAACCTGCCTCGTGGACATAACCCGGCGGGCGGTGGTGCTGATGCTCAGAACATGGTGGATCAAGGTAGAGCACGTCGAGAGGCCGAGCTGGCGGCGCAATATGCGGCCCGTCAACCTTCTCCGGTTCGTCCGACAACTTCAATGGAGCCAGGTGTAACCTTTAGGAATTTGGGCGTGCCATGTTTAGTGCCGGCCATACGTAATGAGCGTCTGCCCAAGGATTTTAAGGGTCCTCGCAAGGTGCCTAACTATACAGCCGATTTACCTCCTGAAGCATGGATCGAGAGTTATGAGATGGACATGGAATTGCTAGATGTTAGTGATGTGGCATGTGCTAAATATTTCCCCCTGATGCTGGATGGAACGGCTCGCACTTGGTTGAAGGGGCTCCCTGCCAACTCCATTGGGTCATGGGCCGAGTTAAAGGCCCGGTTTATCCAGAATTTCAAAGATACGTGCAAGCAGCCTATGTCAATTGTGGATCTGGATACCTGTGTCCAAGAAGAGGGTGAGTCCACAACCCATTGGGTGCGCCGGGTTTCGACCATCTTACATTCATCGGATCGCATCAATGCCGGTTCAGCGGTCATAATGTTGGAGAAGAATTGCTGATTTATGCCTCTTAAGTAGAAGTTGGGTCGGCTCAAGCGCCACTGCAATGACACGGGGGAGCTGATGGCGGCTCTGGTTAAGTACGCTGACTCTGATGGTACCAAGGACCCCGAGTCTAATGATGACAAGCCGTGAAAGGGAAAGAAGAGCAGCAGCACCAGAGGACTGCAGCATAATCCGGCGAATCAGGGAGGCAATGGTAAGCGCAAAGCTGATAATAGTTTGGACTTTGTGGCTAACACCAACGCACAGAATAATGGCCAGCGTCGTAAAGGTAACCGCCCCCACGGGCCGAAGGGTCAGGCTTTAATCTTGAGCAGATGCTAAATCAGCCCTGCCCAAGGCATGGGACGCGAGAAAGACCGTCTGGCCACCTCTGGAAGGATTGCTACATCATGAAGGAGTATAAAAATTCCAATCTTTTTCAAGACAATCATGGACCGGGTGGTGGTTCAGGGTTCGGTTCTCATGGGCCGGGTTATGGCGGTGGCGGTTCTAGTTCTGGATTCCAAGGTAATCAGGGAAATCAAGGCAATCAGGGTGGCTACCATCAACAGTTAGGTTAGGGGAATCAGCAGCAGCAATCTGGGTATCAGAGTAACCCAAAGCAGTTGAATAGTGGGCAGTACCACGTCTTCACCACAAATTTATGCAAACAGGATCAGAAGCTTCATAAAAGGGCAGTGAACACCGTTGAACCAGCGGTTCCCCGTTACTTGCGCTGGTCTGAGCAGCCCATCATGTGGAGTCGGGAAGATCACCCGCCCCGGGTTGATAATCTGGGTCACCTAGCATTGGTGGTTGCACCCCAGGTTGGAGGGTATAAGTTTACCAAGGTACTCATGGACGGAGGGAGCAGCATCAATATCCTTTATTACGAAACTTTCCGTCGCATGGGGTTAACAGATAAAAATCTTAAACCGTCGAATACAGTTTTCCATGGTGTGGTGCCTGGTAAGTCGGCGTACCCTGTTGGTAAGATAGCTCTGGAAGTTGCCTTTGGAGATGATCATGACTCTAGGTCAGAGACATTGACCTTTGAAGTAGTCATGATTCACAGCCCGTATCACGCTCTGTTTGGATGGCCGGCTTATGCCAAGTTCATGGCACGGCCTTGTTATGTTTATCTGCAGCTCAAGATGCCGGGTTACAAGGGGACCATCACAGTACATGGGAACCGAAAGATAGCTTTGGAATGTGAAGAAGGTGATGCGGCTTATGCTGAGTCGGTTTGTGCAACGGAGGAGTTAAAATTTTACAAGGACAATGTTGATCCGGCGGATATGATGTCTTTGAAAAAGCCAACTACAGAGCATGATCCGGTTTTGAAGTTTAAATCGGCAGATGACACTAAGATGGTTGATTTTGTTCCTGGCGATTCATCCAAGCAGTTCAGCATCAGTGCTAATATGGATCCGAAATAGGAAAGCGCGCTCATCGAGTTTATCCGTGAGAACTGGGACATCTTTGCATGGAAACCTTCTGACATGCCAGGTGTATCGAGGGAACTCGCTGAGCACACTCTCAATATTGATCCCAAGTTTAAACCGGTCAAGCAGTTTCTTCGTCGTTTCAATGAAGAAAGGCGTAAGGCCATTGGTGAGGAGGTAGCCCGGCTCTTGGCGGCTGGGTTTATTGTTGAAGTTTTTCATCCTGAGTGGTTGGCTAACCCGGTGCTGGTACTTAAGAAGAACGGCACTTGGCGCATGTGTGTGGACTACACGGATTTAAACAAGGCTTGTCCGGCTGATCCTTTTGCTCTCCCTCGTATTGATCAGATTATTGATGCTACGGCGGGTTGTGAGCGTTTGAGTTTTTTGGATGCTTATTCTGGTTATCATCAGATCAAGATGGCAGTTAAGGATCAGGAGAAGACAGCTTTCATAACTCCCTTTGGAGCCTTCTGCTATGTGTCTATGCCTTTTGGGCTCAAGAGTGCCCAGGCGACTTACCAGCGATGTGTGCAGAATTGTCTTCATAATCAGATTGGACGCAATGTTCATGCTTATGTGGATGATATTGTGGTGAAATCTAGAAAGAAGGAGACATTGATAGACGACTTGAAGGAAACCTTTGATAATCTCCGAGTTTATAAGATGATGCTTAATCCGGCCAAGTGTGTTTTTGGTGTGCCGGCGGGCAAGCTTTTGGGCTTTCTGGTGTCTAACAGGGGCATTGAAGCTAATCTGGAGAAGATCAAAGCCGTTACTTCTCTGGCTAAACCGGCGTGTATCAATGATGTTCAACATCTGGCGGGTCGTATTGCGGCGCTAAGCTGGTTCATAAGCCGCCTCGGTGAGAAGGCCATCCCTTTGTATCAGATGATGAAAAAGACAGATGACTTCGTCTAGAGTGACGCTGCTAATGAGGCATTTGAGGCGCTTAAGAAGTAGCTGGCTGAGCCGCCGGTCCTAGCTGCGCCCGTTGATAAGGAGCCGCTGTTGTTATATGTGGCTGCTAATAGCCGGGCTGTCAGTGTGGCTATTGTGGTTGAAAGGAAAGAGGCAGGCAAGGAATATCCGGTTCAACGGCTGGTTTATTATATCAGCGAAGTGCTTATTGAGTCCAAGCAGAGATACCCACATTGGCAGAAGCTTGTATATGGGGTTTTCATGGCAAGCTGGAAGCTTAAGCAATATTTTCAGGGTCACCCCATTACTGTGGTTAGCTCTACTCCTTTAGGAGATATCATCCAAAACAGGGAAGCAACAGGCCGGGTTGCCAAATGGGCCATTGAACTTGGGCCTCATGGTTTGAAGTATATGCCTCGCACGGCCATCAAGTCTCAAGCACTGGTGGATTTCATCAATGACTGGACAGAGCTGCAGATGCCTGAGGAAAAACCAGATAACACGTATTGGACTATTCACTTTGATGGGTCCAGGCAATTGGAGGGCTCGGGGGCTGGAGTTGTGCTAGCTTCCCCTCGAAGTGATAAATTTTATTATGTTCTCCGTTTGATGTTCCCTTGCACTAACAATGCAGCTGAATATGAGGCCTTGCTCCACGGTCTTCGGATGGCTAAGGAGATGAACTTAAGCCGGGTAAGGTGCTTTGGTGACTCAGATTTGGTGGTTCAACAAGTCTCTGGTACTTGGGATTCTAAGGATCCCCTCATGGCGGCTTATCGACGAGAGGTGGATATTATTGCCGGTCACTTCAAGGGTTATCAAGTTGAGCATGTTGATCGGAGGAAAAATGAAGCGGTTGATGCCTTAAGTCGGTTGGGTTCTCAATGTAAACCGGTGCCACCTAATGTCTTTCTTGATGTTTTGCATAACCCGTCGGTCAAGTTACCTATAGAGGAGGATTTGGCTATTCCTGACCCGGAAGCTCAGTTGGTGGCGGCTCTTCATGTTATTCCTGATTGGACAGTTCCATATTTGGCATATATGACCCAGGGCGAGTTACTTGAGGATGAAACCTTGGCCAGGCAAATAACCCGGCGGTCCAAGTCAATGACAATTGTCAATGGAGAGCTGCACCATTGCAGTGTTACCGGGGCGTTTCAGCGTTGTGTTTCTCCTGAAGAAGGCTGTGAGATTCTGCGTGAGATCCATGAAGGAGATTGTGGTCATCACGCCAGCTCTAAATCTCTTGTAGCCAAGGCTTTTCATCACGGTTTTTATTGGCTGATGGCTCATGCTGATGCTGAGGACTTGGTCAAAAAATGTGACAGTTGTCAGAAGTTTTCACGTCGAGCTCATGTTCTGGCTCAGGAGTTGAGAATGATTCCAATCACTTGGCCGTTTGCAGTTTGGGGGCTTGATATGGTTGGACCTTTTAAGAGGTCCAAGGATAAGAAGACCCACCTCTTGGTGGCGGTTGATAAATTCACTAAGTGGGTAGAGGCAAAGCCAGTCAGTAAGTGTGATGCAGCAACGGCGGTTCAATTCATGAAGAAGGTGATCTTCCGTTTTGGCTTTCCACACAGCATTGTAACAGACAATGGCACTAATCTCTCCAAGGGTGCTATGAAAGAATTTTGTCAACGTGAGCATATCCGGCTTGATGTATCGTCGGTGGCTCACCCCCAATCTAATGGTCAAGCTGAGAGAGCCAATCAAGAGATCCTGAGAGGCATCAAGCCCCGGCTTATGGTTCCCTTACAGAGGACGCCGGGTTGTTGGGTAGAGGAGTTACCCTCGGTGCTATGGAGCATCAACACAACGCCCAACAGATCTACAGGTTACACGCCTTTTTTCATGGTTTATGGAGCAGAGGCGGTTCTCCCTAGTGACATCCGTCACGACTCACCCCGTGTGGCGGCTTACGTTGAAGCTGATAATGAAAAGGCACGTCAGGATGCACTTGACCTGTTAGACAAGGCGCGTGATCACGCAACGGCTCGTTCGGCGATTTACCAACAAGATCTACGTCGTTATCACAGCCGCCGGGTCAAGACCAGAACCTTTCAAGAAGGCGACTTAGTGCTCCGGCTTATCCAGGATCAGACTGATATGCACAAGTTATCCCCACCTTGGGAAGGACCCTTTGTGGTCAGCAAGAATCTGAACAACGGGTCATACTACCTTATTGATGTTCGAGACCACAAGGACTCACGCATGTCGGAGGAAGAGACTCGCCGGCCGTGGAATATTGCTCATCTTCGGCCGTACTACACCTGAGCCATTGGCTCTTCTGTTGTACATATTTTTGACAATGTATATATTGTGATCAATATAATAAACCGGCACCCCTGTTAAAGCAGGGCCTCTGTCGTTTTTTCTTAATGAGTCTTTGGTTACTTGGGGGCTTCCGGCTTATGAGTGAAGTTATGATTACCCTTTGAACCGGCTTATAAGCCAATTGAAAAAAAAACTTGGGGGCTTGCTACCCAAGTTAAAGGTACCAAAGAGAGTCTGTTGCAAAATCACAGCTCAAACATAGGTGCCCCTTGAGCACAGCTCAAAAATATTACTTGGGGGCTCCTTGATTCTAAAGAACAAAGAGTTTGTATAACCCTTGTAATAGGCTTAAAAGCCAGGCTTGGAAGCCAGGTGTATTCACCTAAAACCCCGGGTTATCCTGCCTTTTTAAGTAAGCCACTCCGCCCAGGTATTCCTGGAATGACCCGCCGAACGTTTGACAAGTCAATCTTATACAGACCCTGAACTTGTCAAAGTTAAAACGACGATTGGTTATGTGAGGTCCATCTTATAATGTTTGTATATAGGTTTAACTCAGTGGCTGTGCGGCCCGTGAAAGCACTCGATTTTCGGCCTGGCAGCCCATGAAAAGCCTCGTTTTTCGTTTGTTTTATTCCATAGTTTTTTTTAGGTTTATTTGATGAGGTTTATAATGCTTTATGATCATAATTCATCCGGTGTTTATTAACCCGGCCTGGTTTTTGACTATAAGTCGCCAGTATGAGATAAGATAACATTCGGTGTTTATTAACCCGGCCTAGCTTTTGACTATAAGTCGCCAGTATGAGATAAGATAATATCCGGTGTTTATTAACCCGGCCTGGCTTTTGACTATAAGTTGCCAGAATGAGATAAGATAATATCCGGTGTTTATTAACCCAGCCTGGTTTTGTTCATAAGCCAATCAATCTATGATAATTACCAGTGCTCAAAGTTTGGGTTCTCCCCCTTACTACACCGGTTTGGTAAACCAACAGTGTGATCAAATATCACAGGTATGATATATTTCAAATTTGCTTATTCTTAAAGTCCAGCCTTGGGTATAAGCTATGTTAGTTTCCATGGTTTTATATTGGGCGTTATGACCCGTCCAGCGGTAAACCGCCAGGACACTTTTAATCCGTTGCATGCAGGAGCAGATTCAACATTGTTAATATTATAAGCATAAGTGTCATATCTTAACATGGTGGATTAGCAGTGTCATGCAAAGTAAATATGCACGATGGCATAGCAGAATAAGAGTTTAAGCTAGCCTATTACAAGGCGTTTGGTGCCCAAAAGAATAATTGTTTTAACAAGTCTTAAAGAAAGCAGCTGCTAAACCGGCCCCCGGTTTACGAGTCCTGGCCTGGCTGACTTGAAGGTTGCGGATCGTCCAGCGCCGGTTCATCTTCCTCCTCTCTACCCAGTGGCTGGAAGTCAATGGTGGTCCAATCAATCCCAGTTAAGGCCTTGAATACAGCTTCATCACTTATAAGTGTGGAGGGGTCAACATCAGGGGCATAGGTATGCTTACGGATTGGAGGAATAAGATTTGGAGCATCATAAGTTGGCGCGTTAACTCTCTTGTTGTTGGCATCATAAATCGACTGATAATGTGAAAGATCGGTTTCTTCAGCCAATTTGCTAGCCAATGGGCGCATTTCCCTCGTCAAGGCTCTGAGGTCATCGTTATTAAACTCTGACCCGTCCTCCTTTATGCTCGGGTAGCCGTTTCCCACATCGGCCGGATCAAGATCAGATATCCAAGCTTTGGCCCGAGTCAGTGCAGTAAGAGCACCCGCCCTGGCAGCTGACTTCTTTAGCTCTTCAAACCGTGCAGGCATCATCGCCAGCCTTTCCAATGTCTCCTTGATCAAGGTTGGGGGTGGTTTATTTTGGGAAGCTATGCAAATAACCCGTTGTACGCCGGTATATAATTGCTCTATAAGTGTATAGGCGGCTTTCAGTTTTTGCCGCATATCTGAGCCAAGATGAGCAATGCGAGTTCCTGCATCATCAAAAACATCGGTAAACCGGCAATCTCTTACATAATACATGTTCAAAGCTTATGAAGAAGTTATTTACCAAATACGGCAGCGGTCATGGCATTTATTTGCTGTTTCAAGCCAGTCAGCTCCTCAGCTACCGGATTAAGGGCAGCCTCAGCATCCTCAGCCCTCTTCAGCAGAGTTGACTTTTGTGTATCCCAACCTGCCCACTCGTTCTTGAAGCTCTCCTTCAGTTTTTCCATTGCTGTTAAGGCACTGGTCAGTTCCTCCTTGGCTTTGGAGGTCTCTGCTTGTTGCGACTTGATATTTTCTTGAAGGTCAGCGATTTGAGATTCCTTCTTGTTAAGATTAGCCTGCAAGAGACATGTAATTAATTAGATAGCAGTGCATATTCAAAGTCCCAAGCACATAACAAGTAATATACTTGGCACTTGGGGGCTAATGTCTATTGCTTCTTATCAAAAAAAAAATTACAAGTCCCAAGCACATAACAACTATCAGCTTGATGGTTAACCGGATTATAAAGGTCCTAAGTAAGAATTTTGAGCCTTACAGCATAATTAGTCTCAACTTAACATATTTGTTAAGTCGACCCTTGGGGGCTACACAGGCGAAATTGAAGAGTTATTATTCTAAAGTCCCGGTTCATATTGACATTATAAACTGGCCCTTGCGGGCTCGTGGAGTTGATCTATATGGTTCTTGAAAGTTTGCAGAACATTCTATTCTTTTATGTCCAGTAAACTTGGCAGCTGAGGGAAGAATATTTATGCAGAGTTAACAGCATTTACCTCATATCGCTCCTTCATCATGTTCAGTAAACCGGATTCATAATCACGGCTTGTGTACAAACGGTTTAAAAACCCAGAATGAATATCTTGGGCGCTGAGGTGGGCATAGCTTTCCAAGTCCACCTTCCACTTGCCCTTGTCAACAGCAGGAAATTCTTCTTTGGCACTATGTTTTGACAGAGCAGTGGGGTTGCCTGGGGCTGTATACCTGACACCGGTAACTACAACATCGCCAGCTTTATCATCAGCAGCCTTAGTTGGGCTTGGCGGTTTATCAGCATGACCCATCGGATCAATTTCCATCTGTTCAACAAAGGTTTCATGATCTTGCAGTGGAGGATCATCAAGAATAGCTTCAGTATTTGGTTCAAACTGTTCCGGGTTCTTTTCCGGATCAGTTGGCGCGCTGTCATCAGCCGGTTTGTTCAAATTGACCTTTTTACTGGGTCTGGCCTTGGCTCTGATAGAGACGCAAATAACAGGTTAGTATAATGATCAAGCATAAGGTATAAGGGGTTAGTTAAAAATGCTCACCCAGGAACAGTTTTTAGGGTTGGAATTTGTGTCCCTGTGGACTCGCCAGAGGATGAATGGGAAGTTCCCCGATAGTTTGAATCATACGGATTAAGAGGTTGTCGGAAATAACCCGCCTTGGGATAAGATGTGTCAGAAATAGAAGAGACCTCTGGGCGGCGTTTACGAACTGGCGAGTTCGGTAAACTGGAAGAAGTGACCACATGGCCGCTATGCCGGGTTGTGCGGCGAGCTTTGTGTTGCTGCTTCTTCAAAAGAAAGTTTGGATCCAAGTAAGCTAGGGGGTGAGAAAATCTTACTTTTCGGCTTGCTTGTCGGGTTTTCTGTGTGGGCAGAGGTTCTGAACCGGATGAGAGAATAGTTACCTCTACATCATTTGCGCGGCTAGCTTCTGCGTCGTCCTGATAAAAATCATCGTCAATGAGATGTATGGAAAAAGAGCCAAGTGAATCAAGTTCTACCTCTGACTCCGGATTATCATCGTCAATGTTTAACTCGGTAGGCTCGGTGTTTTTCTTCTTAGCGGGCTTCTTGTTGACCTTGGTCTTGACACGAAGTGTTTTGGCCGGTTTATCCTGCGGTTTCTTCTTCCAGAATGGATCATCACCCTGTTTAAAGATTGAAAAGATCATAAGGGAATATTAAGAATATGGATTAAAGCAGGAGTGGGGCAATTCTTACAGCTGGCGGTTTATTTGAAGCGCAGAAAGGACTAAGTCCTGTTTTGCTACAGTCGGTCACCGGTTCATCCTACATCTTCTTGACAGATTCAGTAATTTCAGCATCAGTCAGCTGAATATCAGTGTGGCGTTGAGGGTCTTTCACATCCCCTGTGTACTCACACATTAAATCGGAGCGACGGCTTAAAGGCAAAATGCTCCAAGATACCCAGCAACGGACAAAATCAATGCTTGTCAAACCGTTTGCCACAAAGGCTCTGAGCTTTGAAAGCTGTGGTGCATATTTGGACCGTTCCTTTGCATTGAGTCTTTGGGGGAATGGATGTGCATCGGTAAGCCAGTGAGCACGGTAACCCGGCAGGGGATTCTCGCCAGCTGGAGATGTATCTTGGCAATAGAACCAAGTTTGATTCCAATCTTTGGGATGGCTATGATGCTTAGCGTGAGGGAAGCTGACGTCTTTTCTCTTCTGAATTGAAACCCCACCAAGTTCAGTATTGGGCCCATCCGTAAATTCAGTACGGCGGTTTAAATAGAAGAAATCTCTGAACAGGTCGACTGTGGGCTCTTCTTGCTGGTAGGCTTCACAAAACACTTGAAAATTACAAATATTGGACACGGAGTTAGGCCCAATATCTTGGGGGTGAAGTTGGAAGAAGTGAAGCACGTCATGGAATTTTTTTGATCCGGGAGGGCTGAACCCTCGACTCAGATAATCAACAAAAACGATCACTTCCCCATCCTTGGGCTCAGGAGGATTTTCTGGACCGGGGGCTCTCCAGTGGATGTCTTCCTTTTTCGCTAAAGCGCCGGTTGCAACACACCCGTTCAGTTCTTCTTCTGTAACCCGGGATTGAACCCAGTTACAGGAATAAAAGGATTTGGCCATTTATACGATAACCTGGAAAAGATTTGTGCCGGTTTAAGGTTCATGGTTAACAGGCAGAAAGTGTTGAAGCATGCATAAATGTTAAACCGGACAGTGACATTATCAAATTACAAAGACGAGCACTTGGCGGTTTAAGAGGGGACTGATGGTACCTGGCAGGTTATTATTTTCTGGAGTTAAACCGCCTACACGGATATTGAAAGTATAGATCTGAAGTTGGAAAATGGCTAAGTGATGAAAAACAGGTTTCACAGATTGGTATTGCAATTTTGGATCTACCGCGTGTCAGAAAATGAAAATATATTTAGACCTAAAATACTGGTACTTGAGCAGTTTATGAAGGTCCAGATCGGATTTTTCTACCTAAAAGAGATGCTCTGATGAGGAAAAAGGGACTAGGATTATTGCCGCACAGGATAAATATCAAGCTTGAATCAAACCTCATGCTACAGCAAAGAACAGGTGAAGAATAGTGCCGAACCTCCATGAATTCGTTCGAACCCTAATGAGATCTACGGAGGGGGAAGGAGGAAGAACTTACCAAGGCTGTTGAACGGTGGAGGCGCGTGAGCAAAATCTGGACCAAGTCAGGTTGATGCAGCAGCCAATGGTGATGCAGAGGAGAGGGGCGATGGCGGCGGCTAGACTCGAGAGCAGCGCATCGCGAGGAAGATGATGAAGACGAAGAGGTCAAGGGGGGAAAGTGGAAAGGACCCCTGGCCCTATTTATAAGGTGAATGGATAAGTGGCATGCACGGGAATCGAGGAGCTCCAAATCAGATATGTGACAGGGCTGACGCCTCGATTTTCGGAGGTTCATTAAAAAGGAGATGCATATATGATTTCTGGATGTTTATAAAATTAATGAAAGATGACGTCAAGGCGGGTTATCATGATCTCGGAAGATGACATCACGGCGAGTTACAAATTTTTGCGAAGGTAATGAAGAAGGAATTTTCCTAAGTGTTGAAGATTGACATGAACAAGTTCAAATCATCCTGGGGCCTAATGTTGGGGATATAACTATTGAGTATAAACCACCCAGGAGGGACCGGGTTATGCTCCTAGTGATTTACCTATATTGAAGCCCATGAAGACATAGAAGATGGCGACTTACGAAGGAGACTTAATAAGAAGGCCCAAAGCCCAAAGGCGAGTTAGGGCCCATAGATGTAAACCGCCATAAGTATATGACTTGTATTGTAAGATAGGAAAGAGTGGATACCGAGCCGGACACATTTATGAGCCGGCCGAGATTCTGTGAACCGCCGGGCGTCAACCTGTGTATATAAAGGGACGACCCGGCGGCGGTTTAGGGACAAGAAACAACAGATCAAGAGCTAGGTTAAGCGTATTCGCTCCATGGTCATCAAAACCCTAGCAATACCACCTCAAACTGGATTAGGCCTTCACCTTCACCGCAAGGGGCCGAACCAGTATAAACTCCCCGTGTCCTTTGTCCTGATTAACCCCTTTAAACTAACCTCGTTGCGATGGCTCCACGACTAAGTCCTCACACTAGGACATCTGCCGTGACTATTCAACGACACCAGCTGAGGTAGACCACCGGAGCACGTGACCCATGCCGGAGCCGGTGCTCCTGCCGCCGCATCGGGGACCAGTAGAGAGGAAGAAGGAGAACGGGAGGAGAGAGAGGGTGACGTAGGACCCAGTCGTCAGTGACTAGGGGTCGCCACGTCGGATTAAGTGGAAACGGTTTTTGGAGAATACGCTTTCTGTTTCTGAAAACGTACTTTCACCTAGTTCTCGGCTGAAATACATTTTCTCTGCAGCGAACGCGTATTTCTTCAAAAGGCGCCTTCTGTTTTCCAGCCAGGGGCTTATTTGTGGAGATTTGTTTTACAGATTAGTCCCTGGCAGAAAAACACTCACAACTTTTCACTCATAACTCTGATCGAGGTGAATCCAACGCCCACTTCTTCGTCTCGTCGAGCCCTTTTTTGGTATCATTTTCACAAGGTGGTCACACAGTGGAAATGACCATTTTGCCCTTGCCTTCTATCAGCCCCCTCCGAGAGAGAACTTTTCCGGCAAATTCTTCCGCGGCTTCACCGCACTTCTTCCCGGAGTATTCTTCGACCCCAGGCTAGCCGACCATCTGATATATGCCCTAAAGCATTGCTCTGTGATATTTCTTGCATGTTTAAATTAATATGCTTGTGCTTGTCTGTGTAGTAGTGAGCTGTATGTGACTCTGACAAACCCTTGCTTGCACTTTCTTCGGTGACGGCACCATGCCTGTGTTTTGAGCTGTTTCCGGCCATCCGGGGTGGATGCCGACTTTTATTTCTCTTATCAGCAACTGTCCGTGTTCTGAGCTGCTTTTCGGCCGTCTCGGGCAGCTGTTGAATTTCTTTTCGTAGCAGTGACCCTATGCCCAGTTTTGTACAAGGGTTCCGATGGTCGTCACTTACAGCTAGAACTTGTAACGTGATAATTTGCCATTTAAATCTTGCTTCACTAATGACTCATTGTGATGTTATAAGGAGATAGATTATTATGATTCCACAGTTGTTACCACATACATAGTTGCCACCATGTTAAGTTATTCATGATGAACAACCATGCTTGCTAAATACTGGCTAAAGCTAAACCTAGTCGGTTGATCTAGAGTCACCTGTCCGGACTTATTCATGCAACCACATTTGCCGGTATGGGACGGCCTTGACTTGGTCTGATCACATGCTCTTTTATCGGTACCAGTAACTAGGGAAGGTTATGCATGCACGCTGCCCTGGCCCGGTAGGCGACGATAACCTTGTGAGCCCAGTTGAGTTATTTGCCGGCGTCCCCGTTTGGGACAGTTTAGTTGGGCCACGATGGTGGCAGGCGTCATGAGGTGACATAGGGGCCACCGAGGACATGACCCCGGGAGGGTATGATTGTCGGTGGTATGGTAGAGGAGTCACGGGTCAGGCAGGTTTCGTTGGAGCAACGCTGGTCCACTCGAATGGGATCACGAGGTCAGGTGCTCCATGGTGTGGGTAAAGTGCGCAACCTCTACAGAGCGTAAAATCTATTCGAATAGCCGCGTCCACGGTATTGGACAGTCCATTCAGACCTCTCTAGGTGGTCAACCGGAACAGTGATAATAATGATGGAAGAACTCGCCTTATGATCGAAAGTACTCAGTGAATCATGAATATTCTGAGGGTTGTAAGGCAACCCGGAAGAGAGTAAGTTTATCAGACTTGTAGTGCAGATGTATAGACATTGAATGGTGTCAGGAATATGATATGATAGCCATGGAATGGCTATGAAAGAGATGGTCAGATGACCGAAAGAGTTAGATTGGATCCTGAGATTGTTCGGAGTATGGATCACTTACTTGATATGCTTTACTTTACTGTATTTTACTTTAGTAGTTATATGGCTAGATAGGTATGCTATGCCATGATAATTACTGTTGCTCTAATAACAAATGCATGCTTGAATGCCATGGATTGCTTTTCTTGGTGTATATGTTAGTTTGGTTTGCTTGCGAGTACATTCAAAAGTACTCAGCGGCCTTTAATGTGGCCAGGTTCACATAAGGATCCGTCGTCCATCGATGAGGAGCCGGAGCGTTCACGGGCTAGGAGCGTAACCCAGTCAGATCCCTGTGGATTGGAGCCGCACCAAGACCATGCTGCCTTAGATAGAGCTTTTCCGCTGCCATCACCTTTGTAATATTCCATGTAAGACCTATATATCCATTAATAGAAATGCATGTGTTCATGATACTTGTTGTAAACACGCATGCCAGAGTGATTTCCTGGGCTGGCGTGCGTGGCGACCGTCTGGCTATAGTGGTAATCAGGTGGGGCACCACAGGAAAGACATGTAACATGCATAGGCTCCCCCTACATATATGCAATCATGTAAGAATGGGATATAAGAACATGTGAAAGAATAAGCATGTCAGAGCAAGCAATGAGTTACATGTATCTTCGCTATATGCATCAGAGCAAATGATGTAGATAAAGAGAAGTGTACCTTCATGTTCATGAATCCTTCTTGCAAACAATATGTTCATCAGCAAGAGATCATTATGGACATGAGTGTGATGCATATACTTACCTTGTGGTCTTGAGCTGGCTTTGGAAAAGGTGAACTTGAGAAAACAAGGTTAGATAACACAAGAACACTCTAAACAAAGCAATTTCAGGAAACCACAAGAGTACCAAGACTGGGATGACATGTAATGAGTGAGTACTTAGTACTTCATTTGGATATAGACATGTCCCCAAAGATTAAAGGTATGCAATGAATTCCAAAAGATTTTCTCCCCTAGATATGGACTCTTTCTCCCCCTGAATCTGATAATGGATAATGGGAGAAGGTAGGGTAAGAGAAAATCAGAGCAAGAAAAAAAAATAGAGCAGGAAATGGTGCAATCAGCCATACATTGACATGTCTTTCCCCTCTTAAAGACATGTAACTTCTCTCCTCTTTTGTAAACAGGCATCTGGAGGAGCTTAGATGTGCTCTCTTTCCCATGTGATAAGCTTTGATGTGCTCTCTCTCCCCCTTTGACATCAATTTCCAAGAAGGGAACTTCTAGAGCATGAGTCAAATAGGTTTGGTCCTAGAGACACACTACAAAGCAACATGTAGATTAAGATGCGGGTAGAGGATAAGAATCATCGAGTGGAGCTGGAGAAGAAATGAAATATTCAATGACAAAAGGTTTTCTCAGCAGTGAAATCGGTGACGCCGATCTGTTTTCATCGGTGACACTGAGTTTGGCAGTGTCAGGGATGATGCATCTTGGTCAGACCGGGTTAGTCCGTGTCGGTTGTACCGATGAACTATCTACAAGTTATTCTTGTAGTTCGGTCTAGCCGATAGGCTTGGATCGGTGAGTCCGAGTTCAAAGAAGAGGAATTTTTTTTGTCAACTCAGCTCACTAGGCAAATTAAATCTCACAAGGATTTGCAATGAATTAACTGGAAGATTTGCAATGAATTAGATGCAGAAAATACAGAGAAAAACAAACAGAATAAAAGAGATCTAGATGAAGTTTTTTTTTTGATAAGGGGAACATGATCGCAAGAAATATATGCAAGCACACAAAGTAAAGTGAACAAAGAAACACTAGATAACTTCATCTAGAAGGGGTCGGCGACAAAGTCGCCTATGTTACAGTATATTGACTTAGGAGTCAAGTGAGATCACTTGATCATAGGTCATACTCATCGTTTAAGCTCAAAATGGGGTTACCATTTTTCGTTTAAGCATTTTGATGTATTCACATCTTGTTGAGTTGCTTTGACTCATGACTTGGAGTAAAGCTTCTCTAAGAAGGAAAGACATACCTTGGGTGGTGTTGATCTTGATCATGTAGTTGAACTTGTGTTGGATGCTCAAGGTTGATGTAGTTCATCATAAGTTGGGAGCACCACTTGTCGTTTGAGTTCATCTTCCTACATGAGTTAGTTTTGCTAGTAAGAGCACTTGTGTATCCAAAATGATAATCATGAAACTTGATACCACATGAAATTGATATATAGAAATTGTCAAAGGATATGTTGAGTGGATTCATGCTTCCTTGTAATCAACAACCATATAGTAGAGACTTGGTGATGTAGAGATTGCTTAAGATGTGACTGACTTACAATCCCATAGATTTGAATTCATCCAAGTACCTACAAGGGTTAGATAACATGCAAGGGTGCAAGTATAGATCCAAGACATATAATCATCATCATAACAGAAATATCAAGGATTAGTCAATAAGGCTCATGCCTTGGCAGCCTTGCATGTATTCAAATGGAGTTCCTACTCCAAGTTTGAGGCATCAATGATGTTCGATTCACCTCTCAAACGGCAAAATACTTTCTCATCAAGCGGTTTGGTGAATATATCCGCCAATTGCTTATCGGTACGAACATGCTTACGATCTATGTCACCTTAGCAACATGATCTCGAATGAAATGATGTCAAACTTCAATATGCTTAGTTCGAGAATGTTGCACGGGATTGTGAGCAATCTTAATAGCACTTTCATTGTCACAAAGCAATGGAGCATGTTTCACATGTATCCCATAATCCTTAAGGGTTTGGGTCATCCAAAGTAATTGAGCACAACATGATCAGGCGGCAATGTATTCCGCTTCGGCGGTGGATAAGGATACCGAGTTTTGTTTCCTGGAAGACCAAGACACAAGAGATCTACCAAGAAATTGACAAGTACCCGAAGTGGACTTTCTATCAACCTTGTCACCGGCATAGTTCGAATCGGAGTAGCCAACAAGATCAAAAGAAGACCTCTTAGGATACCAAATGTCAAAGTTTGGTGTATGAATTAAGTATCTCACTATCCTTTTCACAGCCTTAAGATGACATTCTTTAGGGGCCGCTTGATATCGTGCACACATGAACACCCTTAGCATAATATTGGGACGGGAGGCACATAGATATAATAATGAACCAATCATAGAGCGGTAAACCTTTTGATCAACCGGTTTGCCATCCTTAGTCAAGTCAAGATGTCCACTAGTAGGCATGGGTGTTTTCATACCTTTGCTTTCTTGCATGTTGAACTTCTTAAAAAGGTCCTTGGTATACTTTGTTTGAGAAACAAAGGTGCCTTCCTTAGTTTGCTTGATTTGCAAACAAAGAAAGAATTTGAGTTCACTCATCATAGACATCTCAAACTTCTCTAACATTATCCTTCCAAACTTTGACTTGAGTGTAGCCTTGAGCGACGAGACGAGCCTTGTTGCGTACAACTTGTCCATCCTTATCTTGCTTATTCCGAAACACCCATTTGGTTCCAATGACATTGTGCTTCTCATCAGGCTTTTCAACCAACGTCCATACTTGATTCCTCTTGAAATTGTGTAGCTCTTCATGCATTGCGTTCACCCAATCCGGATCATCAAGAGCTTCTTCAACCTTCATAGGTTCAATACTAGAAATGAATGAATAGTGTTCACAAAAGTTAGCCAAATGAGTTTTAGAGCGAGTAATTCTCCCGGTTTGAATATCATCGAATATTTGTTCGACGGGATGATCTCTTGAGACTCTTGCTCTAACTCGTGAGAGCTTTTGTCTGGGTCGGGGTGGAACATCCTCTTCATTGTCTTCCTCTTCTTCTTCTTGTCCTTCTTCATTGTTGTTGACATTGTTGTTCTCTTGTGGAGGTGGAGAGGGACGTCGATGTGGTTCATCTTGTTGCACTTCCTCGTTTCCTTCGTCTTGACGTGTTCCACTTGTGGATGCCTCCAAGTCAACTTGTGGTTCACCTTGTCGTGAAGTTGAGGCTTCCACTTGAATGGACGAAGTACTCTCCTTCACCTTCGTTGGGCAAATCTTGCCAATAGACAAGTCTTGAATTGCTTCTGAAGGATCTTTGTCTCCTACATCAATTGCCAATTGCTCTACTTGCAAGCCGTTAGATTCATCAAACTTCACATCTACCATCTCTTCAACCTTTCGGGTGAAATTGTTGTAGACACGGTAAGTGTGAGAGTTTGAGCCATAACCGAGTAGGAAACCTTCATGAGATTTAGAAGCAAATTTTGAATGAGGATGCATATCTAGAATATAGCACTTTGAGCCAAATACTCAGAAGTATCCAATTTGGGGTTTGTTACTGGTGAGAAGCTCGTATGCCGTCTTGCCGAGAAGCTTGTGAAGATACAATCGATTTGTTGCATGACAAGCTGTCTCAACCGCTTCCGCCCAAACGTGTCTTGGCGTCTTGTATTCATCAAGCATCGTTCTTGCCATCTCTATAAGTGTCCGGTTCTTCCTCTCAACAACTCCATTTTGTTTAGGTGTGTATGTAGCCGAGAACTCATGTGAAATCCCTTCTTCGTCAAGAAAGGTGTCCACATTGGCGTTCTTGAACTCCGTTCTGTTGTCGCTCCGAACCTTCTTGATCTTCACTTCAAATTGGTTTTGGGCCTTCCTAGCGAAGTTCTTGGAGATCTTTTGGACCTGCGATTTATTGTCAAGAAATAACACCCACGTAAATCTTGAAAAGTCGTCAACAATGACCAAACCGAACGAGTTACCACCGAGACTCTTGTAGGCGTTGGGACCAAAAAGATCCATATGGAGTAGCTCAAGCGGTCTCCTCGTGGTCATGATGTTCTTTACGGGATGACATTCTCCAACCTATTTTCCTTCTTGACAAGCACTGCAAAGTCTATCCTTATCAAATATGACATCTTGAATACCAAGGATATGATCACCTTTAATAAGCTTATCAAGATTTCGCATGCCCACGTGACCTAACCGTCTATGCCACAACCAACCTTTAGAAGATTTAGCAATTAAGCAAGTTCTAGGTTGAGCCTTTTTAGTGAAATCAACAATGTATAGATCACCTCTACGTATACCGGTAAAGACCATATTATGATTATCTCTTCGAAACACTTGGCAATCTACTTCAGTGAATAGAACATTAAAACCGAAATCGGCTAGTCTAGATACGGAAAGCAAATTGTAGCTAAGAGATTCAACGAGCATAACATTTTGGATAGAGCTATCATGTGAGATGGCCACCTTACCAAGGCCAACCACCTTACCCTTTGAGTTATCACCAAAAGTGACATACTTTCGGGGACCGTCATTTTCAGCAAGCTCACGAAACATGTCCTTATCTCCGGTCATGTGATCGGTACATACACTATCAAGAACCCATTCCTTTCCTCCGGCCATGTAACCACGAAGGTTAGCCATAAGACCAAAATGTCTCATAGACTCATCAAGATCAAAGTCACTATCATCATCCGCATCATAATATCCATGTTCAACGTCATCATGTGAATGATCATCACGTAGAGAGAGTGATTCATTAGATTTATATCCATGACAATGTTCATCTTTAAGAATTCTAATGACTTGAGAGATGATGCTACTAATGACTCCAACATCTCCTTTGGCATGCATATGGTCACGAAGCTCAAAAAGACAATCATCAAAATTAGGATCACTAGGTTTCATCTTATGAAAAGCTATGGACTTTTGAAGAATTTCTTCTGGATTTTTCAGGGAATAGTTTGGAAAACGCTCCTCAAGATATCTTCATATAGTATAAGCACATTCAAAAGTAGGCAAGCACACCAGCAAATTTCTAGGCAATCCTCTAATGATAAGATTAATAGTTCTCAGATTGCGGGTCATGTCAAGATACTCATTGGGGGTAGGATGCAAGGAAGCAATAGGAGGTGCACAAGGGCTAGTAATATACTTGTTCAAATTATATTCATTGAAAATCTCAAGCATCTCATTTTTCCAAGCACTATAGAACTCTCCATCAAGCATAGGCACTCTACATCGAATACTCCCAATCGTAGACTCATCCATCTTCCTCCAATGGTGATTAAACCAAAGCAATGGAGACCAAAGCTCTGATACCAATTGAAAGGATTGAGAAGAGGTGTCTAGAGGGGGGGGGGGGTGATTAAGACCCCTCAACAAGCAAAAGTAGCAGTTTTTAATTTCTTGAAGTTGAGGTGGAGTTTTAGCACAAGTTTAAGCATTCACAATACATTTCAAGCAAGCATGGCAAGAGTATAAGCAGCGGAAAAGATAAAGCATGCAAATTGCAAGAAAGTAAGGGATGGGATTGGAGTGTGCAAACGCAATGAAGACACGGAGATTTTTGGCGTGGTTCCGATAGGTGGTGCTATCTTACGTCCACGTTGATGGAGACTTCAACCCACGAAGGGTAACGGTTGCGCGAGTCCACGAAGGGTCCACGAAGAAGCAACCTTGTCTATCCCACCATGGCCATCGCCCACGAAGGACTTGCCTCACTCGGGTAGATCTTCACGAAGTAGGCGATCTCCTTGCCCTTACAAACTTCTTGGTTAAACTCCACAATCTTGTCGGAGGCTCCCAAGCGACACCTAACCAATCTAGGGGACACCACTCTCCAAAAGGTAATAAATGGTGTGTTGATGATGAACTCCTTGCTCTTGTGCTTCAAATGATAGTCTCCCCAACACTCAACTCTCTCTCGCTGATTTGGCTATGGTGGAAAGATGATTTGAGTGGAAAGCAACTTGGGGAATGCTAGAGATCAAGATTCTTATGGTTGGATTGGAATGTCTTGGTCTCAACACATGAGTAGGTGGTTCTCTCTCAGAAAATGAGTAGTGGAAGTGTAGGCACGTTCTGATGGCTCTCTCTCAAATGGAGAAGGGGGTGGAGGGGTATATATAGCCTCCACACAAAATCCAACCGTTACACACATTTGACCCAACTCAGTCAGACCGAATAGGAGAACTCGGTGAGGCCGATTTAGTTCAAAATGTGAATGTTAGGAATCTTGATGGGACCGACTGGATCAACTCGGTTGGACCGATGTGCTAGGGCTTAGGGCAAACCTTATCTCGGTGAGACCGATTGCATGAACTCGGTGGGACCGATTTCAGCAAAGAGCAAACAGAGAGTTGGTCAAGCAAACTCGATGAGACCGATTGCACATTTCGGTGAGACCGAAATAATTACAACAGGGAACACAGAGTTTGCAAAGCCATCTCGATGAGACCGAGATCCGTATCGGTGAGACCGAATTGTCTAGGGTTTCTGGCAGTGGCTATGTCAACTGAACTCGGTGGCGCCGGATAGATCAAATCGGTGGGGCCGAGTTTGACTTTGGGTTTTGGACATATATGGAAAAGAGAGAAAGTGGCTGAGGGTTTTGGAGCAATATCACTAAGCATTTTGAGCAAGTAGACCATTAAGCAACACCTCATCCCCTTTTAATAGTATTGGCTTTTCCTATGGACTCAATGTGATCTTGGATCACTAAAATAGAAATGAAGAGTCTTGAGCTTTTGCCAATCTTTGTCCTTAGCATTTTGAAGGGGTTCCACATCCTCTTGTCCTTGCCACGCCATTGTTGAACTGATCTGAAATACACTAGGTAAAGGTATTAGTCCAATAAGAGATATGTTGACATTAATTACCAAAATCACCCGGGGAGCACTTGTGCTTTCACCTTACATCAAAGTAGTGATTGTTAATATCATGCATGAATGAGTTCTGAAGAGTGAATTTTATTGCTTTTTCTTGTCGGTTTTACTTGAAAATGTAAAATCAATAAAGCGGAAGGAAATTAGCAAGGCAGTGGATAAAGGTGCTCCTTCCAAACAACTGAAATGGAGGGCCTCTACAGATTCTACTCCGCCACCCCCAAGAAGATTTGCAAGATAACACACGCATAGACACTCAATGTAGTTGTGTTGATGATGAGCACGTCTCCCCTAGTCCACCATCACAGGTGCTCCCTCTAACTTGGCACTGTTATATGTGGTTGCATGTTATGTATGATGTCTAGCTTGTATTCCTTCTAATTTTGTTGAATTCCATCTGCTTACTTTACACATTATACTTGTGAATAAGACATGAGTTCCTGTTTCTAGAACATACAATATCTGTCTATCACACCATGTTCTTACATCAAAGTACTACTATTGTGTAACCTGCAACAATCACATATCATAAGACACGTTTAACTTGGGAGTGTGATATAGGTTACATCTCGCATTCTTTTCTAGCTTGTACTACTTCTAATTTGTTGAAATGGCACTTATGACGAGACAGTTTTAACTTGGTAGAGTGATATTCATTGCATCTTTCATATGGTGTCTAGCTTTCATTGCTTCTAATTTGTTGAAATGCCTTCTGCTTAGCTTACACATCATAGTTGTGAATATGCAATGCTGTCCTTTTTTCTTACACATTCAATCATCCTATCATGCGGTCGCCTTACATTAAAGTAGTGCTCGTCAGCATCCTGCATCAATGAGTTCTGAAAAGCAATTTTTTATTCATATTTCTTGTGGGTTTGACTTGACAAGGCAATAAAATTAAGAAAGAGGAAGGAAAAAATTAAGGCAGGGACTGATGGCGGTCTTCCGGCGAAACCGGCATCCCAGGTGCTTTCTCTAGCTTGGCAGTGTGATATTGTCTTGCATGTTGCATACGGTGTCTAGCTTGTATTGCTTGTAATTTGATTAAATTACTTCTGCTTAGTTTACACATCATAGCTGTGAATATGCAATGCTGTGAATATGCAATGGCACTAATGACGAGAGACCTTTAACTTGGTAGTGTGATGTTGTTTGCATCTTGCATATGATTTATTTCTTGTACTGATTCACATTTGTTTAAATGCCAGTTATGACAAGACACAATTAACTTGGCAGAGCGATATTTGTAGCATCTTTCAAATGGTGTCTACCTTCCATTGCATTGCTTCTAATTTATTGAAATGCCTTCTGCTTAGTTTACACATCATAGTTCTGATTATCTCATGTCGTCCTGTTTTTCGTACATATTACATCCTCCTATCATGCGGTTGTCTAACATCAAAGTTCAGCTCGTCTGTATCATGCATCAATTTGTTCTGAAGAACTAAATTTTTATTCCTTTTTCTTGTCGGCTTGACTTGACATGGCACAGAGAAAGAGGAAGGAACACAGAATGGCAGGGGATGGTGTTAGTACTGAGGACATACAGAAACGGAAGCGGAAGAATTATGATGATTCTGCTGGTACTCATGGTGCAATAGAAGGTCAAAGTCCACTGAAAAATTGTACAAACACGGTATCCCATGCTACACCAGCTGCAAAACAATCCAAACAGAAACTAATAGCTGCCACCAAACAAGTAGTGACAGCCCTAGTTGTTGCAACACCTTCCACAGTACCACCAGCTGCACGAGTTACTCGTTTGTCAACTCAGCTAGCAGCATGTTCCCAAGCTCCGTTGCCACCTGACACTACTTCCGAAGCACTCTTGACACAAGACGAGTTGGCAAGATCAGATGAACCTTGTGAGCTTCAACAGCAAGAAGGTAGTTGCTGGAGTCAAGTTACAGTTGCATGCTTCTTTATATGTAGTCTCACAGTTTGATGTACACTAACACTTCCTATGTTCGTTGTTGGACTAGCACCTAGGCACAAGAGGAAACAGACATCAGGGATAATGCTCGATAGGTTAACTAAATCTAGAGGAGGAAGAATGGAGATCCGTTTTGAGGCAGGTTTAAAAAGGCCACGTGATGCTACAGAGTCAGCCAAGTTAGTATCAGAGGCAGCGGTTGCCGTTAGGTGTCATGCATGTATCCTCCCAACATGGATTCAGTACAGGAATGACAAAGACGAAACCCAGTTCAACACCTTCCTCGACCATTTATCTGTAAGTATGGTTATGTATGGAAATTAGTAATATCATCTTGGTCTGTCCCATACTTTCTAGGTTGCTGGTAATGAGACTACCATAATTTTCAATAGATGAGGTTCAAGTTGGATAGCCAAGATGATGCAACCAGACAAGCATGCACCCATGTTTTCAAGTCTGCTCTGCGATAGTATCGGTATAACTTGAGGAAAACTCACTTTGAAGGCAAGGCTAACAGTGAACTTACCCAAACATCTCCAGTGGAAAATATATCGGATGAAGACTGGAGAGGCCTTGTTAAACACTGGTCTGATCCAAAGTATCAAGTACATTATATATATGTGATCAAATCACATGTTGAACTCCTATTTACGCATGTGCCTCACAAATCTATCTTCTTGTAGGTGAACTGTTCAAAGAACAAGGCCAACCGTACGAAAGTGAAATTCCAACAGACGATAGGATCTCGTAGCTATATTGCACACTGCGAGGCTCTTGTAATTAGCTGCTGTTTCACTCTTTTTGATGTGCCATATTATCAGATCTATATTGACTTGTTCCAAATGCAGAGGAAAGCCCTCAAGGACCAAAAAGTACCTGAACCAAATGCTGTGGAAATCTTCAAGGACTGTCACACCAGCAAGACGAAGGGCATGACTACACCAGTCAAAGCCGCTGTTGTAAGTCCTTAATCCTCATGCCTTTTAACTACTACTTACTCTGACTTGTGCATTGAACTACATGGTTTGCAGCCAATGTCTATTACTCTTTTCAATTTTATACACAATTGTCTTAGCGTATCATTGCACCTTACAAAGTTTAAAAGAGAGGAGTGATGTTCCTTTGATCTTGATCTGTAATCTAGTTCCGTGCTGGACTTGTCTACACAACGTTACAATTGCATGTTTGTCTGTTCTCAGTTGTTTTGTGATATGAATGATGTCATACTATGCTTACCGTATTGTAAACTTTGTCTCTTTTTAATCCTTAGCTGTCAATACAATGTGAAGAAATAGACAATACATTAGCCAATGTACATGGCCATATGTTTGGAACCTGGTTTTATTATGTACTTTGCAGTAAAATACAACTAATATTTTACACAGGTTCACCGGAATAAGTTCTGTATATAGACCAAAGCTATTTTGTTTGGTTTTGCTGCCTCCTTAATATCTTCTGTCCTGGTACTACTAATGTAAAAACTCAACTTTTCAGCAAGCTATGGAACAAATGGTGGAAGCACCACCTTCTGAAGGTGACGAGGCAACTGTAACCGCAATGTCACCTCTTGCTGCAGTGGGTCAGTACCTGTCCACTAACAGTGCCAAAAGCACGTTCCTGCGTAATACTGGGTTGGTTGTTAAGGCAATCTCGTCCAAACTGCCTCATGATCAAGATATGCAAGCTCAAAACAATGTTATATCTGCGCTCCAGACACAAGTCCATTCCCTAACAGAGACCCTTTGTGAAACAAGGACAGCCATTGTTCGATGTCGTCAAGATATGCATGGTTTTGAAACCAGACTATCAGACATTTGCTATGTTGTTCAGGAGCCTAGGAGAAATGAAGGTGAAGGTTATGGTGCTCCATCGGACAGTACATCATGAAAACATAACAGTCAGGTCAAATGAGCTGAGCTTCTGAACTTCTGGTGGTGCATTTATCTGTCAGACTGTTAACTTTTATGCCAACCTTCCTTTTGTTTTATGGTTGTAATTTGTTTTGTTGCGATACAAAATTTGTTCTTAACATGCAGTGACCGGCTGAAGAAAATAGCAAGCCATTTTTTGTATAGTGTAGGGTGTACCCTATATTTGCACTGGTGGCGAACTTTGATGCCAAGTGGCTGTAATCTGTGCAATCGCCTTAATAGCCTAGCGTTAGTTTCTGGCTTATTTATTTCCCTAGTCTTCTTTTTCCTTGGTTTGCTAGTGGCCGCAACAACCATGGGCCATATACGGACCGTGGTAACCTTGAGCCTGCTACGGGCCGTAGGACCCATGGGCCTCCTATGGGCCGTCGGATAAATGGGCCTCCAACGGCCCGTAGATTCAGTGGGCCTCGGGCCGTAAACGGGCGTAATTGGTATCGGGCCAGCATGGTAACGGGCCATTAATAGGCCGGAAGGCAGCAAAGGCTTAATTCTGTCACAGGCATAACGGGTTGTTAATGGCCCAGAATATAGGACGGGCTGGAAATGGCACAACGGGTTAACAGGCCACAAACGGGCCGATTCTAACCACGGGCCAAATTTGGCCCATTAGGGGAACATGCCAGTAACTGGCCAGAAGTAATCGAGGGCCGGAAAGGAGCCCAAGAATGTATGGGCCGTCAGTAGGCCAAAAGCTAACACGGGCTGGAAACGGCCCATGTGAATCATGGCCCGTTACTGGGCATAAAGAAATTTACTGTTTATTATGGGACAGAGTCACCGCAGCCCATTTAAGGGCCCAAAGATACGAAAGGGCTCGTATGGGCCAAAAGACGTCGTGGGCCATACATGGGCCGAAAATGAAACGGGCTGGTATTATACTGGACGGCCCACATGACGCTGTTGGGCCGATTTCGGGAACGCCATAACGGGCCATGAGTTCCCGGGCCGTAAAATGGGCTATATGCAAACAGACCATTAACAGGCTTTTCATGGGCCGACCCGCTATCTTTTGACCAAGTCAAACGCGCCGACCTTTGTAAGCTAAATGGGCCAGTGTTGGGCCGTCGCACGTGTCGACATATCATAGGCGCGTATCTGACCCAATGACGAGCTGACACGTGTTTCCTCCGGCCAATGAGAATTTTACACGTTGAAAATCGCCATTGGTCGTTGCTGTTAACGGGTTATCGGATCCAAAACCGGACCCGATAGATAAACGGCGACCCGTTACGGTGGATGCCACGTGTCAGTTACCCTTGACGAAAGCACTTCCATGATGCGTCATTTATCGTCATGGAAGTGAACACTTCTGTGATGATAATTTTGGTATTGTCATGGAACACTTCTATGACAGCACAGGTATGACTATCTTGATTCTATCATAAAATCGTCATGGATGTACATGCATGAAGAAAACGTGACCTACTATGACAAACACGTATCATCACAGAAGTGTATTTTTTTTGTAGTGATACTATTCAGACACCGGAAGTGTTTCAGAGTGCACCGGGTAGTCATCGGATCGCCGGAAGGGGTTCCGGACACCCCCGGGAGGTCTATGGGCCTAATGGGCCAAGGGGAGAGACACACCAGCCCACAAGGGGGCTGGCACACCCCTCTCCCTGGCCGCCGCCCCTAGGGGAAGGAAAGGGGGAGGGTTGGCCCCTCCTGCCTTTCCCTCCTCATGAGAGAAAGGAAAGGGGGGGCACCACCTCCCCCTGCCTTCCTCCAGCACTCAAACAAGGAAGGGGGGGCGCGGCTTGGGGCAGGAGCCCAAGTGGGATTCGGCCCCACTTGGTGCGCCTCTTGGCTGCCTCCTCTCTCCCCCCACCTATATATATGTGGGAGGGGTGCCACACATAGCCCACGACAATCTCTTAGCCGTGTGTGGCGCCCCTCTCCACAGTTTCGTCCCTCGGTCATGTTTTCATAGTGCTTAGGCGAAGCCCTGCGGAGATAGCATCACCACCACCATCACCACGCCGCCGTGCTGCCGGAACTCCTCCACTACTTCGCCGTCTTGCTGGATCAAGAAGGCGAGGACGTCACCGAGCTAAACATGTGCTGAACGCGGAGGTGCCGTACGTTCGGTACTCGATCGGTTGGATCGCGAAGAAGTTCGACTACATCAACCGCGTTACTAAACGCTTCCGCTTATGGTCTACGAGGGTACGTAGACAAACTCTCCCCCTCGTTGCTATGCATCTCCATGGATAGATCTTGTGTGTGCGTAGAATTTTTTTGTTTTCCATGCAACGTTTCCCAATAGTGGCATCCGAGCCAGGTCTATGCGTAGATGATATGCATGAGTAGAACACAAAGAGTTGTGGGTGGTGATAGTCATACTGCTTACCACCAACGTCTTATTTTGATTTGGTGGTATTGTGGGATGAAGCGGCCCGGACCAACCTTACATGTCCACGCACATGAGACCGGTTCCACCGACTGACATGCAACTTGTTTTGCATAAAGGTGGCTGGCGGGTGTCTGTTTCTCCTACTTTAGTTGAATCAAATTTGACTACGGCCGGTCCTTGAAGAAGGTTAAAACACCAAACTTGATAATCACCGTTATGGTTTTTGCGTAGTTAAGAACGGTTCTTGCTAGAAGCCCATAGCAGCCACGTAAAACTTGCAACAACAAAGTAGAGGACGTCTAACTTGTTTTTGCAGGGCATGTTGTGATGTGATATGGTGAAGATATGATGTGATATATGTTGATGTATGAGATGATCATGTTTTGTAATATCGACAACCGGCAGGAGCCTTAGGGTTGTCTCTTAATTATTGTATGAAATGCAAATGCCATGTAATTGCTTTACTTTATCGCTATGCGTTAGCAATAGTTGGCGAGACGACCCCGACGCAACGATGGAGATCAAGGTGTCGAGCCGGTGACGATGGAGATCATGACGATGCTTTGGATATGGAGATCAAAAGCACAAGATGATGATGGCCATATCATGTCACATATTTTGATTGCATGTGATGTTTATCCTTTATGTATCTTATTTTGCTTAGAGCGGTAGTAGCATTATAAGATGATCCCTTCACTAAATTTCAAGATAAAAGTGTTCTCCCCGAGTATGCACCGTTGCCAAAGTATGTCGTTTTGAAGCACCTCGTGATGATCGGGTGTGATAGACTCTACATTCACATACAACGGGTGTAAGACAGTTTTGCACATGCAGAATACTTGGGTTAAACTTGACGAGCCTAGCATGTACAAACATGGTCTCGAAACACTAGAGACCAAAAGGTCGAACGTGAGTCATATAGTAGATATGATCAACATAGAGATGTTCACCATTTATGACTACCCCATCTCACGTGATGATCGGACATGGGTTAGTTGATTTGGATCATGTATCACTTAGATAACTTGAGGGATGTTTATTTAAGTGGGAGTTCATTAGTAATTTGGTTAATTGAACTTAAATTTATCATGAACTTAGTCTTAATAGTTTTGCATATCTATGTTGTAGATCAATAGCTCGCAATATAGCTCCCCTATTTTTGATATGTTCCTAGAGAAAACTAAGTTGAAAGATGATAGTAGCAATGATGCGGATTGGGTCCGTGATCTGAGGATTATCCTCATTGCTGCACAGAAGAATTATGTCCTTGATGCACCGCTAGGTGACAGACCTATTGCAAGAGCAGATGCAGACGTTATGAATGTTTGGCAAGCTCGATATGATGACTACTTAATAGTTTAGTGCGCCATGCTTTACGGCTTAGAACCGGGATTTCAAAAAAGTTTTGAATGCCACGGAGCATATGAGATGTTCCAATAGCTGTAATTGGTATTTCAGACTCATGCCCGTGTCGAGAGGGACCTCTACTTTGTCTACAACATGGAGGAATAGCTCAGCCAGTGAGCATGTGCTCAGAATGTCTGGTTACTACAATCGCTTGAATCAAGTGGGAGTTAATCTTTCAGATAAGATAGTGATTGACAGAGTTCTCTAGTCACTATCACCAAGCTACTAGAACTTTGTGATGAACTATAATATGCAAGGGATGACAAAAACGATTCCCGAGCTCTTCGCGATGCTGAAATCGGCGAAGGTAGAAATCAAGAAAGAGCATCAAGTGTTGATGGTTAAACAAGACCACTAGTTTTAAGAAAAAGGGCAAGGGAAAGAAAGGGAACTTCAAGAAGAATGGCAAGCAAGTTGCCACTCCCGTGAAGAAGCCCAAAGCTGGACCTAAGCCTGAAACTAAGTGCTTCTACTGCAAAGGGAATGGTCACTAGAAGCGGAACTGCCCTAAATACTTGGCGGATAAGAAGGATGGCAATGTGAACAAAGGTATATTTGATATACATGTTATTGATGTGTGCCTTACTAGTATTCATAGTAGCCCCTGGGTATTTGATACCGGTTAAGTTGCTAAGATTAGTAACTCGAAACAAGAGTTGCAGAATAAACGGAGACTAGTAAAGGGCAAGGTGACGATGTGTGTTGGAAGTGTTTCCAAGATTGATATGATCACCATCGCACACTCCCTCTACCTTCGGGATTAGTGTTAAGCCTAAATAAATGTTATTTGGTGTTTGCGTTGAGCATGAACATGATTAGATCATGTTTATTGCAATACGGTTATTCATTTAATTCAGAGAATAATTGTTGTTCTGTTTACATGAATAAAACCTTCTATGGCCATACACTCAATGTGAATGGTTTATTGAATCTCGATCGTAGTGATACACATATTCATAATATTGATGCCAAAAGATGCAAAGTTGATAATGATAGTGCAACATACTTGTGGCACTGTCGTTTAGGTCATATTGGTGTAAAGCGCATGAAGAAACTCCATGTGGATGGACTTTTGGAATCACTTGATTATGAATCATTTGATACTTGCGAACCATGCCTCATGGGAAAGATGACAAAAACTCCGTTCTCCGGAACAATGGAGCGAGCTAATGACTTATTGGAAATAATACATATCGATGTATACGGTCCAGTGAGTGTTGAGTCACACGGCGGGTATCGTTATTTTCTAACCTTTACAGATGATTTGAGTAGGTATGGGTATATCTACTTGATGAAACACAAGTCTGAAACATTTGAAAAGTTTAGAGAATTTCAGAGTGAAGTAGAGAATCATCGTAACAAGAAAATAAAGTTTCTAAGATCTGATCGCGGAGGCAAATATTTGAGTTACGAGTTTGGCCTTCATTTAAGAAAATGTGGAATTGTTTCACAACTCATGCCACCTGGAACACCACAGCGTAATGGTGTGTCCGAACATTGTAACCATACTTTATTAGATATGGTGCGATCTATGATGTCTCTTACCGATTTACCACTATCGTTTTGGGGTTATGCATTAGAGACAGCCGCATTCACATTAAATAGGGCACCGTCTAAATCTGTTGAGACGAGACCGTATGAACTGTGGTTTGGCAAAAAACCTAAGCTGTCATTTCTTAAAGTTTGGGGATGCAACACTTATGTCAAAGGGCTTCAGCCTGATAATCTTGAAACCAAATCGGAGAAGTGCGTCTTCATAGGATACCCTAACGAAACCATTGGGTACACCTTCTACCACAGATCCAAAGGCAAGATCTTTGTTGCCAAGAATGCATCCTTTCTGGAGAAGGAGTTTCTCTCGAAAGAAGTGAGTGGGAGGAAAGTAGAACTTGATGAGGTAATTGTACCTTCTCTCGAATTGGAAAGTAGCACATCATAGAAAACCATTCCCGTGATGCCTACACCAACTAGAGAGGAAGCTAATGATGATGATCATGAAACTTCAGATCAAGTTACTACTGAACCTCATAGGTCGACCAGAGCACGATCCGCACCAGAGTGGTACGGTAATCTTGCACTGGAAGTTATGTTATTAGACCATGGCGAACCTACGAACTATGAAGAAGCTATGATGAGCCTAGATTCCGATAAATGTCTTGAGGCCATGAAATCTGAGATAGGATCCATGTATGAGAACAAAGTATGGACTTTGGTGGATTTGTCCGATGATCGGCAAGCCATAAAGAATAAATGGATATTTAAGAGGAAGACGGACGCTGACGGTAATATCACTATTTACAAAGATCGACTTGTTGCAAAAGGTTTTTGACAAGTTCAAGGGGTTGACTACGATGAGACTTTCTAACCCATAGCGATGCTTAAGTTTGTCCGAATCATGTTAGCAATTGCCGCATTTTATGATTATGAAATCTGGCAAATGGATGTCAAAAAACCTTGCATTCCTTAATGGGTTTCTTGAGGAAGAGTTGTATATGATGCAATCGAAAGTTTTTGTCGATCCTAAAGGTGCTAACAAAGTGTGCAAGCTCCAGCGATCCATCAATGGACTACTGCAATCATCTCGGAGTTGGAATATACGCTTTGAGGAGGTGATCCAAGCATATGGTTTTATACAGACTTATGGTGAAGCCTGTATTTACAAGAAAGTGAGTGGGAGGTCTGTAGCTTTTCTGATATTATATGTGGATGACATATTGCTGATTGGAAATGATATAGAATTTCTGGATAGCATAAAAGGATACTTGAATAAGAATGTTTCAATGATAGATCAAGATGCTTGATAAGATTTTCAATGAGTACATACCTTGACAAGATTTTGAAGGAGTTCAAAATGGATCAGTCAAAGAAGGAGTTCTAGCCTATATTGTAAGGTGTGAAGTTGAGTAAGACTCAAAGCCCGACCACGGCAGAAGATAGAGAGAGAATGAAAGTCATTCCCTATGCCTCAGCCATAGGTTCTATAAAGTATATGCCATACTGTGTACCAGACCTATTGTGTACCTTGCCATGAGTTTGGCAAGGGGGTACAATAGTGATCCAGGTGTAATCACTGGACAGCAGTCAAAATTATCCTTAGTTACCTAAGAGGACTAAGAAAATATTTCTCGGTTATGGGGGTGATAAAGAGTTTGTCATAAAGGGTTACGTCGATGCAAGCTTTGACACTGATTTGGATGACTCCGAGTCTCAATCTGGATACGTATTGAAAGTGGGAGCAATTAGCTAGAGTAGCTCCATGAAGAGCACTGTAGACATAGAAATTTGCAAAATACATACGGATCTGAATGTGACAGACCCATTGACTAAACTTCTCTCACAAGCAAAATATGATCACACCTTAGTACTCTATGGGTGTTAATCACATGGCGATGTGAACTAGATTATTGACTCTAGTAAACTCTTTGGGTGTTGGTCACATGGCGATGTGAACTATGGGTGTTAATCACATGGCGATGTGAACTAGATTATTGACTCTAGTAAACTCTTTGGGTGTTGGTCACATGGCGATGTGAACTATGGGTGTTAATCACATGGCGATGTGAACTAGATTATTGAATCTAGTGCAAGTGGGAGACTGATGGAAATATGCCCTAGAGTCAATAATAAAATGGTTATTTTTATATTTCCTTAATCATGATAAAGGTTTATTATTCATGCTAGAATTGTATTGACCGGAATCTTAAATACATGTGTGGATACATAAACAAATACTGTGTCCCTAGTGAGCCTCTACTAGACTAGCTCGTTGATCAAAAGATGGTTAAGGTTTCCTAACCATAGACATGAGTTGTCATTTGATAACGGGATCACATCATTAGGAGAATTATGTGATGGACAAGACCCATCTGTTAGCTTAGCATATGATCGTTCAGTTTATTGCTATTGCTTTCTTAATGTCAAATACATATTCCTTCGACTATGAGATCATGCAACTCCTGAATACAGGAGGAATGCCTTGTGTGCTATCAAACGTCACAACGTAACTGGGTGATCATAAAGATGCTCTACAGGTATCTCCGAAGGTGTCTGTTGAGTTGGCATGGATCGAGATTAGGATTTGTCACTCCGTGTATCAGAGAGGTATCTCTGGGCCCTCTCGGTAATACACATCATGAGAAGCCTTGCAAGCAAAGTGACTAAGGAGTTAGTTACGAGATGATGTATTATGGAACGAGTGAAGAGACTTGCCAGTAACGAGATTGAACTAGGTATGAAGATACCGATGATCGAATCTCGGGCAAGTAACATACCAACAAACAAAGAGAATTACGTATGTTGTCATAAGGTTCGACCGATAAAGGTCTTCGTAGAATATGTAGGAACCAATATGGGCATCTAGGTTTCGCTATTGGTTATTGACCGGAGAGGTGTCTCGGTCATGTCTACATAGTTCTCAAACCCGTAGGGCCCGCACGCTTAACGTTCGTTGACGATATAGTGTTATATGAGTTATATGATTTGGTGACCGAATGTTGTTCGGAGTCCCGGATAAGAACACAGACATGATGAGGAGCTCCGGAATGGTCCGAAGGTAAAGATTGATATATAGGACGATACTATTCGGACACCGGAAGAGTTTCGGAGTGCACCGGGTAGTCATCGGATCGCCGGAAGGGGTTCCGGACACCCCCGGGGTGTCTATGGGCCTAATGGGCCAAGGGGAGAGACACACCAGCCCACAAGAGGCCTGGCGCGCCCCTCTCCCTGGCCGCTGGCCCTAGGGGAAGGAAAGGGGGAGGGTTGGCCCCTCCTGCCTTTCCCTCCTCATGAGAGAAAGGAAAGGGGGCGCCACCTCCCCCTGCCTTCCTCCCGCACTCAAACAAGGAAGGGGGGCGGCTTGGGGCAGGAGCCCAAGTGGGATTCGGCCCCACTTGGGGCACCTCCTGGCTACCTCCCCTCTCCCCCACCGATATGTATGTGGGAGGGGGCGCCACACATAGCCCACGGCAATCTCTTAGCCGTGTGCGGCGCCCCTCTCCATAGTTTCATCCCTCGGTCATATTTTCGTAGTGCTTAGGCGAAGCCCATGCGGAGATAGCATCACCACCACCGTCACCACGCCGTCGTGCTACCAGAACTCATCCACTACTTTGCCGTCTTGCTGGATCAAGAAGGCGAGGACGTCACCGAGCTGAACGTGTGCTGAACGCGGAGGTGCCATACGTTCGGTACTCGATCGGTTGGATCGCGAAGAAGTTCGACTACATCAACCGCGTTACTAAACGCTTCCGCTTATGGTCTACGAGGGTACGAAGACACTCTCCCCGCGTTGCTATGCATCTCCATGGATAGATCTTGTGTGTGCGTAGAAAATTTTTGTTTTCCGTGCAACATTTCCCAACACCCCCCTGGGGTGCGCCTAGCAGGCTTGTGGCCTCCTCGGCCATCTTCTTCCTTCCTCTCCAAGCTCCGTGGATGTCTTCTGGTCCAAGAAAAATCATCGTAAAGTTTTATTCCATTTGGACTCCGTTTGATATTCCTTTTCTGTAAAACTCTAAACAAGGAAAAAACAGAAACTGGCACTGGGCTCTAGGTTAATAGGTTAGTCCCAAAAATAATATAAAATAGCATATTAATGCATATAAAACATCCAAAACAGATAATATAATAGCATGGAACAATAAAAAATTATAGATACGTTGGAGACATATCAGACCGATGTGCCAGGGCTTAGGGCAAACCTCATCTCGGTGGCACCGATTGCATCAACTCGGTGAGACCGAAGTGAAGCAATAAGGCAACAGAGAGTTGGTCAAGCCATCTTAGTGAGACCGATTGCTATCTCGGTGAGACCGATTGCTATTTCGGTGAGACCAAAATAATTGCAACTGACATCAGGGAGTTGGCAAGGCCATCTCGGTGAGACCGAGACCCGTATCGGTGGGACCGAACTATTTGGGTTTCTGGCTGTGGCTATATCATATGAACTCGGTGGCTCCGGATAGAAAGATTCAGTGGGGCGGAGTTGGAGTTTAGGTTTTGGACATATTTGGATGGATAAAGTGGTTGAGGGTTTTGGAGCAATATCACTAAGCACTTTGAGCAAGCAAGCCATTAAGCAACACCTCCTCCCCTTTTAATAGTTTTGGCTTTCGTATGGACTCAATGTGATCTTGGATCACAAAAATAAAGATGAAGAATCTTGAGCTTTTGCCAATCTTTGTCCTTAGCATTTTGAAGGAGTTCCACATCCTCTTGTCATTGCCACGCCAATGTTGAACTTGTCTGAAATACACTAGATAGAACCATTAGTCCAACAAGAAATATGTTGACATTAATTACCAAAATCATACAGGGAGCACTTGTGCTTTCAATCTCCCCCTTTTTGGTAATTGATGACAACATACATCAAAGCTTTAAATATATGATATGAAGAATAGTAAGCAAAGCTTTGGAGAGACATGTAACATGCATAAGCTCCCCCAACATGTATACAATCATGTAAATATAAGATAGAAGAGCATGTGAATGCATTGCATGACAGAGTAGGTAATGTGTTACATGTATCTTGGCTATATGCATCAGAGCAAATAATATGATTGAAAGATGTACATTCATGTTTATGAATCCCTCTTGCAAACAATATGTGCAGAAGCAAGGGATCATCATGTACATGAGTGTGATGCATATACTTACATTGTGGTTCTTGAGCAGACTTTTGAAGGAGTAAACTTGAGAAAATAGAGTTAGATAACACAAGAACACTCCAAACAAAATAACTTCAAAATCCACAAGATTACAAAGACTGGGATGACATGCAATAGCTGAGTAATACAGGTGAGTACTCCATTTAGATATAGACATGTCCCCAAAGATTTAAAGGTTTGAAATAAGTTCCAAGAAATTTTCTCCCCCCTTAAGCCTTCCATAGACTCTTTCTTCCCCTGAATCTAACATTGGATAATGGGATAACGTAGGGTGAGATAAAATCATATCAAAGATGAATCAATTAAAATAGAGCAAAAATAATCAATTATACTAACATGTCTTTCCCCTCTTAAAGACATGTGACTTCTCTCCTGTTGTTAACATGCATCTTTAAAAGAGCTTAGATGTGCTCTCTTTCTCCTGATAAGTTTGATTCGATAAGCTTTGATGTGCTCTCTCTCTCCCCCTTTGACATCAATTTCCAAGAAGGGCACTTCAGGAACATGAGTCAGGTAGATGTGGTCCTTGAGAGACACTACAAAGCAGCATGTAGCTTAAGATGCTGGTAGAGGAAAAAAAACATTGAGTGGAGCTGAAGAAAATAGGCAATATAAAATGGCAAAATGTTTTCTCAGCAGGGAAATCAGTGACGCCGATCTGTTTCCATCGGTGACTCCGAGATAGCAGAGCCACTGAGGGTGCTCATCGGGAAGACCGAGTCAGTCAGTGTCGGTTGTACCGATGAACTGTGTACAAGGAATCCTTGTATTTCTGTCTGGCCGACGGGCTTGGATCGGTGAGACCGAGTTCAACGCAGAGGAATTTTTTTTCATCTCAGCTCACTTGGCAAATAAAATTACATAATGATTTTCAAGGAATTTTCATAAGGATTTGCAATGAATTAACTTTAGATAAAGAGACAAATGAAAGAGAAAAATAATAGAGATCTAGATGAAGTTTTTTTTAAAGAGTAGAAGGGAAACAATCTAGTAAGAAAGCATGCAATGGAAATACAAAGTACAAAAGAACACTAGAGAACTTCATCTAGAGATGGTCGGCGACAAGGTCACCTATGTTAGAGTATATTGACTTAGGAGTCAAGTGAGATCACTTGATCATAGGTCATACTCATCGTTTAAGCTCAAAATGGGGTTGCCATTTTTCATTTAAGCATTTTGATGTATTTACACCTTGTTGAGTTGCTTTAACTCATGACTTGGAGTAAAGCTTCTCTAAGATGGAATGACATACCTTGGGTTGTGGTGTTGATCTTGATCATGTAGTTGAACTTATATTGGATGCTCAAGGTTGATGTAGTTGGGAGCACCCTTTGGAGTTGAAGTTCATCTTCCTACATGGGTTAGTTTTGCAAGGAATAGCACTTGTGTATCCAAATTGACAATCATGAAACTTGATACCAATTGAGATTTGATATATTGAAATAGTCAAAGGTTATGTTGAGTGAGTTCATGCTTCCTTGAATTCAACAACCAAACCATAGATACTTGGTGATGTAGAAATTGCTCAAAATGTTAGTGACTTGCAATCTCATAGATTTAGGCTCATCCAAGTACCTACATGGGTTAGATAACATGCAAGTGTGCAAATATACATCCAAGACAAATGATCATCATCAGAAGAGAAATATCAAGGATTAGTCACAAAGGCTCATGCCTTGCATATATCCAAATGGAATCCCTATTCCAAGTTTTGCATCAATGATATTCAATTCACCTCTCAAATGGCAAAATACCTTTTCATCAAGCGGTTTAGTGAATATATCCGCGAATGGCTTATCGGTACGAACATGCTTAAGATTGATGTCTCCTTTAGCAACATGATCATGAATGAAATGATGGTGAACTTCAATATGCTTACTTCAAGAATGTTGCACGGGATTATGAGCAATCTTAATAGCACTCTCATTGTCACAAAGCAATGGAACATGTTTCACATGTATCCCATAATCTTTAAGAGTTTGGGTCATCCAAAGTAATTGAGCACAACATGATCCGGCGGCAATGTATTCCGCTTTGGCGGTGGATAAGGATACCGAGTTTTGTTTCTTGGAGGACCAAGAGACGAGGGATCTACCAAGAAATTGACAAGTACCCGAAGTGGACTTCCTATCAACCTTGTCAACGGCATAGTCCTAGTCGGAATAGCCAATAAGATCAAAAGATGACCTCTTAGGATACCAAATGCCAAAGTTTGGTGTATGAATTAAGTATCTCACTATCCTTTTCACTGCCTTTAGATGATACTCTTTAGGAGCCGCTTGATATCGTGCACACATGCACACACTTAGCATAATATCGGGACGGGATGCACATAGATATAACAATGAACCAATCATAGAATGGTAAACCTTTTGGTCAACCGGATTGCCATCCTTAGTCAAGTAAAGATGCCCACTAGTAGGCATGGGTGTTTTCATACCTTTGCTTTCTTGCATGTTGAACTTCTTGAAAAGATCCTTGGTATACTTTGTTTGTGAGATAAAGGTACCTTCCTTAGTTTGCTTGATTTGCAACCCAAGGAAAAAATTGAGTTCACTCATCATAGACATCTCAAACTTCTCCGACATTAGCCTTCCAAACTTTTCACTAAAATGGGGGTTAGTAGAACCAAATATGATATCAGCCACATAAACTAGGTGCACAAATAATTCACCATTAACCCCTTTAGTAAAAAGTGTAGAATCAATTTTCCCAATTTCAAGGCCCTTTTCAATGAGAAACTTAGTCAAGCATTTATACCATGCTCTAGGAGCTTGTTTAAGACCATAAAGAACTTTGTGAAGTTTGTAGACATGATTAGGTTTCTTGGGATTAACAAATCTGGGAGATTGTTTAACATAAACTTCCTCCTCAATTTCACCATTTATAAAAGCACTCTTAATGTCCATTTGGTATAAAGTGATATCATGGTGATTGGCATAAGCAAGTAAAATGCGAATGGACTCAAGTCTAGTAACGGGAGCATATGTCTGACCATATTCCATACCTTCGACTTGAGTGTAGCCTTGAGCGACGAGACGGGCCTTGTTGCGTACAACTTGTCCATCTTCATATTGCTTATTCCGAAACACCCACTTGGTTCCAATGACATTATGATCGTCATTGGGCTTTTCAACCAATGTCCACACTTGATTCCTCTCGAAGTTGTGTAGCTCTTCTTGCATAGCATTTATCCAATCTGGATCCTCAAGGGCTTCTTCTACCTTCATAGGTTCAACACTAGAAATGAATGAGTAGTGTTCACAAAAGTTAGCCAAACGAGTTTTAGAGCGAGTGATTCTCCCGGTTTGAATGTCATCGAAGATTTGTTCGACGAGATGATCTCTTGAGACTCTTGCTCTAACTCGTGAGAGTTTTTGCTTGGGTTGAGGTGGAACATCCTCATCATCATCTTCTTCTTCATTGTTGGTGGCGTTGTCGTTCGCTTGTGGAGGTGGAGAAGGAGGTCGATGTGGTTCATCTTGTTGTACCTCCTCATTTCCTTCGTCTTGACATATTCCACTTGTGGATGACTCCAAGTCAACTTGTGGTTCACCTTGATGTGACATTGAGGCTTCCACTTGAATGGACGAAGCGCTCTCCTTCACCTCCGTTGGGCGAATTTTGCCAATGGACAAATCTTGGATTGCTTCCGATGAATCTTTGTCTCCTACATCAATTGGCAATTGCTCTACTTGCGAGCCGTTAGATTCATCAAACTTCACATCTACTGTCTCTTCAACCTTTCGGGTGAAATTGTTGTAGACACGGTAAGTGTGAGAGTTTGAATCATAACCGAGTAGGAAACCTTCATGAGATTTAGAAGCAAATTTCGAACGATGATGCTTATCAGGAATGTAGCACTTTGAGCCAAATACTCGAAAGTATCCAACTTGGGGTTTGTTACCGGTGAGTAGCTTGTATGCCGTTTTGCCGAGAAGCTTGTATAGATATAGTCGATTCATAGCATGACAAGCTGTCTCAATCGCTTCCGCCCAAAAGTGTCTTGGTGTCTTGTATTCATCAAGCATCGTTCTCGCCATCTCGATAAGTGTCCGGTTCTTCCTCTCAACAACTCCATTTTGTTGAGGTGTGTACGTAGCCAAGAACCCATGTGAAATCCCTTCTTCGTCAAGAAAGGCATCCACATTGGTGTTCTTGAACTCCGTTCCGTTATCACTTTGAACCTTCTTGATCTTCACTTCAAATTGGTTTTGGACCTTCTTGGCGAAGTTCTTGAAGATCTTTTGGACCTATGATTTGTCATCAAGAAAGAATACCCACGTAAATCTTGAAAAGTCATCAACAATGACCAAACTGAACGAGTTACCACCGAGACTTTTATAGGCGTTGGACCGAAAAGATCCATATGAAGCAGATCAAGCGGTCTTCTCGTGGTCATGATGTTCTTCACGGGATGACTTCCTCCAACATGTTTTCCTGCTTGACAAGCATTGCAAAGTCTATCTTTGTCAAATATAACATCTTTAACACCAAGGATATGATCACCTTTAATGAGCTTATCAAGATTTCGCATGCCCATATGACCTAATCTTCTATGCCACAACCATCCTTTAGAAGATTTAGCAATTAAGCAAGTACGAGGTTGGGCTCTCTTAGTGAAATCAACAATGTATAGATCACCTCTACGAATACCGGTGAAGACCATATTATGATTATCTCTACGAAACACTTGGCAATCTACTTCGGTAAATAGAACATTGAAACCAAAGTCGGCTAGTCTAGATACGGAAAGGAGATTGTAACCAAGAGATTCAACAAGCATAACATTTTGAATAGATCTATCGTTGGATATGTCCACCTTACCAAGGCCAAGTACCTTACCCTTGGAGTTATCTCCAAAAGTTACATACTTGCGTGGGCCGTCGTTTTTAGCAAGCTCACAGAACATGTCTTTATCTCCGATCATATGATCAGTACATCCACTATCAAGAATCCACTCTTTTCCTCCGGCCATGTAGTCACGAAAGTTGGCCACGAGACTAAGATTTCTCATATTCTCCTCAAAGCCAATATCACTTTCTTCATCTTCATCATAATAGCCATGCTCAATGTCATCATAATATATGTGATCATCACCTAGAGCAAGTGATTCATTAGAATTATGACCATGACAATGTTCAAGTTAATGAATTCTAATTGTTTGTGAAATGATGCTACTAATGACTCCAACATTTCCTTTAGCACGCATAAGATCACATAGCTCAAATAGACATTCATCAAACTTGGGGTCACTGGGCTTCATTTTATGGAAAGCAATAGACTTTTGAAGAATCTCATCTAGATTTTTCAAGGAATAATTCGTAAAGCATTCCTCAAGATAATTCCCTATAGTATATGCGCATTGAAAAGTAAGCAAGCACACAAGCAAATTTCTAGGCAATCCTCTAATGATAAGATCAATAGTCCTAAGATTGTGAACCATGTCAAGATACTCATCGGGAGTAGGATGCAAGGGATCAATAGGAGGCACATAAGAGCTAAGAATATACTTGTTCAAATTATATTCATTGAAAATCTCATTTTTCCTTGAACCATAATACTTCCCATCAAGAATAGGCACTCTACATCTAATACTCCCGAATGTAGACTCACCCATCTTCCTCCAATGGTGATTAAATCAAAGCAATGTAGACCAATGCTCTGATACCAATTGGAAGGATCGAGAAGAGGGGTCTAGAGGGGGGTGATTAGACCCTTAACAAGCAAAAGTGGCAGTTTTTAATTTCTTCAAGTTAAGGTTGAGTTTAGCACATGTTAAAGTACTCACAATACATTTCAAGCAAGCATGACAAGAGTATATGCAGCGAAAAGAGTAAAGCCTGAAAATTGCAAGAAAGTAAAGGGATGGGATTGGAGTTTGCAAACGCAATGGAGACACGGAGATTTTCGGCATGGTTCCGATAGGTGGTGCTATCGTATGTCCACGTTGATGGAGACTTCAACCCACGAAGGGTAACGGCTGCACGAGTCCACGAAGGGCTCCACCCATGAAGGGTCCACGAATAAGCAACCTTGTCTATCCCACCATGGCCATCGCCCACGAAGGACTTGCCTCACTCGGGTAGATCTTCATGAAGTAGGCGATCCTTGCCCTTACAAACTTCTTGGTTCAACTCCACATCATGACGGAGGCTCCCAATCGACACTTAACCAATCTAGGAGACACCACTCTCCAAAAGGTAATAGACTGTGTGTTGATGATGAACTCATTGCTCTTGTGCTTCAAATGATAGTCTCCCCAACACTCAACCCTTTCTCTCAGATTTGGCTATGGTGGAAGAGTGATTTGAGTGGAAAGCAACTTGGGGAAGGCTAGAAATCAAGGTTCAAATGGTAGGAATGGAATCTATTGATCTCAACACATGAGTAGGTGGTTCTCTCTCAGAAAATGTATGGTGGAAGTGTAGGCACGTTCTGATGGCTCTCTCACAATTGAAGAAGGGGGTGGAGGGGTATATATAGCCTCCACACAAAATCCAACCGTTACACGCATTTGACTCATCTCGATGGGACCGAATGGTTAAACTCGTTGGCACCGATCGGTTCAAAAATGTGAACATTAGGAATCTCAGTGGGACCAACTGGAATAACTTGGTGGGACCGATGTGCTAGGGCTTAGGGCAAACCTCATCTCGATGGTGCCGATTGCATCAACTCGGTGAGACAAAAGTGAAGCAATAAGGCAACAGAGAGTTAGTCAAGCCATCTCGGTGAGACCAATTTCTATTTCGGTGAGACCGAAATAATTGCAGCTGATATCAGGGAGTTGGTAAGGCCATCTCGGTGAGACCGAGACCCGTATCGGTGAGACCGAACGGTTAGGGTTTCTGGCTGTGGCTATGTAATATGAACTCGGTGGCTCCGGATAGAAAGAATCGGTGGGGCCGAGTTGGAGTTTAGGTTTTGGACATATTTGGATGGAGAAAGTGTTTGAGGGTTTTGGAGCAATATCACTAAGCACTTTGAGCAAGTAAGCCTTTAAGCAACACCTCCTCCCCTTTAATAGTATTGGCTTTCCTATGGACTCAATGTGATCTTGGATCACTAAAATAAAGATGAAGAGTCTTGAGCTTTTGCCAATCTTTGTCCTTAGCATTTTGAAGGAGTTCCACATCCTCTTGTCATTGCCACGCCATTGTTGAACTTGTCTGAAATACACTAGATAGAACCATTAGTCCAACAAGAAATATGTTGACATTAATTACCAAAATCACCTAGGGAGCACTTGTGCTTTCACCATGGCTCCACCAAGCTCCTCCAAGGACAAGTTCTATGAGAATGTCATCAACCCCTACCTACCGGAGGTGATGAAACACCCTCAAGCCATTGAGATGAGTGAGGGAGTGCTTCGCATCCGGGATGTTCAAGGGCCCAAGAAGACCCGAAGCATGGAGGCCAGGCTCGAAGCAGTGGAGCAAGAGATCTTCAAGTGCTAAGGGATGGTGGAACGTGGACTCAACGCCAACCACCCCATGATCATGGAATTCACCCGTGAGCACAAGGTGGATGGCAAGTCGATGGGGGACATCATCTTCAAGCTTAACGATCGAATCAACTATCTCGAGAATCAAATTTTTGAGTATGAGGCAAGATTTAAAGGTATGAGTTTAGCTACAAGTTTCAGGACCCCGGAGACTCGTTCATCCTTTTATGATGGGGAACCTATGCCATGGAAGCCGGAGTACAAGCCCACTACTACATCACCACCATCATCACCGAAGAAAGAAACTTGAGTACACGGGTATGGGCACTCCCCTTGGCTTGTGCCAAGCTTGGGGGAGGTGCCCCGGTATCGTATCACCATCACTTTTATTATCATTACCTAATTTAGTTCGATCCTTAGTTATTTCATGATTTAGAAGAATAAAAGTTTAGTATGATCTATTTTCGAGTGCTAGTTTCATGATCTATCTATCTATGTAATCGAGCTGAGAGTTATAGAATAAAGTGTAGTTTGAGTTTTGCTTCTTTACTTTTATATTTCAATCTTAGCAATGAAAATAATGAAAAAGATCATATGCTAATCTCATGGAAAGTAATAACTTTACATAAAGAAAAGTATAAGTGGTAAAAATTATTGGAAGTTGACAAACATAGCATTAACTATCTTGGACATTAATAAGGGAAGAGAAGATTCACATATAAATATACTATCTTGGACATCTTTTATGATTGTGAGCCCCGATTAAGTATTATATGTCAAATTGTTGATGTTGGACAAGGAAGACAATGTAATGAGTTATGTTTTCTTATATTCACATAGAAGTTATATTGTTATAGATCCTCCAAAATGTGGTGCTAGCCAAAAGTCTGCACCAATTAGAGATACTACTTGTGCATCCAAAATCCTTGAACCCAGTTTCATATCATGAGAGTCCACTATATCTACCTATGGATTGAATAAGATCCTTCAAGTAAGTTGTCATCAGTGCATAAAGCAATAAAAATTGCTTCTAAATATGTATGATCTTTTATTGTAAGGGAAAATAAGCTTTGTACGATCTTGTGATGGTAAAGAAATAAAAGCGATGGACTGCATAATAAAGGTTGCTATCACAAGGGGCAGTATAAAGTGACGTTCCTTTGCATTAAGAGCTTGCACATCCAAAAACAAAAAGCGCATGATAACCTCTGCTTCCCTCTGCGAAGGGCCTATCTTTTACCCTTATGTATTTACTTTTCATGCAAGAGTCAATAGTGTTCTCCTCTATTCCTTTTTAATTTTCTCTTTTGCAAGCATCATGTGGGGGGGGGGAAAGATCTAGGCATATATATCCAGTTGGATATGGGTGATCATGAGTTATTATTGTTGACATTACCCTTGAGGTAAATGAGTTGGGAGGCGAAATTATAAGCCCATGTCTTTCTATGTGTCTGACTGAAACGTTTGCTCCATATATATATGTTGTGAGTGTCAGCAATCATAAAAGACTAAATGATAGTTGAGTATGTGGAATTGGTAAACAAGAGCTCCTACATGAGACTCTTCCTGAAATATGATGAATTGCAATTGCCTTGTTGGCTGAGAACATAGTTTATTAGTTTTCAAGAAAGTTTATGCCTTATACTTCGTTGTTGTGATGAATTGTTACTTGCTCATGACAAGTTTTATGATGATATAAATTGCTCCTATAATAATGATCATGATGCTTCTATGTCCGTATTTTTTTTTATTGACACCTCTCTCTCTAAACATGTGGTCATGATTATCAATATCGGCTTTCGCTTGAGGACAAGCGAGGTCTAAGCTTGGGGGAGTTGATACGTATATTTTGCATCATGTTTTCCTACTGTTATTTATGATGTTTTTGATCAATATAAGACTTGGTGGAGCAATTCTAATGCCTTTTCTCTCTTAATTTGCAAGATTTATGTGAAGAGGGAGATTGCTGGCAGCTGGAATTTTGGACCTGAAAAAGCTAGGTCGGAGATACCTATTCTGCACATCTCCAAATGAGCTGAAACTTCACTAAGAATTATTTTGGAATAAATAAAAATTATTGGTGAAAAGAAATACCACAGGGGGGCACCCAGGTGCCCACAAGGCACCAGGGCGTGCCCTGGTGGCTTGTGGGGCCCCTGACCAGCCTCTGGTGCCCATCTTCTTGTATATAAGCCCATTTTCCCTAGAAAAATAAATAAGGAGATGACTTTCGGGATGGAACGCCGCCGTATCGAGGCAGAACCTAGGCAATAGCACTTTTTCTCTCCTGCGGAGCGATTCTGCCGGGGATACTTCCCTCCAGGAGGGGGAAATCGAAGCCATCGTCATCATCAACAACCCTCTCTTCGTGGGAGGACCAATATTTATCAACATCTTCACTAGCACCATCTCTTCTCAAACCCTAGTTCATCTCTTGTATTCAATCTTTGTATCGAAACCTCAGATTGATACCTGTGGGTTGCTAGTAGTGTTGATTACATCTTGTAGTTGATGCTAGTTGGTTTATTTGGTGGAAGATTATATGTTCAAATCCTTGATGATATTCCATACCCCTGTGATCTTGAACATGAATATGACTTGTGAGTAGTTACTTTTGTTCTTGAGGACATGGGAGAAGTCTTGTCATAAGTAATCATGTGAATTTGGCAATCGTACAATATTTTGATGATATGTATGTTGGTGCTTCCTTTCACTGCTGGAATCAGAGAATTTGCCATCAGCCAGTTCTTTGCCATCTGCTAGCTGATGGCAAAGAAGGTATTTGCCGTCAACTTACAAAAAACAGACGGCAACGAATGGGCTAATGGCAAAGACACTATTTGCCATCAGCCACCTCTTTGTCGTGTGCTAGCGGACGGCAAAGAAACTTTGCCATCCACTAGCAGATGGCAAAGAGGTGGGTGATGTCTACTACGCAACTTTATTCTTGTAGACTCGTGTTGGGCCTCCAAGCGCAGAGTTTTGTAGGACAGTAGCAATTTTCCCTCAAGTGGATGACCTAAGGTTTATCAATCCGTGGGAGGCGTAGGATGAAGATGGTCTCTGTCAAACAACCCTGCAACCAAATAAGAAAAAGTCTCTTGTGTCCCCAACACACCAAATACAATGGTAATTTGTATAGGTGCACTAGTTCGGCGAAGAGATGGTAATAAAAGCATAGTATTGATAGTAGATATTGATTTTTGTAATAGGAACAATAAGAAATAGCAAGGTAGCAATCGATAAAATGAAGCACAAACGGTATTGCAATGCTTGAAAATGAGGCCTAGGGTCCATACTTTCGCTAGTGCAATCTCTCAACAATGCTAATCTAATTGGATCATATAACCATCCCTCAACGTGTGATGAAGAATCACTCCAAAGTTCTTATCTAGCGGAGAACATAAGAAGAAATTGTTTGTAGCTATTCTTTTCGATTGATCTATCCAAGAGTTTGTACTAAAATAACACCAAGTTATTCTTTCCGATCGATCTATCAAGAGTTCGTACTAAAATAACACTAAGTTATTCTTTCCGATCGATCTATCAAGAGTCCGTACTAAAATAACACCAAAGCAAATTCAGATTCATAATACTCAATACAACACAAAGAACCTCAAAGAGTGCCCCAAGATTTCTACCGGAGAAACAAGGACGAAAACATGCATCAACCCCTATGCATAGATTACCCCAATGTCACCTCGGGAATCTGCGAGTCGAGTGCCAAAACATATATCAAGTGAATCAATATAATACCCCATTGTCACCACGGGTATTCATATGCAAGACATATATCAAGTGCTCTCAAATCCATAAAAGTATTCAATCAGATAAAATGAGATCTCAAAGGGAAAACTCAATTCATCACAAGATAGAGAGGGCAAAACACCATATGATCCAACTATATTAACAAAGCCCGCGATACATCAAGATCGTGACATCTCAAGAACACGAGAGAGAGAGAGAGATTAAACACATAGCTACTGGTACAAACCCTCAGCCCCGAGGGTGGACTACTCCCTCCTCATCATGGTGGCCGCCGGGATGATGAAGATGGCCACCGGCGATGATTTCCCCCTCCGGTAGGGTGCCGGAACGGGGTCTAGATTGGTTTTTCGTGGCTACAGAGGCCTGCGGCGGCAGAACTTCTGATCTAGGGTTTACCCTGAGGGTTTTTGGAATATTTGGGAATTTATAGGGCGAAGAGGTGGTGCAGGAGGCCACCGAGGTGTGCACAACCCACCTGGGCACGCCTGGGCCCCCAGGCGCGCCCTGGTGGGTTGTGCTCTCCTCGGAGCTCCCCTCTAGTACTTCTTTGGCCCACCGGGTGTCTTCTGGTCCAAAAAAAATCTCCAAAAAGTTTCGCCGCGTTTGGACTTCGTTTGGTATTGATTTTCTGCGATGTAAAAAACAAGCAAAAAACAGCAACTGGCACTTGGCACTATGTCAATAGGTTAGTCCCAAAAAATGATATAAAGTTGCTATAAAATGGTTGTAAAACATCCAAGAATGATAATATAACGGTATGAATACTTCATAAATTATAAATACGTTGGAGACGTATCAGCATCCCCAAGCTTAATTCCTACTCGTCCTCGAGTAGGTTAATGATAAAAGAAATAATTTAGGAAGTGTGAATGCTAGCAAAATGCATAAGTTTGATCAATGATAATTTCAATCACTTTTTCTAGCATCATAACAGCAACTCTTTCTCATAAAACTTATCATGATAAAGTAGCAATTGAAAACGGAATTTTTGTTGTGGAAAGCTACCTATCATATTCATCATATACTCTTTCTTTTGTAGCATGGACATTTGGACTTGAATGATTCAAAACAATAGTCTATAATTTGACATGAAGACATCAATAATCAAGCATATCAACAAGCAACCATGTCTTTCAAAATATCAACACTAAAGAAAGTTATCCCTAGCCCATCATGCTCAATCATTGAACCATTCGCAAAACACACTCGCATATTTGCTACATCCAATGCTCAAGTACGATCATAGTGCCCCTTAGTTGGTGCTTTATAAGAGAAGATGGAGACTCAAATAAAAATAAAAATTGCATAAAGTAAATAGATAGGCCCTTCGCAGAGGGAAGTAGGGATTTGTAGAGGTGCCAGAGCTCAAAGCTTAAATTGAGAGATAAACATTTTGAGAGGCATACTTTTCCCGTCAACGAAAACGACCGAGTAATTCCCGACACTTTCAATGCTAGATATATCATAGGCGGTTCCCAAACAGAAAATAAAGTTTATTCCTTTTTCCACCATTCTTTCATGATCCATGGCTAGCTGTATCCACGGGTGCCCTCCATACCAACACTTTCCAAGGAATTTATTATTTGACAACATAAAGTAAATTCATTTTTCATTTCGGGACTGGGCATCCCTAATACCTTTGTCGTACTCTCGTGCAATGACAAGTGAATAAACACTCATCTTGAGAATAATACATCTAGCATGGAAAATATTGGCCACCCCCTGCCGCTTCATGAGCGGTACGCGCACACAAAAAGGAAATCATTTTGAAAATTTAGAGATGGCACATACAAATTTGCTTAGAACGGCATGGAAATACCGCATATAGGTAGGTATGGTGGACTCATTTGGCACAACTTTGGGTTTAAGAATTTGGATGCACAAGTAGTATTCACACTTAGTACAAATGGAGGCTAGCAAATAGATTGAGAAGCAACCAACCAAGAAACGAAAATTCACATAAACGAGCATTGAGCATAACTAACACCGAATAATGCACCACAAGTAGGATGTAATTTCATGGCGTAATTATTGACTTTCGTGCTTGCATAGGGAATCACAAACCTTAACACCAATATTCTTACTAAAGCATAATTACTCACCAACATGACTCACATATTATTATCTCCATATCGCAAAACTATTGCAAGAAATCAAACTTATCATATCCAGTGATCTACATGAAAGTTTTTATTATATCCTTCTTGAATATCCATTAGTTTGGGACTAAATTTATGTATTACCATTGCTACTAACAAGCTCTCAAATAAATTTAAGTGAAGCATGAGAGTAAATGACAAACTATTCCAAAAAGATACAAGTGAAGATCAAATGAGTAGTTAAGTAAATGGGTAGCTAATTGAAGACTCTCTCTTATTTAAAACTTTCAGATCTAAGTATTTTATTAAAACAGCAAGCAAAACAAAATAAAATGACATTCTAAGAATAGCACACATCATATGAAGAAGCAAAAACTTAGGCTCAACCGAGGCTAACCGATAATTGTTGATGAAGAAAGGTGGGATGCCTACCGGGGAATCCCCAAGCTTAGATGCTTGAGACTTCTTGGAATATTAACTTGGGATGCCTTGGGCATCCCCAAGCTTGAGCCTTTGTGTCTCCTTAATTCCTTTTATATCACGGTTTCCCTAAATCTTAAAAACTTCATCCACACAAAGCTCAACAAGAACTCGTGAGATAAGTTAGTATAAATCAATGCAACACCTTCTCATTCTCAACTGTAGCAAATCACTAAAATTATTATTCAGCATTGCATACTAAATGCCTCTGCATATTTAATACTCCTATCCTCAAATAGAATCATTAAACAAGCGAACATATGCAAACAATGCAAACATAACAGCAATCTATCTAAACAGGACAGTCTGTAAAGAGTGCAATTGTACTCATACTTACCTAACTCCAAAAATTCTAAAAATTAACAACACTGTAGAAAAATTATTATATCTTATTGTGAAAAAAATTTCAACATTTTATCACATTCTGACTTTTCTGTATAATTATTGCAACAGCGATAAACTTTCTGTTTTGAAACAGCAACTCATATATTTTGCAAAATAAGCATGGTGATGGCTATCCTTGACACTTTTATTGAAATAAAATATGCAAAACATTATTATAAATAACAGAAAGAAAATCCTAATAAAATAAAATGACTCTTCAAGCAAAACCCATATCATGTGACGAATGAAAATATAGCTCCAAGTGAGGTTACCGAGAATGTTGAAGACGAAAGAGGGGATGCCTTCCGGGGCATCCCCAAGCTTAGTTGCTTGGGTATTCCTTGAATATTGCCTTGGGGGTTCCTTGGGCATCCCCAAGCTTACGGTCTTGTCACTCCTTATTCTCCTCATATCGATATCTCACCCAAAACTTGAAAACTTCAATCACACAAAACTTAACGGAACTTCGTGAGATGGGTTAGTATGATAAAGACAAAACATTCACTTTGGTACTGTCAAAGACAAGATTCATAATTGTTGTCACACAATGCCTACTGTACTCTACAATTTCCACAATTTATATTAAGCAATATAAGCCATAGAAACTAGAAAACAAGAAAATTATGCATTGGAAATAGAATCTGTCAAAAACAGAACAGAACGTAAAGATCTGAATTAAGGTCATACTTCTGTAACTCCAAAAATTCTGAAAAATTAGGAAAACGTATAAAATTTGTATACCCATAAACAGTAAAAAAATAAGAATTTTTACACGTTCCAGTGAAAGATAGGAATTTCTGTACTGGACGCAAAAATTTCTGTTTTTGCACAGAATCAAGTCAACTATCATCCACACTATCCCAAAGGCTTTACTTGGCACTTTATTGAAACAAAAGCTATAAAACATGATTACTAAAGTAGGCTAATCATGTGAATGCACAAAAACAGTAGGTAAAAGTGTTGGTTTGTCTCCCAACAAGCGCTTTTCTTTAATGCCTTTTAGCTAGGCATGATGATTTCAATGATGCTCACATAAAAGATAAGAATTGAAACACAAATAGAGCATCATGAAGCATATGACTAGCACATTTAAGTCTAACTCACTTCCTATGCATAGGGATTTTGTGAGAAAACAACTTATGGGAGCAAGAATCAACTAGCATAGGAAGGCAAAACAAACAAAACTTTAAGATTTTCAACACATAGAGAGGAAACTTGATATTATTGCAATATGTAAAAGCATATGTTCCCCTCTCATAATAATTTTCAGTAGCATTATGAATGAATTCAAAAATATAGCTATCACATAAAGCATTCTTTTCATGATCCACAAGCATAGAAGATTTATTACTCTCCACATAAGCAATTTTTTTCTCATGAATCGTAGTGGGAGCAAACTCAACAAAATAACTATCATGTGATTGAAAATTAAAATCATGATGACAAGTTTCATGGTTATAATTATTCTTTATAGCATACATACCATCACCATAATCATCATAGATAGCAACTTTGTTGTAATAGTCAATTGAAACCTCTTCCGAAATAGTGGATTCAACATTAAATAAAGTCATGACCTCTCTAAATCCACTTTCATCAATATAATCATCATAAATAGGAGGCATGCTATCATCATAATAAATATTCTTATCAAAACTTGGGGGACTAAAAATATCATCATCATCAAACACAGCATCCCCAAGCTTATGGCTTTGCATATCATTAGCATCATGGATATTCAAATAATTCATACCAACAACATTGCAATCATGCTCATCATTTATGCCAAACATTTTATTGAATTTTTCTTTTATCAATTGAGCACAATTTTCCTTTCCATCATTTTCACGAAAGACATGATAAAGATGAACAATATGATGCAACCTCAATTCCATTTTTTTTGTTTTCCTTTATGAACCAAACAAGTGATAAAACAAGAAATTAAAAGATTCAATTGCAAGATCTAAAGATATACCTTCAAGCACTCACCTCCCCGGCAACGGCGCCAGAAAAGAGCTTGATGTCTACTACGCAACTTTATTCTGGTAGACTCATGTTGGGCCTCCAAGGGCAGAGTTTGGTAGGACAGTAGCAATTTTCCCTCAAGTGGATGACCTAAGGTTTATCAATCTATGGGAGGCGTAGGATGAAGATGGTCTCTCTCAAACAACCCTGCAACCAAATAAGAAAAAGTATCTTGTGTCCCCAACACACCAAATACAACGGTAATTTTTATAGGTGCACTAGTTCGGCGAAGAGATGGTAATAAAAGCATAGTAATGATAGTAGATATTGATTTTTGTAATAGGAACAATAAGAAACAGCAAGGTAGCAATTGATAAAACGGAGCACAAACGGTATTGCAATGCTTGAAAATGAGGCCTAGGGTCCGTACTTTCGCTAGTGCAATCTCTCAACAATGCTAATCTAATTGGATCATATAACCATCCCTCAACGTGCGATGAAGAATCACTCCAAAGTTCTTATCTAGTGGAGAACATAAGAAGAAATTGTTTGTAGCTATTCTTTCCGATCGATCTATCCAAGAGTTCGTATTAAATAACACCAAGTTATTCTTTCCGATCGATCTATCAAGAGTTCATACTAAAATAACACTAAGTTATTCTTTCTGATTGATCTATCAAGAGTTCATAATAAAATAACACCAAAGCAAATTCAGATTCATAATACTTAATCCAACACAAAGAAGCTCAAAGAGTGCCCCAAGATTTCTACCGGAGAAACAAGGACGAAAACATGCATCAACCCCTATGCATAGATTACCCCAATGTCACCTCGGGAATTTGCGAGTTGAATGCCAAAACATATATCAAGTGAATCAATATATTACCCCATTGTCACCACGGGTATTCATATGCAAGACATATATCAAGTGCTCTCAAATCCATAAAAGTATTCAATCCGATAAAACGAGATCTCAAAGGGAAAACTCAATTCATCACAAGATAGAGAGGGGAAAACACCATATGATCCAACTATATTAACAAAGCCCGTGATACATCAAGATCGTGACATCTCAAGAACACGAGAGAGAGAGATTAAACACATAGCTACTGGTACAAACCCTCAGCCTCAAGGGTGGACTACTCCCTCCTCATCATGGTGGCCGCCGGGATGATGAAGATGGCCACCGATGATGATTTCCCCCTCCGGCAGGGTGCCAGAACAGGGTCTAGATTGGTTTTTCATGGCTACAGAGGCATGCGGCGGCGGAACTTCTGATCTAGGGTTTACCCCGATGGTTTTTGGAATATTTGTGAATTTATAGGGCGAAGAGGCGGTGCGGGAGGCCACCGAGGTGGGCACAACCCACCTGGGCGCGCCTGGGCCCCCAGGCGCGCCCTGGTGGGTTGTGCTCTCTCCTCGGAGCTCCCCTCTGGTACTTCTTTGGCCCACCGGGTGTCTTCTAGTCCAGAGAAAATCTCCAAAAAGTTTCGCCGCGTTTGGACTCCGTTTGGTATTGATTTTCTGTGATGTAAAAAACAAGCAAAAAACAACAACTGGCACTAGGCACTATGTCAATAGGTTAGTCCCAAAAAATGATATAAAGTTGCTATAAAATGGTTGTAAAACATCCAAGAATGATAATATAACGGCATGAATACTTCATAAATTATAGATACGTTGGAGACGTATCAATGGGGTGGGGTCCAGTGGAGGCCAGATTATTGTAACGGCCCACCCCCACCTCTTTGCCGTCTGCTAGCTGACGGCAAAGATTCTTTGCCATCCGCTAGCAGACGGCAAAGAAGCCACTACCTAACGGCCCTAATGGCCCACCCCCTCCTCTCGCCTCTCTCTCTCTCTCTCCCCAACCGCACCCCGCCGCCCCCGACCGCTCCCTGCTGCCGCCCCCGACCCCACGCCGCCCCGGCCCACCGCCCGCCGCCACCGACGCCCCGCCGCTCCCCCCCCCGACACACCGCCGCTCCTGCACGCCGTCCCGGCCCGCCGCTCCGCCCTCCCCCCCCCGATGCCCCGCCGCTCTGGCACGCCACTCGGCCCGCCGCTCGGCCCCCCCGATGCCTCTCCGCCCCGGCCCGCCGGTGTTGGCCGCCTCCACCAACGCCGGCCTCCACCTCCCCCCACTCCGGTGAGCCCCCTCCCCCTCCCCCTCTCTTTTTTTTCAATTTTTTCTCTGTTTTACTAATTTTAGTGTTCTATTTTAGTATTAGTTAAATCTAGTTTAGTTGTAGTTAGTTAATTAGTTGTAGTTAGTTGTAGAAGATGTAAAAAATGTAGTTAAATTTTAGTTAGGTCTAGCATAGTTGTAGTTAGTAAGATTTTAGGAATTAGGTTTACTTAGCTTATTTAGTTAGGTCTAGCATTAGTTAAATTTTAGGTCTACTATTAGTTAAATTTAGTAAGATTAGTTAGGTGAAGGAAGTAGAAGATGTAGAAAATGTAAAGTAAAAATGAAATGTTAATGTAGAGATCCCCAGATCCCTCCCCTTGCCGGTCACTAACCTATCCCTCCCCGGACCCCCCTCCTCGCAGATTCTCACCGGTGCCCCTTGCTTCCTACCTCGGCTACCCTCCTCGGCTCCATCCCCTCATCGCCGACAACAGTAGGTAGCTAGCTATATCCTCCTCCTCCCCCTTCCTTTGCTCTGTTCCGGCCTTCGTGCCGATGACACTAGCTAGGTAACTACAGTCGCGTAACTAGTATGCGTCTCCCGTCCGAAAGGGTTGCATCGATAAATATGCATTTAGTTGCATATTTATCACCGTAACTCATTCGGATTGTCCAGCGATTTCCACGGACAGCCCGACGATGTGTAGATTGGGTACATTCTCCATGCTCTACCCCATTCCAAGACAAAATTTCGGCAGCGCCTCCCCGTTGTTCTCCGGATGCACATTCTCTCGGCTTTTTGCCGAGACGTGTATTTGGAGAACAGCAGGGAGGTGCTGCCGAAATTTTGTCTTGGAATGGGGTAGAGCATGGAGAACGTACTCACTATACACATACTCGGGTGGGATTAGGACCTATCTTTACCTATTAGCGTGTAGGTTGCATGGACATAATAAAACTGACAAACTAGATTAACTGATGAATATACATGCTGAATTATATATATATATATTTCTTGTGTGTCCAGTAGCTAGGCAAGATGAGTGATCGTGCGTGGATGTACACCAGTCACACTAGTCAGAAAGACATGACCAATGAATGGTTAACAAAAACCAAGGGGTTTGTGAGAGCCACATTTGCAAATGGCCAGAGGAAAACCTGGTGCCCCTGTGTCCGGTGCGACAATTGGCACAAGAGGATAGAGGATGAAATGGGTAAACACCTGCAGAAGTGGGGTTTTACGCCCGGTTATACGATGTGGACATTTCATGGTGAGTCTTCTCAACGTGCCAGAGCTGAGGAGGTTCATTGTTGCACCGACGAGCATGGTACCGGGATGGAAGACATGGTGCAAGACTTTGATGATGCTCGGGATTCGGACGATGAGATGGAGGAATCTGCAAAGGCCTTCAATGAAATGTTGGAGTCTTCAAAATGTCCTCTCCACAAGCACACTGAGATTTGTCAGCTAAATGCCATCTCACAAGTAATGGCTCTGAAGGCTCAATTCAACTTGGGCGGAGAATGCTATGACGCGATGATGACAGTATTTGGACGCTTTCTACCCAAAGGCCATGTAATGCCTGCAAACCTGTACCAGTCGGATAAAATCCTCCGTGCACTTAAGATGCCCTATGAGAAGATAGATGCCTGTGAGAAAGGATGTGCCTTATTTAGGCTTGAGTATGCGGACTTGAGCTATTGTGCCATTTGCAAGTCTTCCAGGTATGTTGTGGTAGACAACGGTTTGGGTGAGAAGACATAGACCAAAATCCCCGTTAATGTTCTTCGGTATATGCCAATCGTACCAAGACTTCAACGTCTTTTCATGGTCGAAGAGACGGCCAGACAGATGACATGGCACAAAATGGGCAAAAGAACCGAACTAGATGCAGATGGGAATCTGATGATGGTACACACATCGGATGGTTCTGCGTGGAAGCACTTCGATGCATTACATGAGCAAAACCCGCAGATCCAAGGCATCCTCGAGTCGCTATCAGCACGGATCAGTTCAATGTGTTTGGTCTGACGGCAACCCAATATAATTGTTGGCCCGTATTTGTCATTCCACTCAATCTCCCCCCGGACAGATTATGCAAAGAAAGAACATTTTCCTGACATTGATAATTCCAGGGCCCAACTATCCGGGGAAGAATATGAATGTCTACATGCAGCCGCTTAAGGATGAGTTGCAAGAAGCTTGGGATAATGGGTTCAAGACATACGACGCCGATAGCAAACAGAACTTCATAATGCGTGTCTGGTACATGTACTCAATGCATGCCTTGCCGGCATATGCGCTATTCATTGGCTGGTGTGTGCATGGAAGGTTCCCGTGCCCCATATGCAAGGCAGCTCTTCAGTTTCTTTGGCTGCAGGTGGGTCGCAAGTTTTCTTGCTTCGACTTGCATAGATAGTTCCTGGATCCTCGCCATAAGTTCAGGAAGGATAAGAAGAACTTCATCAAAGGTAGAGTTGTCAAAAACTCTACACCACCTGCGTTGACAGGCCAAGAGACCCTGGATTAGTTAAACACTCTCGAGCCAGATCCAGAGCGTCCAGGGTATTTCAAGGGGTATAATTCGGAACACGCCTGGACTCACAAGACATGCTTGTGGGATCTGCCTTACTTCAAAGACCTCCTTTGCCCACACAACATCGACGTGATGCACACTAAAAAGAATATCGTCGAGGCCCTTTTTGGTACATTGTTCAGCATAGAGGGGAAGTCAAAGGATAATACTAAGGCTAGAGTCGATCAGGAGGCGCTATGTGATAGAGCATTACAAAACATGCAAGAACCGAAAGGAAAGCAGAACTGGATGAAGCCAAAGGAATGGTTCAATCTTGGAAGGCCAGCTATGAGGGAAATTATCTTGTGGGTGAAAATGCAGTCGATGTTCCCTGATGGGTATGCAGAAAATCTAAAGAGGGGAGCGAGTCTTGAAAAATTGAAAATATTTGGTCTCAAGAGTCATGATTGGCACATATGGCTTGAGCGGGTAATGCCGGTGATGTTGCGTGTCTTCATCCCTGAGGATGAATGGCTAGTACTGGCAGAGCTGAGCTATTTCTTCCATGTTCTTTGTGCGAAAGAACCATCGCCTGGTGTGCTAGAAGAAATGGAAGAGTTGGCATCGGAGTTGATATGCAAGTTAGAGAAGATCTTTCCACCGGGCTTCTTTAATCCAATGCAGCATTTGATTTTGCATCTCCCGACCGAGGCAAGATTGGGGGGCCCATGCAAAATCATTGGTGCTACGCAACTGAGAGGATGCAGAAGACGCTTCGAGCAAAATGTAAAAATAAACGTAGAATTGAAGCATCGATGGCCGAGGCATTCATTACTGAGGAGGCGGCAAACTTCATGACAACACGCTACGAAGCCAAAAATTGTCATTTACATAATCCGAAGCCTCGGTACAATGCTGGTGACCCTAAAAAAGGTGGATCCAACCTCAGCCTATTCAAAGGGAAGCTCGCACCAGCCGGTGCTTCGAAACCAATATCATTGGATGTCGAAGAATGGCGGACCATTTCGTTGTATATCTTCAACAACCTAACAGAAGTGCAGCCGTACATCGAGTAAGTTCTCGGTACATTGTTTTGCAACTTCTAATTCCTTTGAAGTGCCGCCACGTGTTAGATCACCTCCCCCCAATGAAGAGGATTATGAACCTCACATTAACCCAGACACATATGAAGGAGAATTCTTCCAAGAAACACGTCTTTCCAAAAAATGTTTCAAGAACCGCTCTACTTCACTCTAGAACATTGAAGTAGGCAGCGACAGTGAATCCGACTTCACCCCTGAGCCAGAACAAGAAGAGCCGGAACAAGAAGAGGTTACTACTGCAGATGACCTGTCAATGCTTGACCGATTACATAAAGGTGGCCTTCCACATGTTGATGCCGCTGAACCCGATGAGCACGTCATTCATGATAGTGATGATGATGATGATGATGCATTTATTGATCCCGGAGCATATATAGACGATCAAGATTATTATTAGTTCGTGTCAGGTATTCAATTTGTATTATATACATATATATTGTTAGTTCATGTTAGGTATTCAATTTTTTTATGTTGTACTTGATGATGATACACTTAAGTTATATACATATTATTATTCATGTCGGTATTAATTTTTTTTATGTTGTACTAATTTTGTTTACTCTTTGTCATGGCAGGTGTTGAAAGATGGTGGGCACGGGTCCGGAGCGCTCCAAGGCTCCTTCTTCGTCGGCGCGTGGTGGGGGGTACTTCCATTCCACCCGTACCTCTCTGGAGAGCGTTGTTAGACAGTTTGGGGACACCAGCGGGCGCTTCTTCATCGGCGTCATTGCCCACCGGGAGAGGAGGTTGGGGAGGGAAGAAGTGAGGAGGTAGATCAGGACGTGGCCGCGGGAGAGGTAGGCAGGCTCCTACGCCTTCCTCGCCGCCACCCCCAGCTAATTCACCCGAGCACATGACTGCTAGGGTGGACCTGTCTGAGGAGGAGGCTACACGGACTCCAGTCCACGAGCCTCGGGTCGACGGGCCTTCGGCTCACGAGACTTTGGCCCACGAAACTCCAGACCAGGCTACGTCCCAGGAGATGTCCGGATGGGGTACCTGGCCGGATCCGCCTGAGGGGCCGGGTGGCCATGCTGATGGTGGCGGGGATCAGATTTCTGATAGCGAGGGCGAGGTGGTTGAGGGGGCCACCATCTACCAGCGTGGTAGTACATGGCTCCCGCTTGTGCCGGCGACCCGCGAGTAGAGGTGCTTGATTTGGCCTAATGGGGAGAGGTAAGTGCATTTACTCTTTTTGTACCTTTTGCCATCATGTTTCTTCAAATATCTAATGCGTTGGCCTTGTCATACTGCAGGGGTTGGGACCACGGTAAGGATGTCCGCAGGCCCAACACCGTCCTTGGTGTGATTTGCCGGCAAAACTTCCCGGGTTTTGTCACATTGCCTGGTGAGGGTCAGCTTCCATAGCTAGGATTGAGCTGGGAGCACTACTTGGCTGCCCCGGCCCTGCTGGAGGAGATGATCGACGGTGTCTTGTGCCACACGAGGGCCGACATGGTGATCAAAAAGTTTTGGGTAATTTCTCCTTTACACAATTAAAAATCTTCAAATAGCTAGTTATTGTACTAATCAATGTTGTCTCGTTTGATTGCAGACCTTCTACAGGTGTGAGGAGGGATACGAGGAGGCCGCGGCACAGGTTATCAATGGCAAGTGCAAGCGCCTACTAAAAAAACTTACGGCACGAGGCTCGGGTGCACGCTGTTCGAGACTACTACGCCTCGCGTGGTATTAAGAAGCCCAAGCCGGTGTGCCGCGGAAAGTTTCTGAAGAAGGAGCAGTACATGAAGGTAATTACCTATTCTTAATGCCTTGTACTTAGTTTCCTTGATTTGATTCATAGGTGTAGCAATCAAATTTCTCTTTACTAACTTAGGTGCCCCGAGATGGTGTGCGGATAAGATGGATTGTTGGGAGGTGTTGGTGGATGAGTGGTGCTCAGACCAATGGCTAGCCCTCCACAACAATGCCATGGACCGGCGTGCCCAAATGTAAGGTGTGCCACACCATCAAGGCAAAGCTAACTTATATCAGTTCGGGTGGAACTGGGTATGTGGTTTGTGTCGGATTCAGGGCTCCGTAGACCCAAGAAGGTTCGAACTCTGGGGCGTGTGCGAAGATCCCAACCTCTCAAGACTCAAGGTCGTCGCCCTACAGCCTAGCCTCGCCAAACGCACGCAAGCGGGAAAGAAGATGAACATGGCAGTTTACCCAGGTTCGGGCCACCTTGTGGTGTAAAACCCTACTCCTGCTTTGTGGTGGATTGGCCTCGCGAGGAGGCTGAGGATGAACAAGTACATTGGATGAACAGCCTCATGAGGGCTCGATGGTGATGGTGGAATGGATCTGATCCCGTCCCTCTCCATGGTGGTGGCTAGCTTATCTTTATAGTGGCCTTGGTCCTCTTCCCTCAAAACTTAGGCGGGAAGGGATCCCACAATGGCTAGTTTGAAAGGGGACAAGAAGTACATCTAATCCTGATGAAAGGTGGTCTTCACCTGCAAAGCTTCTGGTCGTGATGCAGCGGTTGGCTCGGCGATGACATCCGTCCTACCGAGCTCATGGTCTTGGTCTTGTGGCACCGGAATGGCAACCTTTGGGAGACTCCTCGGGAACCTACGCCTGTCCTTGCTCCCTTAGCACCGAAAGGGAAACTGCCTCCTCTGCGCCCGCTGGCGCCCGCCTTGCTATGGTCGTCATGGCTCACGTCATCGTAGCCTCGTGAGGCTGAGCACCTGCATAGAAATCTCCGCTCCTCGGGAGGCAGCCTGGGTATGCCGCCCCCTTGGAGGTCTTGGTGTCGTCCGCCTCGCGAGGCCAGGGGGCCCTCGCGAGGGTCTTGTCTTGGAGTTGTCGCAGTTGGGCCGTATAGGGCCATCAAGGGAGCCATGCCGTGGGCTGCAGGCCGGCAGGTCTGGGTACCCCCGATCCCAGAACGCCGATAGTAGCCCCCGTGCCCAAGGCGCGCTTGGGCTGGCTTCGAGGCGAAGCCAAGGAGAGAGGGCGGAGCGCCATGGGCCCCAATCGCCTGCGGGCCAGGCTTGACGCATGGCGCCCGACGAGACGTGGACGCCTCCACTCCCCCATGTCACCTCGGCTACTGCCCAGGCTGACAAAAACCCTGGGGCGTGCCGCAAGGCCATCATCGCCCCACCGTGCGCTTGTCTTCTGCTCCCCCTCCTTCTGCAAGCTTGCGCCTTCTCCATCGGATACCATGCCTACTTGAACTCGCCTCGCTGCCATGTCTCCGAAGAGAAAGAGGGGCAAGTCCCCGGTAGTGGCGGAGCCCCAGGCGGGGCCAGAGCCCGCGCTGGGCCGGTCCATCATAATCAACCGCGAGGGGCTGGATAAGGTCCTGCACGCGATCGCCGCCGACTCCAACGAGTGGAAGGCGATGAAGATCTGGCCTGCCTCCCGGTCTCTAGCCGATCTGGAGGCCACCAACATTCCTCTCCATCTTCACGCCATCTTCTCTGGCCTGCTGCCACCGTTTTCAGATTTCTTCAACGCCGTGCTTACGCACTACCAGGTCCACGCGCTGCATCTTGACCCCGGGTCCATTGTTCTCCTCTCCGCCTTCGCGTTCCTGTGCGAGGCCTTCATTGGCATTGCCTCGTTCATGTCTCTGCTCCGCCACTTCTTCTCCCTTCAGATGGTCGCCGGCAGGCAGTACTTGGGGTGCGTGTCGCTTCGAGCAGTGGAGGCGACCACAACCTCCTGTATCGACACCGCGCTTCACCCGGCTGCGAAGGGATTTCGGAAGCAATGTGTATACGTTGACACCACCGCATACAGCCCCTTGCTCCTGATCCCGGCGGCCCCCGCGGAGCCGAGCTCCAGTTGGGAGCGCGCGGAGCTCGTTGACCCGCGGCTTGCGCGAGTCATGACCAGGTTGGCTAACCTGAGGAAGGCGGGCGTGACGATGGCGATGGTGGTGAGGTAGTTTGTCCGGCAGCGCATCGCTCCGCTTCAACTCCACTCCCGCCCGATGTGGGCCTTCACCAGTCCTGAGGATGCCATGAGGCTTCAGGTGCCTTCTCTCCCTTCCAGCGCGCTGCGCAGGGTGCTCCGCCTCCTGACCGGTGGAGAACTCACTGCACTCCCCTCGGGAGGGCTCCCCCTGTAAAACTATCCGAATGGGGAAGCCTTTGCCAAGAAGATGCCACACTTCAACGAATGGGGGCTGGTCCCCGAGGACCACATGGGGCCTCGCGACAACCCCTTCCTGGTGGTCCCAGGCCCCGGGGTCCTGAGGGGTGTGCCCCCCAAGCAGCTGCGGGGGAGCGCTCCGAGCCATGCGTCCTTCCAGCGTGCACCTTCCCCCCTACAAGCGGTGAAGGGGACGCCCCAACTGAGGACACGGCGGCCGCCCCCACCATGGGAGGCCACGCGCTGGGACCTAGCGTGTCATCCTCCGATCCCTGCGCATCCCGGAGGAGGAAGGAGCCCAGCGTGTCATCCTCCAATCCCCGTGCATCCCGGAGGAGGAAGGAGAAAGAAGAGGAGGTGGATCACTGCGGATGAGTAAGTGCCCGGCCTTCCTTGATTTTTGCACCGCGTGTTTCCCTGACTCTTGTTCCTCAGGTCCCGCTCTGAGGAAGGAACGGCCGTGGCTTCTCCGCCACCTCCAGAGGGCGCCGGCCCCATGGTGGTCTCGCGCCTCGCGATCCACATGGCCACGCGTAAGACGGCATCTGCCCCCGAGCCAAGGCCACCTCTAGAGAACCTCGGGCCCGCATTTCCAGCGTCTTTCTTCAGGGGTGGCCTCCAGATCGGAGGGGCAGTGCCAAGGGTCCCTCCACTGGTTCTTACCGATGGCTGGGTGGCACGCGCGACAACACCATCTTCGAGCAGGGGGGTGAACTCGCGTCGAGCTCTGCCCCGAGCTAGAGGGCCAGACGATGGAGCCCCAGCCCCTGGGCCCTTGCCAGAGATGAGCGGGCCTTCGCGTGCCTCCACTGCTGATCAGGGCGTGGAGGAGAGCCCCGGCCAAGCGCTAGAGCTCTCACATGGGCGCAGCGTCGTCCGGCATGGCCTTCTGCGGGACGCGGTGAACGCGTTGGGTCGCCTTGGGGTGGAGCTTGGCAATGTCGACACGCGCCTTGAAGCGGAGCGCTTACGCCTGGCGCGCGAATAGCGTCAGCTCGAGGTCGCCATCAACTTCGATCGTCTGCAGCATGAGCATGCTAGTGCGGAGGCCGAGGAATCCCTTGCCGCGATGAGGGAGGCCCGCGATCGTGCCCTTGAGGAAGCCCAAGCCGTGGACCTCCGGCGCGAGGCTGCAGAGAGGCGCGGGAAGGAGCTTCAAGCTTCAAATGCCACCCTTGAATGACAAGTCCAGGCGCAAAAAGCTGCACTCGCCACCTCAGCGGGTAGGCCGTCCAGGGGCAAAGCGGGGCTTCGCACCTTAGAAGACACGCTGGCGCTAGAGGCGCTGGAGCAAAGCCTAGAGCGCGAGCGGCTGGAGGTGATGGAACGCCAAGTAGTTGCTGCCGAGGACGCTCTCACCTCCCGGGAGGCGATGATCCAGGGAGAGGTCGACGAGAGGGTGGCGGGGGTCTGCAGGGCCCTTGCTGAGGACTATCGCTGGAGGCTGAAGCTTCAGGAGTCTCACTTCTGCACGCAGCGCAGCGAGCTGAAAAGCGAGGCCGACGACCTCAAGAAGAAGTTGGCCGCGGCGAAGCAGCGCGAGAAAGCTGCGATGGACGCCCAGGCCACGGCCGAGGACGAGTTGTCTTTCCTCTACAAGCAGGTGGAGGACGTCACCTCCCTTGTGGAGAAAGCCTCGGATGAGGTGGACCGAGCCTGGGGGGTACAACACACGCGCTCCCAGATGTTCCAGGCCCTTGAGCTGAGGGCCAGCCGGGCTCTGAGCAGCATCTGCGACGAGAACGTCTCCAGCCCGCTCGTCGCCAATGATGCCGGCTACCTGGGTTTCTTTACCAGGGTCATGGAATGCCTTGAAGGTGGGGCTGAGAAAGCGCATCAGCTTGTAGAAGAGAAAAACCGCAACTTTCTCACGCGTGCGTCCTTGCGCGTCTTCAGCCACCTGCTTCGCTTCGATCCTGACTTCGACTTTGAGGCCGTGACAGCCCCCGTGCCCGAGGTGATCCAGGGCACCCTGGCGGACTGGGTAGAGGATCACGAGGATGATCAGATCGCGGAGTTTACCCCCGCCGGAGGCGAGGGCCAGCCTGTGATCGTGGGGCGTGAGGCTGACGATGATGACCATGGCAGCAGCGACGGTGACGGTGCATCTCCCTAGGCTGCCTTTTCCCTATTTTCCTATTAAGACTTTGAATGTGACCCCGCAGGGATATGAAAGCACTTTTGTGGAAATTTCTTTATGATGTATCAAGTGACGTACTCCCTTATGCCGCCTCCCCCTTGCTTGTTGTGCACCCGCAATCCCTGAGCGGGGGTGGATCTTTATCGTCACACTGGGTCACGGTGCCCAACCAAGGTCCGAAGGTGAGGTCAGGAGGTGAGCGCTCGCTGGGGGCCTCAAACCACGTGCATCCGCAGGTTCGCTTGAGAGCGTCGCGCGAGGACTCGGACGCCAAGGCCTTGGCGAGGTGTGCACGCGGGCGGGCTCGCGGCTGTCGTGGCTTGGAGCCTCAGGGCATCCTGAGTGCCGCTGGGCTGGCCCAAGCAAGCACACCGTGCCCAGCCCCCGCTCGCGGGGCGCTCGAGAGGGAGGTAAGCTCGCAGTCGCCAGGCCTCTTAAAAGCAAGACTCGAAATGAGAAGTGTTGCGAGAGAAATGAGAGTCCCACCCCTTTTCGAATAAAAACACGGAAACTCCAAATTCATTCCAAAAAGTCGCAACTATTTGGAAGAGAAGCAAGAACAGCCATGTCCGGCACCTAAGCTAGTCTTCCTACCAGCGCGGAGCATGGGGCCTCCACTTGGCGTGGGCATAGTCGCTAATTGACCGTGTCGTCCGCCAGCGCGGAGCATGGGGCTTCCACTAGGCATGGGCATAGTCGCTGATTGACCATGTCATCCGCCAGCGTGGAACATGGGGCTTCCACTTGGGCGTGGGTGGGATCCCCCGCGGGGCCGTGGAGCGGCGCGCCGGGGGACTCCGGGGCATGTACAACCCCACTCATTATTACGTGAGAGTGTCACGTGTAGAGCCTGGTGCGCCGTGTCTTTAGGGCGGGGACCCCGTCCTCCGTCTTTGGCGTGGGGCGATGAGCCTGGACAGGCCCTCCCCCTGGGCCGGAGCCTATGGAGGCCCTCCCTGGGAGGGCCCGCCTCAGGATGGGGCCTCCGACTTTGAGGGTCTGGAGGCGTACGCTGTGGCGGCGGCGCAACGCCTGCCGGCACCCCGCGGCGTGGGGCGAAGCTTGTCGACGGCCCTCCTTTGAGGAGCACAGGACCTGCCCCCCGCAGGGCATTCCGACGCGGCTCGCCGAACGCCAATCCTCGCGGGGGACGGGATTTGGCCTCATGTGGGAGGGTCGCCTTAGCCCTCGAAGCGAGGGAGAATGGGGTCTTGCCGGCGAGCATGAGTTACCTTGGTGCGGACGAACCACAGCAAGGAATGAAACTCGCCGTGCCGACCCCCACCGTGGGCCTCCGGAGCCTTCTTGAGGCTTCTCAGCTTGAGGTCTCCCGGGATCTCCGCGTCAGCACGCTGGGCCCGGCCGATGCTCCGTGGGTGCGCCATCGAACCGTGATCCACCTGCGTTCCAAGGTTAACACAATATGCTCTGAAGAGAGGGGTTGTAACCAGGGGTTTTCGCTGTAATGACACGGATGGGGGTGCTGCATTGGTTCACGAGGGACCCTAGTCTTGCGAGGCCTTGATAGTCTTGATGGCTGAGGCTGGCAAGGATGGCGCACGCGGGCCTTACTTTTGCCCGCTCCGGCAGACTCGTTCGTTGGTGACGCACATGCGGTGGCGGCGCCATGCCCGCTCGTGATGTCGCCTGCTTTTTGTCTGTGCGCCTGTGCCTAAAATCAGCCTCCGGGCCCCCTTGCCCTGTCATTCGCCGCCGTTGCCACCGGATCACCCTAGCCAGGAGGCGGCCAGCCATGGCGCCTCCCGCGGAGGGCTACTTGCCCTGATAGAAATCTGTGGAGGCATCTCTTGGGCCTCTGGGGGCATCCCGCCGGCGACCTCGCCACTGCGGGTATCCCCAGGTGCTCCCTGGAAGGACGAGTAGAAGCAGCAAGGGCAGGCGCGGGTGCGGGGCCGCGATGCAGGTGGTAGGCGAAAAGGTTCCACACCCACACAAGTAGCGTCTAGCAGCTCAGCAATCCTATTGATCCAAGCATCATAGCCATCACCAGCGGGACGGTAACGCAATAGCTCACGCGCCACAAGGAGCGCGGCCTGCGTGTCTGTCATCCCACGATGAGTACGGGGAAGCAACGCCGCATCGGGGATGAAAGAGGGCGCGGCGGTGCGGTCGCTGCACCGCGCAAAGAGTGGGGTTGATGGATTCCGCCGCCGATGAGGGACAGCGCCGGTGACCGCATTAGCCGAGGGGGGAATGGTGTGGCTAGCGGCACCACGGCTGAAGGGCACCACCATGGCGACGCGAGCGGCCCAACGCTCGGCGTGAGCCCAGTGAGCTTTTGCCATGAACGCGATAGGGCGGTCCAGCGCGTGATCGGTGAGGAGGCGGAGATTCGACACGCCCCTACCTAGCACGCCAAACGTCGGATTCAGGGCTCTGCAGACCTAAGAAGGTTCAAACTCTGGGGCGTGTGCGAAGATCCCAACCTCTCAAGACTCAAGCTCGTTGCCCTATAGCCTGGCCTTGCTGAACGCACGCAAGCGGGTGTCGCGGTGGAACACGATCACCTATGGGGCCATCGGCCCCTTGTGGTTCGGCAGGGGGGATCACGTTGCACAAAGAGCGGAGGCCATGGGACAGCATGGCAGAGGTGGTGCTGGTCGTTTTTACCCAGGTTTAGGCCACTGTGAAGCGTAAAACCCTACTCCTGCTTTGGTGGATTGAAGAGAGGACCGTGGTGGTCACGCAGCACTCGAGCCCGGCAAGGTCGCCTTGGGGAGAGCAGCTACGTGCGTATGAGTGTACAAGGGTCCGAATCCTTTCTTAGGTTGCCATGGCCCTCCTTTTATAGGCTAAGGGGTTACCACGGTGGCAAAATAGTCATTATCTACTGATTAGATAACCAACAGTGCTATCATACCTAACTCTGGTAGTTAGGACAAAGTGCATTAAATGCACTGCTAGGTGTCATGTTGTGGATGCAGCCTGGCAAGCCTGCCGCGCCGCTTAACCATCTTCCTGCTGTCTGCGTGACACGCCTCTGGACGGGTGTCATATAGAGAGAATCTCCCTTTCAAATGGCTGCCATGTTGTAACACCCCCGGTGATTAGCAATAGTAATCACTTTTGATAATGACATGTCAGCAAGCTTAATAGTGCATAATCATCATTAGCATCATATTGCATTTCAACTCCTAAGTCAAATTCAAATTTAAATGAAAGTGGAATATAAAAGTTGTCCAACATAGAAACTAAAATGTCAGATAAATAACAAATATTCCAGAGGCTATTCTAAAATTGAAACCAACATCATTGGAATTGGATAAGTGACTCGAACAACCTCAAACAGTGGATAAAGATAATAATTAATAACCATTTATTAAATCTGAAATAAATATGGAATTATATTTTGTCCAAACTAATTTTAGGTGTTAGGGAATAATGCACTGGTATTTATGAACTAGGTCTCATGTTTTACAAAAACCATTTTGAGGCCTAGCTATTTACTAGCAGAGTAAAGGGAATAAATAAAGAAAAGAAAAAGGAAAAGAAATAGAAAACAGAAGAAGAAAAAAAGCAACCCCCCCCCCCACGCCAACTGGGCCGACCCCCCGGCCGGCCCACCTCGCCCCCCCCTGGCCTATACCTACCCCCCCCAGCCGCCGAACCCTAGCCACCCCCACCGCCCCCCCCCACTTCGCCTCGTTCCCCCCCTCACTGGATCTGGATCGGATCCCCGATCCCGTCCGACCGACGCCGCTCGTCCCCCCCCCCCCCCCCCGCCGCTCGACGACCGCGCTCGCCGCTCGCGCCGACCCCGCGCCCCGACCCGCCCTCTCCGTCACCGCCGTCGTCTCCGACCTCCACCCCTACCCCTCCCCTCTCGCCATCGACGCCCGGCGCCCCGAGCCCGCACGCTCGCTCGGCCCCGCGCCCTCGACGCGCTCGACACCGACGCCGGCCTGCTTCTCCTCCGTCGCCGTCCCCCTCAAGCTCGAGCCCGCTGCCCCGCTCCCTACGAACCCCGGTGAGGCCCCCGGATACTCCTCGCCGATATCTGTGCTACCGGATACCCTGGTGCTACCGGATACTACACAGCTATCTGTGCCCCGTACGAGCCTCGCCGATATGACCACCGCGTTCTGATTCAGTGCACTCAGGCTCTGGATCGCACTGTTCGGGCTCTTGCCGTCGAGTTGGTTGCCACTCGAGCACGTCTCTACGATGCTATGACGCAGTTGATGCCCGCTATTCGTGCAGGGATACATCCGGAGCACATCCTTTACCCGCGCAGGACTCAGATGTATGCTGGTATTGACTGGCCTGCTGTTGGAGGTCACACACCTACATGTGGACCTCTTCTTACAGCTCGAGACCAGGTTCTGCATCAGAGTGCACATGGAGCACAGGATCCTTCTGCGACGAATATTCGTCGTCCGCACTCGCAGTTACCCCGTTACAGTGGTTTTCTCCGACGTTGATGTAGCCTTTGCTATGTCTCGTTGTGTACTTCCTTACCGCGTGCCTGCGCGCCGCCTAGTATGTCTAGCTTTTAATTTGCGCTGTTATGCTGTCCGCATGTACCCGACTTTGTGTATGGATCTGTATGTCTTAATCGACTACTGTTATGTATCTATTACACTGCTTAAGGTATTGTCGTGTTACGTCATACTTGTCACTAAACACTCGCAATTGCTTTTACTAAACTACCCCCTGTTGATACTTAGCAGGATGGTTAGACCAGGTGGTCGTGGTCGTGGTCGTGCCCCTGAACGTCCACCACCGCCAGACTATATGGCAGCTATGATGCAACAGTTCGAGCTCAACCGCCAGTTCATGGTTGGAATCATGGCTCAGTTTCCGCATCAGAACAACCAGAACCCACCTTCAATAACACTGCCGGAGTTTATGCGACTCAACCCTACTCACTTCCGCAACTCAGACAAGCCATTGGATGCTGATGACTGGCTCCGCGACATCACTCACGAGATGGAGTCTGCTAATGTCGCCCCCGCCAACTTTGTCACCTTCGCGTCCTTTTTCTTAAAAGGGCCCGCTGCTCAATGGTGGGACACACACAAGCGTTCACTGCCTGTTGGAACAGTCATTACCTGGTATGAGTTCCAGGCTGCTTTCCGTACACGCTACATCCCTCAAGCAATTATGGAACGCATGAAGACCCAGTTCCGCAACCTCACTCAGGGCAATAAAACCGTCAAAGCTTATCAGCGGGAATTTCTTGATCTCTCCCGCTATGCTGAAGAAGACATCGCCACAGATGCTCGCAGACAGGAGAAGTTCCGTAATGGACTCCACCCTGACCTCAAGCTTGCACTTGCTGCCCAAGACTACAATGACTTCTCAACTCTAGTGAACAAGGCTATTCTTGTTGAGACCGCTCAGATGGAACACAAGGACTCGCAGAAGCGCTATCGTGATGCTGGCTCATCTTCGGGCTCGGCACCGAAGCGTAGAGTTTGGATTCCCAACAACGCGTTCCGTCCCAATACCTCTGCGCCAAAGAACAATGCTGCACCACGTCTGCCTCCTCCACCACCGAGACCGTCAAAGGCTCAAGCTATTCAGAACAATGCCCCTCTTCGTCCTGAAGATGGTTTGTGTTTCAAGTGCCGCAAACCAGGCCACCAGGCTAAAGACTGCCGCCAGACTCAGAATCAGTTAGATTTTCCTCGTGCTGGCCGTGGATATGGCCGTGGCAACAATCAGACCCGCAACTATAATACTGGGTCTACTTCACGTGGTCGTGGTCAAGCTTACAACATTGACATTGAAGAAGTCCAGGATCAACCTGCTACTGTGATGGGTACCCTTCTTGTTAACTCAGTACCTGCTTCTGTATTATTTGATTCAGGAGCATCGCATTCATTCATGTCTGAAGCATTTGCATTATCTCATGACATTGCATTCGAAAAGATGAACCTGCCAATAGTTGTCCGTACCCCTGGAGGCCAATGTCAAACCACTATGATGGCACATAATGTCCCTGTTGAAATCGAGGAATTTGAATTCCTAGTTTCCCCTATTATCCTGAAGTCTTCCACCATAGACCTCATACTCGGAATGGATTGGTTGAAAGCTCACATTGCTTCGATCAATTGTGCCACTAAAATTATCCAACTTCTTCACCCCTTCGATGAGATAGTGAACTACACTGCCCGAATTACTCGAGACGCTGAAGCTGAGGTATATGTTATGAATGCTTTGAACGCCTCACCTCTGGAAGGGATCGAGAACGTACCTGTCGTTCGAGATTTTCCAGACGTCTTTCCAGAAGAACTTCCAGGCATACCCCCGGCTAGAGCTGTCGAGTTTGTCATTGACTTGAAGCCTGGCACCGTTCCTATTGCCAAGCGACCTTATAAGATGCCTCCGCATCACCTTCTTGAGCTTAAGGAAGAAATCGACAAGTCACTTAAGAGTGGTTTCATCCGCCCCAGTTCCTCTGCTTGGGGAGCACCTTCACTCTTCGTTAAGAAGAAGGATGGAACTAACCGATTGGTTCAGGATTACCGGCCCATTAACCAAGCCACAATCCAGAATAAATACCCACTGCCCCGTATCAATGATCTTTATGATCAACTTGCTGGATCATCGGTGTTCTCTAAACTCGACCTGAGGTTGGGTTATCACCAGATCCGTGTCCGTGAAGAGGATATTCCCAAGACTGCATTCGTCACTCGTTATGGCTCCTATGAATACACCGTCATGTCATTTGGCCTAACGAATGCCCCAGCTACATTCTCCCGTCTGATGAATTATATATTCATGGATTACCTCGACAAATTCGTCGTGGTATATCTAGATGATATTCTGGTCTATTCTAAGAATAAAGAGGAACATGCTGAACAACTCTGCCTTGTTCTAGAAAGGCTCCGAGAACACCAGTTGTATGCCAAGTATTCCAAATGTGAATTTTGGCTTCCTGAAGTAACTTACCTTGGACATGTGATTTCCAAGGATGGGATTGTTGTTAACCCCGAACGAGTTCAGGCTATTCTCGACTGGACTCCCCCAAAGAATGTTAAGCAAGTCAGAAGTTTTCTCGGACTCGCTAGTTATTGCCGTCGATTCGTTGAGAACTTTTCCAAGATTGCAAAACCATTGACAAATCTGCTTCACAAAGGTGTTAAATTTCAGTGGACAGAAAAATGTCAAGAAAGCTTTCAGACACTAAAAGATAAATTGACATCTGCCCCAGTACTAGCACCCCCGGATTCCCAAAAGGATTTCGTGATATACTGTGATGCATCTCGTCAAGGATTAGGCTGTGTCCTAATGCAAGAGCGCAAAGTGATTGCTTATGCCTCCCGACAATTGCGTCCTCATGAAGAAAATTATCCCGTGCATGATCTTGAACTTTCTGCGGTTATCTATGCCTTGAAGCTATGGCGACATTACCTTCTCGGTAACCGTTGCGAGATATACACGGATCACCAAAGCTTGAAGTATTTATATACTCAACCAGATCTGAACCTTCGTCAACAAAGATGGCTCGAAACAATTGCCGATTATGATATGAATATCTCATACACCCCGGCAAGGCTAATGTAATGGCCGATGCTTTAAGTCGCAAGTCCTATAGCAACAATCTTATGGTTCAAGAAACACAACCTCTTCTCCATGAAGAGCTTTGCAAATTGAACCTCCATATTGTTCCACAGGGTTATCTCAATACCCTGGTTGTCGAACCAGATTTAGAACACGGCATTAAGGTTATGCAAAGGTATGACCCTGAAGTTGAAAAGATCAAGCGATACCTCGAGAAAGGAAAGCCGTCGGAATTCCATCTTGATGCAGATGGGATCCTATTTTTCCAACACCGTCTCTTCGTACCCAAGTTCAAGAATGAGAGGGAAAACGTTATGAAGGAAGCTCATGACACTCCCTTGTCCATTCACCCTGGTAGCACAAAGATGTACCGTGACATTTGTCAAAGATTCTGGTGGCCTAATATGAAGCGAGACATTGCTCGTTATGTTTCTGAGTGTGACGTTTGCCGCCGCGTTAAAGCTCAACATCAAAGGCCCGCAGGAACTCTGCAACCCCTGGAAATTCCTGAATGGAAATGGGACAAGGTCCAAATGGATTTCATTACTGGTTTTCCCAAATCCCAGAAGGGTAATGATACTATATTTGTCGTCATTGACCGATTCTCTAAGGTTGCCCACTTTCTGCCAGTTAAAGAAACAATCACTGCTAGCCAGTTAGCAGACTTGTATGTTTCCCGAATTGTGTCACTCCACGGTGTTCCGTTGGAGATCAGTTCTGATCGTGGCAGCCTCTTCACCTCCAGATTCTGGAATAGTTTCCAAGAAGCTATGGGAACTCACCTGTCTTTTAGCACCGCTTTTCACCCTCAGTCACAGGGTCAAGTTGAACGAGTTAATCAAGTGCTCGAAGATATGCTTCGAGCTTGCGTCATCTCCTTCGGTAAGAAATGGGAGGAATCTCTCCCGTATGCCGAATTCTCTTACAACAATAGCTATCAAGCTAGTCTGAAGATGGCACCGTTTGAAGTTCTATACGGTCGTAAGTGTCGAACCCCTCTGAATTGGTCAGAAACTGGGGAACGCTCACTCGTCGGACCGGACATTATTCGGCAAGCTGAAGAACAAGTCCGCATTGTTCGTGAACATTTAAAAGCTGCTCAGTCTCGTCAGAAGAGCAACTATGACCGTAAGCACCAGGAAATGGTCTATCAACCTGGCGAACAAGCTTACCTTCGTGTCACTCCATTGAAAGGCACTCATCGGTTCGGAATCAAAGGCAAGTTAGCTCCACGCTACATTGGCCCGTTCCGTATTCTTGCCCGTCGAGGAGAAGTGGCATATCAATTGGAATTGCCGCCAAATCTTTCACAAGTACATGATGTCTTTCATGTATCCCAACTCCGTCGCTACTTCAAGGATCCTATTAGAGCTGTGGATCATGAAGTGCTTGAATTACGGGAAGATCTGTCTTATCCAGAACATCCCATCCGTATTCTTGATCAAGCTGAGCGTCGAACACGTCAAAAGTCAATCAAGTTCCTCAAGGTTCAGTGGTCAAATCATTCTGAAGATGAGGCCACTTGGGAACGCGAGGATCGTCTTCGCGAAGAATACCCCTCTTTCTTTCAGTCTTCCTCTTAATTCTCGGGACGAGAATTCTTAATAGATGGGGAGAATTGTAACACCCCCGGTGATTAGCAACAGTAATCACTTTTGATAATGACATGTCAGCAAGCTTAATAGTGCATAATCATCATTAGCATCATATTGCATTTCAACTCCTAAGTCAAATTCAAATTTAAATGAAAGTGGAATATAAAAGTTGTCCAACATAGAAACTAAAATGTCAGATAAATAACAAATATTCCAGAGGCTATTCTAAAATTGAAACCAACATCATTGGAATTGGATAAGTGACTCGAACAACCTCAAACAGTGGATAAAGATAATAATTAATAACCATTTATTAAATCTGAAATAAATATGGAATTATATTTTGTCCAAACTAATTTTAGGTGTTAGGGAACAATGCACTGGTATTTATGAACTAGGTCTCATGTTTTACAAAAACCATTTTGAGGCCTAGCTATTTACTAGCAGAGTAAAGGGAATAAATAAAGAAAAGAAAAAGGAAAAGAAATAGAAAACAGAGAAGAAGAAAAAAGAGCAACCCCCCCCCACGGCCCAACTGGGCCGAAGCCCAGCCGGCCGTGTTTAAAGATGCTAGTCTTCGATAGGACTAGGCTTTCTCTCTATTCTGGACATTTCTCCACCAGTCCATATAATACAGCCCTTTCTCCATTGATAATGTTGCATATGTTTGTTTAAGTATAGATCCTTGCTTGAGATACTTCGGATGAGTACCACGGTGTTTGCTTTATTGTCTCTTTCCCCCATATACCCCCTTGATGATACACCAGACGATGGAGTCACAGAGCCAGACGCCACCACGGAGCCTACTACCAGGCGGGTCAGAGGGCACGTACTACTGGATCGGCCAGCCCGACCAGGAGTAGGATCGGAGGCTCCCAGGCAGGGAGGCCAACGCTTTCGATCTAGTGTCGCTGTTTGGCTAGCCTCTTAAGATAAACTTGTCTAACTATGTCTGTAACCAGATTATTTGTTGACTGACTTATGTATTGGATCTTCGGATCCCTGGTCTGTAATATGTGGACCCTCGTTTATTTGTGTTTAGAGTTGTGTTGTGATATCTTCCCGTGAGTCCTGGGCTTGATCGTACACGTTTGCGTGTATGACTAGGTGTACGATTGAACCGGGCATCCAAAGTTGGTATCAGAGCGACTGCCTTGTAGGAAGCCCCCTCCAAATCCTTGGCCGAAGTTGAGTCTAGAAACCGAGAAACTAAATTACTAACTTGGCTGTGTGGTTACGGGCCCACGTCGCACCAACTGGGTGGTATATTGGATCTTTTTTCCTCGTCTATACTCATGGACTCTAATATCTCTTCTATCGGGTTTTTCTAAAAAAGTTACTAACGCCGACACTTAGGATCTCGTAAATTCTGTCTACCCGGACAGTGGATATCTGTGCGATTTTCCTGCCGTTGATCTGATTAGTCCTGATAATCATTTTCCTTTCCATTGTTTTGTAACCTTTCTCTCCGGTATGGTTGTTAAACTTCTCATTGTCTTTGACAAATGAATTTCTTGTTTAGATGGACCGTTTGTTTCCACCGCGTCCTACGACACAGCTTGTGCTTCGACTTGGGCTCGTGATGCCCCTGGTTTTCCAGCTGGTCCTGATCGCTCCATGACCAGACTGGCTACCGCTGGTACCCTGAGTACATGGTTTACGAGGATACCGCGAGTTTTAATCAGGAGCAGTACCATGCTAATGTTCGTATCATGATCGGCAGAATGACTCAGACACCGAGCTGCACCTTTTCACGGTATCGGCGCGTGACAGATTGAGATGGGCAGTACATGATGCCGCCTACTCTGCTGTCGCACGTCTTCGAGGACAGTTCAGTAGATCTGGATGACTCTGAGTTCCGATACATTCGTATCGCCTGCTGGAGATGATACCGGATACTACACAGCTATCTGTGCCCCGTACGAGCCTCGCCGATATGACCACCGCGTTCTGATTCAGTGCACTCGGCTCTGGATCGCACTGTTCGGGCTCTTGCCGTCGAGTTGGTTGCCACTCGAGCAGTCTCTACGATGCTATGACGCCGTTGATGCCCGCTATTCGTGCAGGGATACATCCGGAGCACATCCTTTACCCGCGCAGGACTCAGATGTATGCTGGTATTGACTGGCCTGCTGTTGGAGGTCACACACCTACATGTGGACCTCTTCTTACAGCTCGAGACCAGGTTCTGCATCAGAGTGACATGGAGCACAGGATCCTTCTGCGACGAAATTCTGTCGTCCGCACTCGCAGTTACCCCGTTACAGTGGTTTTCTCCGACGTTGATGTAGCCTTTGCTATGTCTCGTTGTGTACTTCCTTACCGCGTGCCTGCGCGCGCCCGCCTAGTATGTTAGCTTTTAATTTGCGCTGTTATGCTTTCCGCATACCCGACTTTGTGTATGGATCTGATGTCTTAATCGACTACTGTTATGTATCTATTACACTGCTTAAGGTATTGTCGTGTTACATCATACTTGTCACTAAACACTCGCAATTGCTTTTACTAAACTACCCCCTGTTGATACTTAGCAGGATGGTTAGACCAGGTGGTCGTGGTCGTGGTCGTGCCCCTGAACGTCCACCACCGCCAGACTATATGGCAGCTATGATGCAACAGTTCGAGCTCAACCGCCAGTTCATGGTTGGAATCATGGCTCAGTTTCCGCATCAGAACAACCAGAACCCACCTCAATAACAATGCCGGAGTTTATGCGACTCAACTACTCACTTCCGCAACTCAGACAAGCCTTGGATGCTGATGACTGGCTCCGCGAATCACTCACGGATGGAGTTGCTAATGTCGCCCCGCCAACTTGTCACCTTCGCGTCCTTTTTCTTAAAAGGGCCCGCTGCTCAATGGTGGGACACACACAAGCGTTCACTGCCTGTTGGAACAGTCATTACCTGGTATGAGTTCAGGCTGCTTTCCGTACACGCTACATCCCTCAAGCAATTATGGAACGCATGAAGACCCAGTTCCGCAACCTCACTCAGGGCAAAAAAACCGTCGAAGCTTATCAGCGGGAATTTCTTGATCTCTCCCGCTATTGAAGAAGACATCGCCACAGATGCTCGCAGACAGGAGAAGTTCCGTAATGGATCCACCCTGACCTCAAGCTTGCACTTGCTGCCCAAGACTACAATGACTTCTCAACTCTAGTGAACAAGGCTATTCTTGTTGAGACCGCTCAGATGAAACCAAGGACTCGCAGAAGCGCTATCGTGATGCTGGCTCATCTTCGGGCTCGGCACCGAAGCGTAGAGTTTGGATTCCCAACAACGCGTTCCGTCCCAATACCTCTGCGCCAAAGAACAATGCTGCACCACGTCTGCCTCCTCCACCACCGAGACCGTCAAAGGCTCAAGCTATTCAGAACAATGCCCCTCTTCGTCCTGAAGATGGTTTGTGTTTCAAGTGCCGCAAACCAGGCCACCAGGCTAAAGACTGCCGCCAGACTCAGAATCAGTTAGATTTTCCTCGTGCTGGCCGTGGATATGGCCGTGGCAACAATCAGACCGCCCAACTATAATACTGGGTCGCTTCACGTGGTCGTGGTCAGGCTTACAACATTGACATTGAAGAAGTCCAGGATCAACCTGCTACTGTGATGGGTACCCTTCTTGTTTAACTCAGTACCTGCTTCTGTATTATTTGATTCAGGAGCATCGCATTCATTCATGTCTGAAGCATTGCATTATCTCATGAAATGCATTCGAAAAGATGAACCTGCCAATAGTTGTCCGTACCCCTGGAGGCCAATGTCAAACCACTATGATGGCACATAATGTCCCTGTTGAAATCGAGGAATTTGAATTCCTGGCTTCCCCTATTATCCTGAGTCTTCCACCATAGACCTCATACTGGAATGGATTGGTTGAAAGCTCACATTGCTTCGATCAATTGTGCCACTAAAGTTATCCAACTTCTTCACCCCTCCGATGAGATAGTGAACTAACCTGCCCGAATTACTCGAGACGCTGAAGCTGAGATATATGTTATGAATGCTTTGAACGCCTCACCTCTGGAAGGAATCGAGAACGTTTCTGTCGTTCGAGATTTTCCAGACGTCTTTCCCGAAGAACTTCCAGGCATACCCCCGGCTAGAGCTGTCGAGTTTGTCATTGACTTGAAGCTGGCACCGTTCCTATTGCCAAGCGACCTTATAAGATGCCTCCGCATCACCTTCTTGAGCTTAAGGAAGAAATCGACAAGTCACTTAAGAGTGGTTTCATCCGCCCCAGTTCCTCTGCTTGGGGAGCACCTCACTCTTCGTTAAGAAGAAAAGGATGGAACTAACCGATTGGTTCAGGATTACCGGCCCATTACACAAGCCACAATCCAGAATAAATACCCACTGCCCCGTATCAATGATCTTTATGATCAACTTGTGGATCATCGGTGTTCTCTAAACTCGACCTGAGGTTGGGTTATCACCAGATCCGTGTCCGTGAAGAGGATATTTCCCAAGACTGCATCGTCACTCGTTATGGCTCCTATGAATACACCGTCATGTCATTTGGCCTAACGAATGCCCCAGCTACATTCCCCGTCTGATGAATATATATTCATGGATTACCTCGACAAATTCGTCGTGGTATATCTAGTGATATTCTGGTCTATTCTAAGATAAAAGAGGAACATGCTGAACAACTCTGCCTTGTTCTAGAAAGGCTCCGAGAACACCAGTTGTATGCCAAGTATTCCAAATGTGAATTTTGGCTTCCTGAAGTAACTTACCTTGGCATGTGATTTCCAAGGATGGGATTGTTGTTAACCCCGAACGAGTTCAGGCTATTCTCGACTGGACTCCCCCAAAGAATGTTAAGCAAGTCAGAAGTTTTCTCGGACTCGCTAGTTATTGCCGTCGATTCGTTGAGAACTTTTCCAAGATTGCAAAACCATTGACAAATCTGCTTCACAAAGGTGTTAAATTTCAGTGGACAGAAAAATGTCAAGAAAGCTTTCGACACTAAAAGTAAATTGACATCTGCCCAGTACTAGCACCCCCGGATTCCCAAAAGGATTTCGTGATATACTGTGATGCATCTCGTCAAGGATTAGGCTGTGTCCTAATGCAAGAGCGCAAAGTGATTGCTTATGCCTCCCGACAATTGCGTCCTCATGAAGAAAATTATCCCGTGCATGATCTTGAACTTCTGCGGTATTTCTATGCCTTGAAGCTATGGCGACATTACCTTCTCGGTAACCGTTGCGAGATATACACGGATCACCAAAGCTTGAAGTATTTATATACTCAACCAGATCTGAACCTTCGTCAACAAAGATGGCTCGAGACAATTGCCGATTATGTATGAATATCTCATACACCCCTGGCAAGGCAAATGTAATGGCCGATGCTTTGAGCCGCAAGGCTTATTGCAGCAACCATATGGTTCAGGAACACAACCTCTTCTTTATGAAGAGTTTCGTAAATTGAACCTCCACAGTTCCACAGGGTTATCTCAATACCCTGTGTTCGAACCAGATTTAGAACTCAACATAAAACTATGCAACGGTATGACTCTGAAGTTGAAAGGATTAAGCGATACCTTGAAAAAGGAAAACGTCGGAGTTCCATCTTGATAATGATGGGATCCTATTTTTCCAAACACCGTCTCTTCGTACCCAAGTTCAAGAATGAGAGGGGAAAACGTTATGAAGGAAGCTCATGACACTCCTCTGTCTATTCATCTGGTAGCACCAAAGATGTACCGTGACATTGTCAGAGATACTGGTGGCCTAATATGAAGCGAGACTTGCTCGTTATGTTTCTGAGTGTGACGTTTGCCGCCGCGTTTTAAGCAGACATCAAAGGCCTGCTGGAACTCTGCAACCCCTGGAATTCCTGAAAGAAATGGGACAAGGTCCCATGGATTTCATTACTGGTTTCCCAGTCTCAGAAGGGTATGATGCTATTTTTGTCGTCATTGACGATTCTCCAAGGTTGCTCACTTTTGCCTGTTAAGGAGACAATCACTGCTAGCCAGTTAGCAGACTTGTATGTTTCCCGAATTGTGTCACTCCACGGTGTTCCGTTGGAGATCAGTTCTGATCGTGGCAGCCTCTTCACCTCCAGATTCTGGAATAGTTTCCAAGAAGCTATGGGAACTCATCTGTCTTTCAGCACCGCTTTCACCCTCAGTCACAGGGTCAAGTTGAACGAGTTAATCAAGTGCTCGAAGATATGCTTCGAGCTTGCGTCATCTCCTTCGGTAGAAATGGGAGGAATCTCTCCCGTATGCCGAATTCTCTTACAACAATAGCTATCAAGCTAGTCTGAAGATGACACCGTTTGAAGTTCTATACGGTCGTAAGTGTCGAACCCCTCTGAATTGGTCAGAAACTGGGGAACGCTCATCGTCGGACCGGACATTATTCGGCAAGCTGAAGAACAGTCCGCATTGTTTCGTGAACATTTAAAAGCGCTCAGTCTCGTCAGAAGAGCAACTATGACCGTAAGCACCAGGAAATGGTCTATCAACCTGGCGAACAAGTTACCTTCGTGTCACTCCATTGAAAGGCACTCATCGGTTCGGAATCAAAGGCAAGTTAGCTCCACGCTACATTGGCCCGTTCCGTATTCTTGCCCGTCGAGGAGAAGTGGCATATCAATTGGAATTGCCGCCAAATCTTTCAAAGTACATGATGTCTTTCATGTATCCCAACTCCGTCGCTACTTCAAGGATCCTATTAGAGCTGTGGATCATGAAGTGCTTGAATTACGGGAAGATCTGTCTTATCCAGAACATCCATCCGTATTCTTGATCAAGCTGAGCGTGAACACGTCAAAAGTCAATCAAGTTCCTCAAGGTTCAGTGGTCAAATCATTCTGAAGATGAGGCCACTTGGGACGCGAGGATCGTCTCTCGCGAAGAATACCCCTCTTTTTCAGTCTTCCTCTTAATTCTCGGGACGAGAATTCTTAATAGATGGGGAGAATTGTAACACCCCCGGTGATTAGCAACAGTAATCACTTTTGATAATGACATGTCAGCAAGCTTAATAGTGCATAATCATCATGCATCATATTGCATTTCAACTCCTAAGTCAAATTCAAATTTAAATGAAAGTGGAATATAAAAGTTGTCCAACATAGAAACTAAAATGTCAGATAAATAACAAATATTCCAGAGGCTATTCTAAAATTGAAACAACATCATTGGAATTGGATAAGTGACTCGAACAACCTCAAACAGTGGAAAAGATAATAATTAATAACCATTTATTAAATCTGAAATAAATATGGAATATATTTTGTCCAAACTAATTTTAGGTGTTAGGGAACAATGCACTGGTATTTATGAAACTAGGTCTCATGTTTTACAAAAACCATTTTGGCCTAGCTATTTACTAGCAGAGTAAAGGGAATAAATAAGAAAAGAAAAAGGAAAAGAAAACGAGAAGAAGAAAAAAGAGCAACCCCCCCCCCACGGCCCAACTGGGCCGAAGCCCAGCCGGCCGGCCCACCTGCGCCCCCCCTGGCCTATACCTACCCCCCCCAGCCGGCCGAACCCTAGCCGACCCCCCCCCACTCGCCTCGTTCCCCCCCCCTCACTGGATCTGGATCGGGATCCCCGATCCCGTCCGACCGACGCCGCTCGTCCCCCCCCCCGCGCTGACGACCGCGCCTCGCCGCTCGCGCCGACCCCCGCGCGCCCGACGCCGCCTCTCGTCACCGCCGTCGTCTCCGACCTCCACCCCGAGCCCCTCCTCGCCATGACGCCGGCGCCCCGAGCCCGCACGCTGCTCGGCCCGCGCCCTCGACGCGC